>JAVGVS010000038.1:76286-328786 GCA_032718565.1 Distichodus sexfasciatus | reverse complement strand
AGAAAGAGAGAGCAGAAGCGATATGAGTTTAAGGGTTGAATCACTGATCTGGAAGACCACATGAAAAAAGTGAAACATCCTGAAAACCCATGTGCACTCTCATTCTCTCTGCTACTGCTGAGTAAGTTTCACCTGCATGTTTTTTTAGCCATGAAAACAGCTCTTGTGTGTACCTGTGGGTAGCTGCATTCTGTCCTACTTGCCTTGAGGTTTAAGAGGGATTTTTTTCAGGCGTGAAAGGCTCGTAGAGCGTCTCTCATGACTGTCGAAGGATGACCCCAACCCCAAAACCCTTTACTTTACTCACTCCTTGTCTCTGTGTCTTTTTCTGTCACTTGCTCCCTCAGACAAGACAAGCTGAAGATTCACATGCGTAAGCACACGGGCGAGCGGCCCTACATTTGCCTCCACTGCAACTCCAAATTTGTGCACAACTACGACCTGAAGAACCACCTGCGCATCCACACGGGCGTCCGCCCCTACCAGTGCGAGCACTGCTACAAGAGCTTTACCCGCTCCGACCACCTGCACAGACACATCAAGCGGCAGAGCTGCCGCGTCTCACGCCCGCGGCGTGGGCGCAAACCCTCTGCCTGGCGTTCCTCCGGCTTCCTATACCCTCCAGACTCCCACCCGCTCCAGGGGGACCGGACCCTGCGGCTACCCGCCCACGGAGCGCCTGTGCCGGGTCAGATGGCGGAGAGACGCCCCCCGGTCGGGAGAGGGCTGGAGGACTTGGACGGCAGCAGCAGGGAGAGTCTGACAGACAGGAAGGCCTTCTCAGAGGAGGTGGAGAGGAAGAGGGGGGTGTTCGCCTTTGCCCTGACACGAGAGGACATTCTGCCACACCCGCCCTTCTACCCCATGACCCCCGACCCCTGGACCGTGAGACTGGAACGAGCCCAGCCCGTGCCAGAGGCTGCAAACTAACCACTGTATATATATGTACGGTATATATATATATGGATATATATATATATATATATATATATATATATATATATATATATATATATATATATATATATATATATATATATATATACACACACATATATATATATATATATATATATATATATATATAGTTTTCTGTACAAACTCCTATATTGACCTGCTTAGACCTTTCCTCGGTGGCTGAGAATATTACAGGATGAAATCAGGAGCTTCTTCTGCAAAGCTTTTCTGCATGAGAAGAAAATTCTTCTCAGAAGGACTCTGCCAAATATCCAGGCAACTGCTAAATTTTTCAGACGTCTTTTTTTTTGTCAGGTTCCTATGTGGTGACAGGAAATTGAAATACTTTTTAAAAAATCGAAAAGTTACTCTTGGACATGTGCTTGTATTTATGATCCTTATTGTTGTTTTAAGCTTCTGTATTTTGCTAGCAAGGGTAAATGAAAGTGGGACTCAAGTCTACCCACAGACTGTTAGGTGCAATCCATTTTTTCATTCCAAAGTTCAACAGACAGGTCAGGTATTTAAGTGACAATAATCTTCCATAACCTCAGAGGGAAATAAGCTAACGGCAGTAATGCGTGAAGTATACTACCAGGCAAGTTCTTTTAGTCTATTCCAGTTTTGATTGAAAATACTGTACATGTATACCACTATGCAAAAAAAAGAAAAGAAAGTATAAAACAACCGATTTTTTAAACTAAACACAAATGCAGACAACACATAAAATACAAAAAATCCATACAAAAAATAAACATAGATTTCATCAATTAAACAATGTGTCAGTATGACCAATGAGTGAAAATTCATCTAAATTCAAAAGAGTAAATAACAAATTGAAATAATATTTTTCTTCACATTGGGAAAATTATACATATATTCCATGTTAAACTAAGAAAGAACTTTTCAGTACTTTTTGCCTCAGTTTACTCTCAGTCTCAACATCCCAACTTTACCCTTGATTAGTTACCAATGCTTCATCTGCACTATTGTACATATTTTATAAAAAAAAACCTTTTGAATAACCTTTTGGTGAAATTGCTAATTGTTGTAAAGTATTTTGAATTTTTTGAATATGGCAAAATATCCAAAGATGTACGGTTTGAAGAACAAACTTGAAAATCTTTAGAAAAATCCCATTTCAATGATTTTTAAATAATTCCAGTGGCTTAACTTGCATCTTTTAGGCATTGATCTTTTTCTGTCAGCTATAAGTTGCCGGTTGGAAGTGTTTTGCAGGTGTTTGTGTTGTATAGTAATTAAAACAGGGACTGTGGCCACCATTTTGATATTATTGTTCCTCTTTTTATCTGAATGAATATTGTATTGTTGTTTGAACTGAAGCGGAGAAAATATTTTCATGCTATTTATGCATATTTAAATAGGCCTTGGCTATATTTTGCTAAGATGTTTTATAAAGACACTAAAAATGTTTGTGTCCATGTTTGTACATGTAAGAGATTGGCTTTTTAATGTGAGAAAATGGGCCTGTTTGCTTTTAAGGTTCATTCGGAACTAACAAAGTCTCTTTGGCAGCAAATCAGCAGACAATTTTCACATTCTCTCCAAAGTTCATAACTATTATGAAATAAAATGTTCCTTTTTTCTGTTCCAGAAAGCCTGGTACGTAAGAAAAAATCGGAACAATTAACAACTGAAAGCTTTTCTGTATGATACAATGCATTGGCTAATTCAGACATGATTTTAGTGTAAACATACAAAGAAATCCATAAAGTCCATTAATGGTGAGGGTTTTATCTTTTATGTACTCATTTTTTCACTGATAACTATTGATTAAAAATATATAGTTGCACTATATGTTTGTGAGGCAAACAATAAAAAAAATCTTGAGAAGTAAAAAGTCAGATAAAATGCTTGGGACATGCACTTTACTGGTCTTATTATGAGAATGGTCTCCATCAGAGTTTTTAAAACAAATGTGTTTTATTTCCACGTTAATCACCAATCCTGATCAACAGGACCAAATAAAAAATGAATCAATTAATTCAATGTGTGAAAAAAAAATAAATAAAAGTGTTTTTTGCAAGTGTTTTAGTCTCTTTTCATTTGTATTTGATTCTGGTTGGAAAAGATGTAGCATTAGTGGTGCGTAGTTATGAAGATGAGCACTCCTGAATGAAGTGTTTTTCTTGTAAAAGAGTCGGGAGAAAGAAACTTACTGATAATGATGACTTGGGGACATTTGAGCCCTCGTAGGCGTCAAATGACTTCATCTGTTTCACACCACTTGCATGTCGCCCCATTACTCACCAATGCCAGAGCAGAAAACTCACCCTGGCAAACAACAAGGATAAAGAAGAAGTTAACTTCTTGGTCTTTTACAAGAACTTAAGATGAATGCAGTAATTGTGTGATCTAGACCTTAGTGACATAGGCCAGACTGATCATTTCGCCTGATATTCTGCGTCTGATCTCATGAAAGTAACTGGAAAGTGCTGCACATCCCACTTCGCGCTGACGTTTTGAGCTTTCACTGCACCTCTAGATCACTGGTTAATGTTCCACTAGTGAAGGTATTTGAGAGCAATCGGTCTGTGAGTCATGTGTGCATTCACACTTTCTTGCTAAGGTTTATTTTATTTTTTTTAAATTAAAAGGAAAAGAAATGTAAGGTGAGTCCAGGGTTAAACCTCTGGTTTATATGACAGAGGAATGTTTAAAAATATATATTAAAGAGTTGCTTCTAACTCATGTTGTCAGATGAAATATACAAAACTGGGCTAAAAGGAAAAAATATTTTTAAAAGAATATACATTAATATGACATGGAACGTCAGGTTCCTGCGCCTCACGCCTTTTTGTGTCATTACTTTTTTTTCGTTTACTCAAACATTTTAAAACATTATTTTTTTAATCTAGTGTAAGGATCCTATTGCTGTCAAACTCGTCGTTTTAAGACGTTTAACACTTCAATGAATGGTAGCGGCAAGTTAACTGTTTAGCAAACGCTACATTTCTGGGGAATAAATAATGTTATATTACATGACCCCAGTGTATAATGACAGTGTTAAAATAAAATCTTAAACGCAATTTCCTAATTTATAGACATAAAAGTTACCGAGGGAAATGAGCGGCCAATTGAATGGACCAGCAGCAACGGTCTGATAGACTTACAGTACAAGTTAACATGCCATTTTCACCGCAAATATCTTAAACAACTACTATCTCGAAAGTATGAAGCAATTTTATTGATATCAACAGAGAACAACATTTAGGATAATTTAAGAAACTAGGGGATAAATCGCACCTGCGTGACGCCATTTAGAAACAGGGGAAATAGTTTGCGAAATGTCTACCTCTGAACTTTTATATTATGCCCTTTGAATAAACTTTTTTAAATATTATTTCTAACAGTAAGCATTGTTCTTACTTTAAAATATATTATAGAGAAGGTGCTTGATTCAGTTGCCATAAGAGAAGAGAAGCGACGCGTCCACTCTCTCGGAGGGAACTGCCATATGGACGTGTTCTTTCAATTGAAAAGTGGGCGTCACGTGGCCCTCTGCTGCCCCCTAGCGGACATGAGTGAGAAACGCATTAACTGAGGATATCAAAACTGCAGTCAGCTTTTTAGTTTCACGGATTAAAATACTGTCTTAAAATAATTATTCTAAAGAGATTTGCATAGCAAATGGCATTTTTGAAAACAACATTACATGACCAAATGCTTAATACAAATGCAATTTATACAGTGTGGATGTTTATTTGAAAGTTACAGTTCAGCTGTATCCGCAGTACCCGGTTGCGTCCAGATGGTGGCAGTAGATTTAAACATTTCAATTGATTGAACTTTCTTCCCCAGACTCCTTAATAAAGATTAAACCAAAATCACAACAACCTCCATTTTCTCAAACTGATCATGTCCTTCTACAATCGTTAGCCATTTAAAACAAGATGAAACGATCACATTTGTGTATTATGATATTAGTGTAGCTGGGCCGGATCTTTGCCGTTCTAATGTTAACACAAGATGACATATTCTATCTAAACACTGGTGAAAGATCATAGAAATTTACAGGCATTTTTAAAGTCAGCAGTGCAGCAATATGTAAAGAAACCAAAATAAAATGTTTTTCATTACATCATTACATATTTTCCACTGTCCACAGTTGGGTCGGAGACCAGACTGATGATACATTTGTCAGAAGAAAGCGAAATCACTTACTGGATTTCAGCAATTTGGATTACGAGTGTTAATAAAACATCGAAATACATGGAATGAAATATTCGGACACAATCTCATCTTGAATAGTATGTGCAGTCCTAAAAATATTAATTGCAATATAGTCTCAGATATTTCTACATCCCTAGGACATTAGTTACTGTTAACCGTTAGGCTACAACTTTTCTTTATAAAGTTTATCCAACTTTGAGTTTCGTCTGCACTCCACCTTAAAAAGCTTTTTATAAGTAACCACTCTCTCAGACGAGGGCAAGCTGAAGACGATATAATTATATGTGGTCCAGAGGGGGAGACGCACTTTCCCGTTTTGCCCATGAAACAGAACAGATACCACATGGCATCCAGCACATCTGGATGAGGAGGAGCTCTGGGGTCAAACTTACCCACTAAGCCACATCTCTTTCGTCTGTGCCACCCCCATCCCACGCACACACACCGCCCCCATTGCATCACACACACACACACACACACAAAATTATGCCTGTTTCATGTGCCACCGTGCCCATATTATAGACTCTTACCTGTGCCCTTCTTCCAATACTACACCACAACACACACACGTTCTCTCTTTCTCTCTCTCACCTTAACCTCAGCAACCAAAAGCAACATGCAACAGTTTTACAAACTATGCCCTCAGAAAGTCGTACAAATGGTTAAGGAGACATCTGGGTCGTCATAAATATCTTTTTTTAAAAAAGGAACACACCCACACACACAAAATTTGTCACCAGCTCATGAGCATTTATGGGGTTCATTCAGCTGTGATCATTTCTAATTATCTAATTATAAATTTCAAATGCCAAATAAACATAGCTGCATTTTTTTCTTTACTTCCAGGAGTTGCCCCTCACCTACAAACAAGCAAACCATTTCTAAATAATTCAAAACCAGATTTTTGTAATACTGCCCCAGTGATAAGCTACAGCAAGACCTACAAGTTGAGTTTTTAAAACTTGGTAGGGCCTCTGTCAAGTTTCCATCCCTTAAGAGACCACACAGTCTGGGCTGGGCCTCCTACTCTGATCTGCCAAAATCTAGCCACAGGACCAAACTACTCCTCCATTTTCCCTCACAAGAAAGAGACTGTCAGCTACAACCTCCAGCTTTGCATATCAGGTCTAATTTGTCGTTTGCTACATTTTCAGGCAAATTATTATGAGTAAATTCTGACATAATTATACAGTTTGCTTCTAGTGTTAAAACAACTGTCCCTGCAAAGGGAACATATTTTCATATAATGTAGTGTAATCCACAGGAAGTCACTTGTTAAAAATATTACAATATCGATACAGTCCTTTCTTTAAACCTACAGTTCCTAAACGTACTAAATTTTGGTTTGGTGCACTTTATGTAAACTCTGTGGTATTCATTTCTGTATTCCTGTATTTTCTGTATATAAGATTTAGATTGTGTATTATATTGTTGGTTTATACACCTTATGTGTATTTATGTGTGTGTGTATGTATTTGTGTATATGTGTATGTGTGTGTGTGTATATATGTGTACACGCAATTGTATGCACGCACATATGTGTATATGCATATGTATATATATATGTGTGTATGTGTACATGTACGTACATATTTTTCATACATATATTTATATTTACAAATAGTATAAACATATTATATGTATAAATAATACTTATACACATTTGTTAACATTTATCTTTATATTTATAAATCTAAATCCCTATCACATATACATATTGCAGATTGTTTATTACTGTATATTATATTGCTCAGTATATTGTTTATTGTGTCATTTACATATTGTTGTGTTTTATATTGTTGTGCTTGAGAGACACCATTGACCGGAACCAAAGTCCTTGTATGTGATCGTTCGTATACTTGGCCAATAAACACGATTCTGATTCTGATTCTGATTCTGAAAATATCCATTGAAAAAAGACCCAAACACAACAGAACAATAGGTTTTAAATTGTATGTGTAGTGGTACATTTATAAGAATGGAAAATGTCACACCTACCAAATGTAGCATATCTCATATTGATCTCTAAAATGGCTGATGGCAGAGGTCAGAGGCCAAACCGTTTGAGGCTGATTGAAAGGCAACAGTAACTCATTAAAACTAATTGATGCCAAAGCTTTGAATACACAACACATCAAACCTTGAAGTAGATGAACTGCAGCAGAAGATGACAATGGGTGCTTCTCCTTTCAGTTAAGGAGAACAACGGAAGATTGCTATGATTGCATGTCTTGATTTCTGCTGCAACATTCAGATGGTAGTATTAGAATTTTGTTAAAATAACTTGAAAGGATGAATGGATCCGTCCTTGAATCAACAACTTATGCTGCTGGTAGTGTAATGACATGGGGTGATATTTTTACTGGAACACTTTGGGCTCCTTCTTTCAAAACTGGCATTGTTATTGACCATGTCCTGAACACTTGAACGTGACAATACATTTACTCTATTCAGTAGACATCTCTAGGAGGTGACTGAAATCCTGAAGGCGTAGCTTCATGAATATGGACAATGTCAATTCATATATTACAGTGACGTCACAAAACTGCAGCCACTGCCATATTGAGTACTGGGTATATCAAGTACTGCGCTTGAGTCCAATGAAAATGAAGTCTGTCTGTCTGTCTATTTATCAGTAGGGTGACATCATAGCCACCTGACCTTGTTGCTGCCATTGTGAGTACCGAATCCGCTCCTGACTGACAGCTGGATGCTCTAGCTAACATTACTTCTAAGGTATTCACTTCAATTTGGCTACCTATCGATGTTATTTCTCATTTTGATGCCTGAGAACTTAGGAGATACAACAAAAAGATCGCTATTATTGGATGCAATCTGTACAGAGTTCCTCCAGACGTTTTCCATCACGTCCACAACATTTACCTGGTATATAACTCATCTTCATATAAATTACGGCATCTCAACGAGAAGAAAATCTTTTTGCTTAAAGGAAAGCTAATTCATGTTCTTTTGATCGACTTTGTATAAACAGTTGCTAGTGCTATCCAGCTGGTGTTAGCGCAGGAAAGGGGTAGGCTAGGCTAAGTGAAATCATCTGCCAAATTGCAGAGCAGGGTTAGGTGGGTAAACTGAGGGATGAGCAATGTAAGAGTGATGTGAAGGCTGTTAAGTCTTGAGCAAATTATTTTTGGAATTACAAGAGGTGGGTGAACTAGCCTCCACGCGAGCCAGCTCCTTAGTTGTTTACACGTATCAAACTTACGCGCTGTTGCCTGTAAACACTTTACACTTTAAGATTTTAAGCATGCCGTTTTATTTGTAGCATTAATAGTTTTACTTTGCTTAAACTTTACTTGAGAATGCTTACTTCCTTCACAGCCATTGATATGCACAGTTATTAATAAGTTGTTGAAATGCAGTGATGTGTTGGTTCTCACTAACAGACAAACAACAGCTAAACAGCTTATTATCAGAAGCTGTGTGTCTAACGTGCCCATGGCTTATTTTATAGACCCTTATGGATAATACATTCTAAATGTACTTGGAATAAACTGAGCATGCATATGTGTTCCATACATGGTTAAAATGTTTTAAAAATGTACAAGGTTGATGGAGTTTGCAGTTTTCTGCTGGTACTATCGGTCTTCCCTAAATAATCAAGTGGCACAGAAAAATCCATAAGAAATCACCCACCACATTAATGCCAGTTCATGCCGGCAGCTTCTTTGAACAGGAATTTTCCCTAGGCCTTGCATGCTCAGTTGTATTCATGGTGAGCTAATGTTAATATGGTCAATACCCTTCAAAAGCAGAACTGGATGAAGTATTCAGTCATGTTTTAACAACACCTGATGCAGTCCTCGTACTAGTACATATCTTCATCTTGCTTGGAAAGACTGGCACTTTTTAAATTTATCTTTATGCCTGCAGCATTAACTTTAAAAACATGCACCCAAAGAGACGAATCATAACCATAACCTTTCTTCTAAATGACCAGAAAAAGAAAAGGTAAAAAAGACATCAATTTGACCAAATTCCACAGACTGGCAAGTCACTGAACCAACCCCACTGCATTAATAACTGATCAACGTCTCCATTGTGCTAACTTAACACGCCTAGACAGCTAGGCATGGCTGAGCATGCTGAAATAACAGCTTTCTCAAGGCTCTTATCCACAAGGGCTATGCAAGGTAAAATCAGAGCACAGGTTAAATATATGGTGAATCCACAGAGAGACCTAAAGCAGGAAGAACATTCTCCGATCAGAAGAACTTGCAATGCTAAGGGTCAAGTGTTGAGTGGAAAACATTGTCAAGCTTATTGCATTTTGTAACTAATAATTTGTGCTAAGCATTCATTTGATACTCACTTCCTTGCCAGACACAGGCATTGCAGTACCTCTACAGTAATTCTGCTCAAAGGGCCTCAAGATATTTTTTAAAGGAATTCATAATTCTCAGTTCAAAGTGAGACTTCTTCTTTTCTTGAAATACATTAATAAATAAACATCCAGTAGTATTGCTTCCTGTTTTTCAAGTCTTGCTTATACTCTACCCAATCTTTTGTCACCATATTTTTTTCTCTGCTTCTTTGTTTATAACTCTTGTTTTAATTAGAAAATCCAACAACAGATTACACATTGGGTAATCACTTCAGGTCATGTGGAGGTTGTAGATTCAAGTCCCACTCTAACTTACTGCTAGACAGAGGTGGACAAAGTAGCTAAGTTCATTACTTAAGTAAAAGTACAGATACCACTAGTCAAATGTTACTCCAGTACACGTGAAAGTCGTACAGTGAAATATTTACTTAAGTTAAAGTACTGAAGTACTTGTTTTAAAAAATACTTAAGTATTAAAAGTACATCTTTCACTGCATTGTTGCATTATTGCCACAACATTTATAATACCTAATGCCGCTGACTAGCTTGTAGAACCTGTAGAATTGGTAGAATGTTCCAGAATGAAACAACTTAAACTGATGAAGAAAACCAGTCTTTAGTTTATTTTATGAATTAATTGTAAGACTACACACCAAACAAAACAGCATGTTAGTGTCCTGACACAGCTCTGACAGTGTGTACACACATACTGTATCTGTGTATGGTAATCAGGAGGACAGTGCAGTAGCTGTAAATGCAGCCTGTTCACAACATAAAAGCAACATTCCAACCTGCTTAAAACCCAGCTCTACACCTCTAGCTTCATGACTTTCCAACAGCAACAACGTTCTAATGAGGACAGAAAACAGCAGAACTGTCTGAACTTGGTTGTATATATCCAGTCTACAGGCGTGACATAACCTACTGATTACTGATGGACTGTCACCTGTCAAACAACCAATCACGTTTTAGAAAAGGGGGAATAACATCCACTTTACCCACAGACTTGAAAGTAACGAGTAACGAGAACCTTGATAGAAATGTAGTGAAGTAAAAGTACAGTATTTGTCTTTAAAATGTAGTGAAGTGGAAGTCATAAGTTTCCAAATAAAATACTACTCAAGTGAAGTGCAGATACTCAAAAACTCTACTTAAGTACAGTACTCAAGTAAATTTACTTAGTTACTGTCCGCCTCTGCTACTAGAACTACTACCATTGAGCCCCTGAGCAAGACCCTTAACCGCACGTTAACTTCAGGGAGACTGTTCATGTAATTAGGAAAGGAAAGTAGCTCACTCTGGATAAGGACAGCTGCTAAATGCCATAAATGTTAACGTAATGTCTACTCAGATGTCTTTGATTTTACCAAATGCAAAGCAGGAATGCATATATTGTTCGACAATTTTTCAACCTTACAACAAAGAACCCTTGGTACATTTTACTTGATAAACAATAAAGAACATGTGCCTAGAAAAATAAAGTTTAGCCTAAGGGTTCCATCTTATTTAAACAGATGTAGCCCTCCCTGGCCTCATTGTCCAACAACAGCAGCCTAAGCCATAATTATGCGGACAACTGAAAGAAGTCCAAAAGCTGCATGCACTGCAAGAGAGTCATTTCACCTCACTGTGCAACCTTAAGAACAGGCCATGTGCATATGTGTGGCAGTCTGCGTGTCTTTTCAAATTTCCAAAGAGGTCATTTTTGGCAGCACAGGCCATTTCTTGCAGCTAAGGTCTCATGCCTGAAAACACAGAAAATACGTCATACTACCTTCCAAAGTCAGATTCAGATCCTGTCATTAAACCAGATGGTCAGTTGCTTCTAACAACGGAAATCAGAGAACAATAAATCACAGGGGCAACAGAGACCTTGAGACCAGCGTGAGACAGAAAGCATGAACTAAATCCTTGCTGTCCTGTCCACCTGTCCATATAGGAAACACTGCTTACAATACTCTATAGACCTTACATCAAACGTCCATATGCCACACTCATGAAACCTCATTTAGACCTGGTGCTTTTAGACGTAGGCAGGGAGGACGAAGGGATTCCTTTGAGACTAATTAGAAGCTGATGGAGTGCTTCCTGAGCCAAGAGAGGCTGAACTTCATTCAGCAGCATGTATTGTCCTAAACTGAAACTATATCAAATCAATTGCAAGGCCTCTTACCCCAGACAATGCATCTCTGCCACACAGCTTTGTGCCCATGAGAAGGTGGTGAGTTGTTATTGTACAGATATGCTTTTTATGTTCTTTTTGATGACATGGACACAATACGAAAAAAAAAAAACTGATGTATTAAGACAGTCAAGTATGAAATGAAAGTGATTTACACTGAATCATGTTATTGTAGCTTAGTTAACATGCAAAGATAAATTTCAGAATGTCATTCACCATTCTTCTAATTTATTTCTCTTTATAAAGGTCATCAAACCAAAATCTTTTGAGGACACTGTATGTTACAAAATCAGGAAATTTGTCATCGGTCATTTGCGGTTTATTTCTTCAGTAGTGGTGGTTCGTCACTACTTATCAAGAAGCGGCAATTCACTAGAATTCACAAATTTAGAAATTAGGAGACACTGAGTAAGGGTATCCATGGTGTCTAACCTTATAAGGTCAGATACCTTGGAGCTTCATGGAAATGTCTTAGAAAGCACCAATGATACTAGACTAATGCTAAGTAGCTGCAACTTCCCCTGTCCGTCTACTGAGCAATCTTTGTTTCTGATAAGTTTACACACATTTGAAGTTGAGCAACCAAAAGGAAACCACACATATAATGCATGGTAAATCAGAGCTTTCCACTGTATTTCATGAAATCCTTACAAACCCTAACTTTTATCAAGTTTTTGAGTGAAGTGAGTACATGTTTCGATTCAGCAACGGGATGGAGCATGAGAGATAAAAGAGATGTCTAGAGCCTGCTATTCAGGCTAAATGCGGTCTGGTTAACCTCAGAAAGAGTCTTTGTACACATCAACAATTTCGAAAGGAAGGCCTGGCGGAAGGTAGGACTGAAACCTGCTCATATTTTTAGTGTATGTAATCTACTACTAATGTAAGCAACTACTAATACTTCACTAACATAACTCTGGATTTTAATGTGATAAGTGTAATCTCTCTGCCCAGTAAGAGATTTTTTATGTAATGAGCACTTTACATTGTTCCAAGATACTGCCACTATTCAGAGATATATGTATCACTATCACCATCAATTCTGGCATGCAGTGAGACTGGGCCTTTTAATAATGCCATAATCGAATTCAATAAATTTTGAATAATTGAGCCAAAAGCTGAACAAAACAGCTTTCAAAGACATATCACCTGCTAGAGAAAATTTTCCATCTTGACTACAGTGAAGAACAATAAAATAAAGAAAAATGCACATATAAACTATGAAGAAAAGGTGCTAATGAAGAAAAGTACTAAAATTATAAATTCATTATAGTTCTGTGTTTTAGGCTTAACTTAAAGTCTCATATGAAAGAATCATATTAACAGAGATATTCAGATATTAACTATGACATTTCTGCCAAACATCAGACGTCAGCAAACAAACACGGACATCCACGTCAGCAAAAATGCGGGGAAATATTGATCAGCACATGCCTTAACGTCTGAAAGCTCAAGCTGAAGTCTCAGTGCTCTTGTCTTTGGAGACGAGTGGAGGCAGACAGCAAGTGTCCACTGTCTCTGACGCGCCTCTCCTAGCATAGTCAATAGCTGCCCCAAGGAGAATAACTAAGAGATTAATGGACTAAACACTCACCACTACCAGTAACTGTCTCAACAGAGGCGGAGTGCTCTAGGAGTTTAAAATACTGAGTGTAAAAACAGCTCTTACATTTTCAGCAACATCCAGACGTAAAAGCAATCCAAGACAACTCAGATTGTTCTAGGGTTACTGTTTTAATACTAGCGGTGCACTTAAGACAAAAGACAAAAATCATTTATATCTTGTTTATATACATTTATATAATCGATATTTAGAGTAAGAATTGTTTAGAACAAGTCAAGGTCAACTCAAGGTCATTTCTGATCATTTTTAGGATATTACATAACTTACCATTTAAGGGCCTGGCCATAAATTCTCTTCATTGTTTTTTGTACTTTTCCAACAGCAGTGAAAGAACGTGAGCGTCTAAAAATAATACACCACAATCAGTAGGATGTGGGAACACAGAAACATTTTGCCAGCAGTTGCTTAACAAAGCCAACAATGAATTAAAGCTCAAGGGCTAATCGGGCCTCCATTAATTTCCTTAAGTATTAATCACATTGGCCTCTTTGGGTAGAATGTTCACTTAAATGGGAAATTAAGACCGGATGAATAACAAATCAACAAAGGTACTAATCTATACCTTCTTCTTTACAAGAGTTTTTGTATTATATTTATCTTTCAAAAGTATCTGTTGCTCCTTGCGCAATCCATTAGTAATATCCATATGAACAAAGTGCTTAAGCCCATCCTGGAGACCTGTAGTTTCAATTCCAGAGCAACAGCATTTAAACCATTTAAACCACAGAGGCTTAAAAGTCTGATCTGGAGCTCTTTCAATGAGCCTGAATCAGTTGGGGTTATGGAAGGCGTCCAGAAAGCTGTCTAATCTGTGCTCCAGAGCTTGGCTGGCTGTAACACAGCATGGAAAAAAATCAGTGCCATGCTGAATAAAACCCACCTCAAACATTCACACAAGCAAGGACACAAAATATATTCGATATGGAAAAAGCAAGCATACGACATCTGACTTTTTACAATTAGAAAGGGAGGGCAACATTGAGGTTCCAGGCAATTCCACAATCCCAAGAGGCCAGAATGTTCCATTGGAGAGGAGGAGAGATGGAGAGAGAGAGAGACAGAGAGACAGAGAGAGAGAGAGCAAACTGCCTGTGTAGGGCATTATTGCAGTTATATATAGCATATGATTGAGCATACACATTTTCTAACATGAGTGGGTTCTTTTTCTTACTTATAGACCAGGGCTTCCTCCAAAGTGTATGTTGGTTACCATCAAAATAAACATAATTGTATGTTTTATTTAGGAATTTATTTATTTGATTAATTTATGAATATTTATGCTGAAAGTTGCTCAGGGACACAGTTGTGGAAGTGCTGGACATAGGATTCAAACCCCTCAACCTCTTGGTAGAGAGATCTTTAGTAGTAGAATAAAACAACCCACTATGAAGCCCCCAAAATGAACACAAGTGGCCATGGACTTTTACTGAGAAGCATAACAACTATAACTCTATAATGGGTAAAAGCTTCCATGCAATCAAATGCCTATTCAAGAATAGCTTGGCATCCTGTCCATGAAGACAATGGATTTCTGCAACCAGCAGAAACAACAGAGAGCCTTACAATGATATTTTGACTTGCAGTGTTCACTCTGTGACAGGCTCATTCAGTCTGTACAGTCACCCCCAACTTACATTGATCTGTCACAACCTTATAACCACTTAGAGTTGACATAAATAACATGATTTCCTTACAAAGGCATGTATTATGTAACAAGTGAATAGGCAGTTCAAGTGGAAGATTTTGGCCAAATTATGAAGGCTAGGAGACTGGATGAGAGCATCTTCTAGTGACTTAAGTTTATGAAATTTATTGTCTTCTTATTTGCTGTAAATCTCAATTTTTGCTGTCATCCAATGCAATCCAACATAATTGACTGTTCTACTTGTGTCACTCTCTTAATTTTGCATTGTATGATTTTCCGGCTTATTGTCAATTTGGACCACTTTTGTTTAGTCCTGACCACTGCAGATTAGGAACATCCCTCAAGATCTTCCAGATTTGGAAATGCTCTGACCTAGTCTTCTAAACGTTATCACAATTTGACTTTTGGGGCAAAAAGTCACTCAAATCTTTACATTTGCCCATTTTTAAAGCTTCTACCACATAAACACCCAGGACAAAATATTCACTTGACTCATGACTAATATATCCCAGTTACTGTCAGGTGCCACTGTAACCAGGTAATCAATGTGTCACTATTCACTTCACCTAGCAGTGGTCATAATAATATGAGGTGATTACTTCTTATAATTGACACTGAACATCCTGCATCCTGAACATTTTACAAATCATTTTTAGTGAGTGATTATTTGTCATTGTAAACACACCACAGCACAGCACACAGTGCACCACAAGGAAATGTGACCTCTGCATTTGATCCATCAGTGAAGGAGCAGTGGGCAGCTGACGGGCTGCGTCTGGGGTCGGCACCTTGATCCTGAGCAACTCAGTGGTACCATTACTGGTCAAGGACTTGCATCTGCGACCTTCCGATCACAAGGCGCACTCCCTAACTGTTATTCTACCAACTGCCCCAAAAGGTTATCAGTGGTATCAATTCAACTTTAAGGGGCACCCGGACTTGAACCAGGAACATCTATCTGCAGTCAAATGCCTTACCCACAAAAATCAATGGGCTATTGCTGTTAGAGAAGTGATTCATTCATAAAAGCCATAAGCCTTATCGATACATTGATTGGCCCATGCATTAATGAACAAAGCATTACTTATTTGCACAATCCAAAACAAACTAAAAGCTTAGCATGACATGGGTGGATTCATTGTTTCTGTGGAATGGGGCAGGTTAAATCATTACGAACTCTGAAAAATACACAGTGTGCTGCTTATAAGAGTTAATGACAGTTATGAATCTCAAACTAGTTAAACCACAAAAGGAAAAGACTAAATATTTAGAGTCTTTGGGCACTGTTTGAGGCATGATAATTGATTTTATGTCAAAATAATTTAAGTAAAAATACCTAAAGCTTACTTCCATTTTACAATTTTCACATTACATCAAAGGTTTAACACACCGTTTATTCATACTAAAAAAAAAAAAAAAACCTCTCTCACCCAACAGCTCACACACAGACACACAACCCACAAAGTCATGTGGGTGCGATGCTGGTCTCCAAAGAAGCCTTCACCACAGAGCTAAAGACCTGATGCAGCAGCCTCACCTCGCTTATTTTAAAGTCACCTAATACTGTGCTTATGCCTACCTACAACCATAGCAATGAAATGTTCTCTCTCTCTTCCCCCCACCTCCCAATAACTGCACTAACCAGGACTGCTTAAAATGTGAAGGCTGCAGTGTGAGAGCTGTTGGTCACAAGTAAAAAAGTGCACGCTTCTGTCATCACATCCCTTTCTTATTTTCAAAGCCATTACTAGTGAACTACCTCCTGACTCACTTTAATATCTCTAATATTCATAATTACATTTATACACTCTCCTACCAGCACATCACAAGCACACCAAACACATACATAAACACCTGTTATTGTGTGTTGGTTACTTTCCATTTATAGCACTAATACTAGATCGAAACTACACCTTTAACCATAACATGACACCAGAAGATTTTTTTTTTTTTTACTTTTAAAAGTTTAAAAAGTAATCATTAAATTGTAACTCGCAACGGCAGTTGTAACACGCAACATGTTAATAACACATCAATAACAAGGAGAGATCATTTCTTTAAACCCGCAATGTAAATCTAGATGAGAATGAGAATAGAGAATAAATGTTAATAGTTTGGTTCAAAGATTCTTCATTTTTTGAGGCCGCTCACAGATTTGATGTTAGTAATTAATAATTAAAAAAAAAAAAAAGAGTGTAAGGGGAAAAAAAACCTGCATCACGACTAGTGGACTTCGTGTCTGTGTGCATAAGGGTTTACTGTCTAAAATAAAATAGAATGTGTTTTCATTATACAACTCGCAAAGACTCAACCCGGGTGCAGACTAAAAGCAAATGCAAAATTCAACTCTGGCTTTCTCATCCCTTCTCTCCATCCCCTTCTCCTTGACAGGTAATGTGACTGTAATAATAGCAATAAAGCGTTGAGGGGAAGCGCATCATCGCATTCGCACAGTGGACTGGAGCTGAAGCGACCTGCGGGAGACCTTTTACTTCACTTCACCACACGGGCTCTTTTTTGAGACTTAGAAACACGGATTATTTTCTTTAAATTAAAAAAAAAAAAAAAGATGAAGCGGAGTCTCGTCGGAGTCAAGACTTAAAACGGTAAGCGGACAACCATGACGTCGCGATTAACGTTATTGTTTCTACTTTATTACACTTATTTCGATGTTAGATTGAATGTTCAGCTTATCTAAATTCGGCATTTTCTCAATTTACTATGGCTATGACTATGACACGATATGTCGGGTTTTTTTTTTTTTTTAAATTTAACAGATTTATTTATTTATTTAATATCGCTTCGCTCACGGTAAGTTTTACATTACTTGCATGCATGCGTTTAAAGCGGCTTCTTATCACGAATGACCGACATCTTTAATGGTCAGTTTTACTCAATATATAGGTCAACATTAAAAAGTACATCAACGGATAGGTGAAGGGTAGTGCATTGTAACTTAGACTTATGTTTTGAAGGAATATAATTAGTGTTTTACAGTAAATGTGTTAGATCCGGGAAAAACCTCTGAAAATATACACGTCTTTGTCGTTCAGGAAAAGATGTTGCACCGACCTGTCGACACGGAAGACCTGTTCTTATGTGGTATGGATGGATGAAGTAGAAATAATAATCGAAATAAAGACCGACGTTGACTCACATCTGTGCGCGCCGCTCATTTTTCTCACCTGTGGTGCGCTGCCCCCTGCTGGAGCGAACACGACACTGCAGCTATGATGAACCAGGACATTCGTAGGCATTATAACTACACAGGAAGGCTGAACAATCGCAATGATACAGCCACAGGAGGACCATTCAACGCTGAGACTAAGGTATTCCTGGTTATATGTAGCCTCATAGTTCTGGAGAACCTGATTGTCTTGATAGCAATTGGGAAAAACCACAAATTCCACAACCGCATGTACTTTTTCATTGGCAACCTGGCTTTGTGCGACCTCCTGGCCGGAGTGGCTTACATGGTCAATCTTTTAATGTCAGGGAATAGGACACTATACCTGTCCACGAATGAGTGGTTCATCAGGGAGGGCAGCATGTTTGTGGCCCTTGGGGCGTCCATCTTCAGCCTCCTGGCCATAGCTATAGAGAGGCACCTGACCATGATCAAGATGAGGCCTTACGATGCAAATAAGAACTACAGGGTGTTTCTGCTCATAGGAACGTGCTGGTTGATTGCTGTAGCTCTAGGATCCCTGCCTATTCTAGGCTGGAATTGCCTGACCAAACTTACGGACTGCTCCACAGTTCTTCCCCTGTACACCACCAAGTACATAGCTTTTTGCATTAGCATCTTCACGGCACTCCTGCTGGCCATCTCGGTCCTCTACGCCCGCATCTACATCCTCGTCAAGTCCAGCGGCCGGAAGGTGACCAAGCACAGCAGCTCAGAGCACTCTATGGCCCTGTTGCGCACCGTTGTCATCGTGGTGGGAATCTTCATTGCCTGCTGGATGCCAATGTTTGTGCTCCTCCTCATCGACGTGGCCTGCAGCCCGTTGCAGTGCCCCATCCTGCTAAAGGCCGACTGGTTCATTGCGCTGGCGGTGCTCAACTCCGCCATGAACCCAGTCATCTACACCTTAGCCAGCAGGGAGATGAGGCGGGCCTTTTTTGGCCTTGTGTGTGGCTGTTTCGTGAAGTGGGACTGTGGCTGCACCAGACCGAATGGAGAAGCCAGCAAGAGTAAACTCAGCTCCAGCCAGAGTCAGAAAGCACCGGAAGAAGAGGAAAACCCAGAGGGCAATCAAGTATCATAGACAGGACAGCCTGCGGTCGGGAAGAAAAGTGCAACTGGAGAAGTGAAGCAGAGACTTTTGGATGAAGGCTTACATAGAAACATAAGTGCATAACTTTATACGATGCAGAGAAACACTATATGACACAGTCATACAGGAATGTTTTGTTTTTTCTGTCTTGGGCTAGACTTAAGGGTGATTCAATTCGGTTGGTTGCTTTTATTGATGGTGTGATGATACCCAAAATGATCAAGGTTTAAAAATCAAGGTGGTTTGGTACTGAAACTAGCTTAATTGATTTTGACATTACAGATGATTTTATCACTTTAGGATATTGTCTATAATCAGTACAGCCTGTGAACAGCACCCCTGCAATGGTATGTCACAGTGTTCATCTGGTAATTGCTTTGCGATTACAATTGATCTACCGTTGAGGGATTTGATGTTATGATAGCAGTCTTATTTCGGACAGTTTCTTGCTCTAAGATAATATTTGTAAGTCTCAAATGTATAAAACATCATTTTAGAATTGTGGGGAAAGCTGTTTTATTGTAATCTCAAATATTTCTGCCAGTGGTCTTTATCCCATTATTCAAAATGCTTTGTAAACCTTGTGAACAATGTACCCTATAAACTGATTCCAAAGAAGCCATAGTGCTTGTGTTCGCATTCAAGAATATTAACAGTGAGTTAAATTAAAGGAGTGTTACCAAATCATGTACCTACATTTCTATCCTCGTTTTTCTCAAGCTACCAGTGATGTGCTATGTGTAATTTCTCAAGATAAGACATGCAAAGACATTATTTATCGCTGAATACTACTGAATGTCCTCAGTGCAAAATTGCCTTTTCTGAAATTATGTAAACACTCTATGAAATCATAGACAAATATCCTTATTTGTAAAACTGTATCCAAATTTGTAAAATCCACATCCCACAAATAGTAAAATAACCACGTTAATGACTGATAGAGAACTTGTACCCTCTGCTGGACATGAATATGAAGTTCAGGCAATGGCCTTCCAAAGAAAACCAAATACTGTATGTTAACAACTAAATGTAAGTCACTCTTTATTTACAACAGCCCTGATTCAGATCATCAAGCTAAAGAGTTCTCTTTGATGTATGGTAATGTTATATACTTTAAGGTACTGTTATATATGATAAAGTAATGTATTGATTGCATAATGGTGTATAATCATTGGAATGTTCAGATTTTCCTTTTTAGCAAAGAAATGTGTAGCACCCAGGAATCCGTTAGAAACCCTATACTTTAATACATTTTAAACTTGAAGCTGTAAATTGATACTTAAGGAAGTGACTAAATAAAGCTTATAGCTAAAAATAAGTCATGGTGATGTAAACATTTTTGCATCTAGACAACCTCTACACATTGCTTGAGTGACTAATACCTGATTGTAAAATTGAGCTGAAAACAATTTGATTTCAGTAGCACACAACCTTTTATTTACAATTTTCCAGAGCAACTTTCATTTCCTAATAATGGGGTCAGTCTCCCAGGAGCAATTTGGGGTTAATGGCCTTGCCCAAGGGTCCAGTAGTGGTAGTTCTGGCAGTAGGGCTGAGCTGGATTTGAACCTACAGCCTCTGTAGGTGAGTTTCCCACCACCAGGACCACACAACCCTGAATTCATTCATTGCATTGCTCGGATATGCAGAATCTGTTGCTCATTTTAAACTGATTGCAGTAAACAGGCAAAGAGCCTTGAGATATGAGTTAAAAGCCTGTAACCTACATCCTAACCCTATATGAAGAGATGGGAGTTGATTCAAAGAAAAGAACAGGTGAATCAGAACCAATATTGTCTCCAAAACCTTGGGATCAAATTCTGACAGCCAATTAACATTGTCATTATATTACTTGTCAAATTAAGTCAAGTCAGATGGAAGACTGTGATATGTGTGAAGATATGAGGAGCTCATTTTATGGTGCACATCTGTTTCTTTTTCCAACATGGATAAAGTGTTTCTGAATCACTTCCAGGCTGAAAACGAAGATGTGTCACTGTTTGCTCTATAGATGATTTTTAAAATTCACATTCAATACAGTATTGTATTTTACTCTCTGTAGTTTCTGTCGTTCCTGGAACCAGGAAGCAACAAAATCACTGTCTGGAATCATCTTTTGAAAATGTCTCAGTTGCCAACAACTGGAATGGCATAATGGACTCCAAAAAGCACTAGCTATAAGTCACACTGGCATAACATACTGTACTGTAAGACCTTTTCTGGGAGAGAGCGACACACACAGTCACCATTTTATTGCCAACAATCATACAGAATAATGACAACCCATACAACCAAAGATTAAATATGTAAACATCAGTTTGGACCTCGTAAGTCTGATCTCTTTAACCCATTTCATTCCTACCAGGCTCAAAAGGGTGACGCTGTAGACTAGGGCCAGTGTGAGGCGTTAAGGGAATTTGACGGGGTCTAACTTGCACTTTCGTGCTGTTCACAAAACTCAGCTCTGCGGAAGGGGCTAGCAAACCCACGGCCGGCTTTGGAGCTATTGCACTTTAAGGAGGAAAAACCTTGGTACAAATAAAAGGCACATTAATATGAACTCAATTCTGGTAGTACAGATTTCTTTGCTTACTCTGACTTTAGGGGCTGTGAACTAGGCCTGCTGTTTACTCTCTTTAGATGATCAGATCCACTGTTTCGAATAATTATATTAGTAGAAAAAATAGGTTAAAAATTCTCACATTGGGAAATTGGCCTTAAAATTTGAAATTGAAACTGTATTTAACAAAACGTCCAACCTCTGTCACTAAAAGATTTAAAGAGAACTAATATTTTGATTTTATATAGAGGAATCTTACTAATTAAACTGATACAGCAGGAGCTTCTCCTACTTCTATTTTAAAAATAGCTACAATTAAATCTTATATATGGCGATATTTCACATATATGATGAATTTCTCTTTCTCGTCCCGTTCTGAAGCAGCTTAAACATAACCTGGAGAACTTAGTGGATTTCCCTTTATACTGTAAATAATTCCAGATAATGTTGCGTTTACAGGTTATATTGGTTGTGGCACTTTCTAAAACAACAACCAAGAAATCTCCCAGAAGTCTTTGAGGAAATAAAGAAGGCTGCAGGAATAAAGGCATACTTGAGGCCAACAATGAGGCCATTTTTCATCATTCAAATGTGAACAGAAACCAGTTCATTTCAAAACCATCCTCTTTACAGCCAAACCACTCGTTCCCAAATGAAATCGCATGTTCTCTCTTGCTAGTGCTGCTTCGTGTTTTATGTGAAAAATATATATCAATACATCAATAATACGTGTCCAGCGTGTGATTCAGAAATGATCACAATATTCAAGAAGTACTTAGGAAGTGAAAAAAGGAACAAACTATTTGGTTCATATGAAAATAACCATTTGGCCTATGCAAATATTAACATTAGAGTGTAAGCACCATCAAGCTTGGTGTAATTTAGCCCACTATTTCCTACTGATAAATTCAAATGATTAAAACCTCCCCCATACCCCACCCCACATGATTAATATGATCCCAGCTAATTTGCACTTTCAAACGGTGAAGTTCTTCAAATGCTATTTGCATAGGTAAATGATTAGTTTCATATCCAGTGAACTCTGAAGAACATTCTCAGACTGTCGTCTCAAGAAAAAGCCATGACTGGCACGTGCACTTCCGTGAACATAAATGTGATTTACTTTGGAAAGACTTGTCAAGTACCGCCGTTAGCGTTCCTTCCTAGTGAGGACGCACACTACAAAAAGAGAACAAATCAAAGTGTTTTCAATCCATTGTTGGCACTGTGCAATCCTCTTTGACATCCAGACAATCTAAGCACCCGATTCACTAAAGTTATTAGCGTGCGGGAATCTATTCGTCTACAACTGGCTAATTAATTCACTGTGTTACTTCAAAGTTTAACAAGAGCTAATGACCTTAGTAAATCTGGGCGTAAGTGTTGGTTGTGCTGTTTTGTTTGAAATTGTAAATTCAATGTCGTCGTTTTTTTTAAAGCCCACAAATCAAGCTATGAAAGCCGTAAATGATAGAAACATCCATGGTAGAAAAGAAGCCCTGAACATATTAAACTACACACCTTTTACAAGTTCAAAGAAGGAACCAAATCCAATAAATGTTCGGAGAAAGCGTAAATATTTTACATTTGTGAGCATACACAAGCACCTCTCATAGGGCTTTGAGGGCTACTAACGATGACCACAAGAACAATTAAGATTTTCCAAGTCATGCGAGTGCAGTGCCACGGAATCAACATCATAGAAAAGTGTAGGTACTTTAAAGCTGTGTGTGTGTGTGTCTGTGTGTGTGTGTGTTTCAGAGAGAGATAGACTACTGTAAAAGCGAACATATATCTTCGTCCATAAAAGCAGACCCAACAATGATTTGTTAGAAGCCTATCAAATGACCTTGTTGCACTAGCTGCAGTTAAAGAACATTTCCTAAAATAGTTCAGTATAAACAACATTTTTTTCTCAAATATTTATTTCTCACCTAACTCTTACCAACAAACGTGTAAATCCGGTTGTGCTTAATAGACAAAACTAAAACTTTTTTTTTTTTAGCTTATTCTAAAATACTTTTTTAAAATCTTATCCCTCCTGGAGGTTAATTTCCTTGTCATCTAAACTACATTTGCCTTTTGAGGTTAAAACACCAAATCAACATATATGTCCAAATGCACCTCTTCTCAAAAAATATAGAATTTCAATCACAGCAAAATAATTATAACAGTTCTAGAAATCAAGGGTGACCTTCAGATCGACAGATCTCTCTCTCTCTCTCTCTCTCTCTCTCTCGCATAAGTCTGAAGGGATCAGACAAGAACCTCACTACGCTTTAACTGACCACACACACACACACTCTGTCGTCTCCTCGCGGCAGGCCGCAAACGCCATGCGTCGTTCTTTCGCTGTTCGTCTTCAAGTATCAGGTTTCGAGGTGCCTGGTGATGTGACCCTGCTACCCTCGTTGCAGCTCGTTTTGGGGCGTCGTCACTGTTTCCTTTCCACAGGCTGCTTCAAGCACAGTTCGCTCCCCGCCGAGACGATTGGCAGGTTGTTGTCGCGGTGGTGACCAATCAGGTGGCTGATGCTCTCGAATATGTGGTCTTTAGTCCGTACCTTTTTTAAGATAAAGAACAGATTATTTCGCCTGAAGATATATGTCAATTAGCGTATGGTTTCAAATAAAACTTGTTCCAAGCCCCAACATGACACACAGATGCAACTTATCAAGAAGTGTTTAAAAGGAGAAGAAGTGGACACAGATCAGTCCTAGCATTATGACCAGTGACAGGCGCTGAACCGCTTAAAACTAACCAGGGTTGCGGATAGCGGGGGGACTGGAGCCTATCCTGGGAACTACGGGCGCAAGGCGGGGACCAACCCTGAGCAGGCGCCAACACACCGCAGGACACACACTCACACAATCACACTCTCAGTCACACCTTGGAGGCCAATTTAGAGTCGCCAGTCAACCTATTTTGCATGCCCCTGACGGAAACCCATGCGAACATGGGGACAGCATGCAGACTCCACACAGAAAGGCCCTACGGCTGACCCCGGGGTTTGAACCGAGGAGCAACTAACATAGTGTACATTGGGAACTAACATAGGGTTGCTAACCTAGTTATCAATGCCTTAGCAATTATGCTTTTGGGAAACACATCCAGGAGTTTATATTGTTTATATAGTTTATATTGGGGTGTTGGTGGCCTAGTGGTAGGACACTTGCCTTGAGACCCGGAGGTTGTGGGTTCGAATCCGACCTCTGACGTTACCAACATTGGGTCCCTGAGCAAGACCCTTTATCCTAAATTGCTCTCAGGAGAACTGTCCCTGAAATTAGGAAATGTAAGTCACTCTGGATAAGAGCGTCTGCTAAATGCTGTAAATCTAAATGTAAATATTGGTTAAAGTGGTGTACCTAAAAGGAACGCATGGGGGTGAAAGTAGTGTACCTCAAACAAGTGAATAGGGATAAAAGTTGTGTATCTAAAGGAGTGTCTGAAGGTAAAAGTAAGAGAGGAAAAAAATAACGTACTTAAGGAGGATAAAGAGTAGGGGTGGAACTCTCTAGGCACTTCTAGGCACCTCACAGTTTCGATTCAATTGCATCTAAGAATCGATTCCACCCACCCCTAGTAGGGTAGTAGGGTATCTAAAAGCAGTGGAGAGAGGTCAAAGTGGTGCAGATAAAAGGAGTGTGTGAAGGTTAAAGTAGTTTACAAAAAGGAATCCATGGCAGTAGAAGAGTTAAAATACTGTAGTATTGAAGCTTAAAGTAGTGTAGTATATGTACTGCATATGTATAAGTATGTGAGAGGTAAAGGTAGATTATGTGAAAGTGAGTGATTATTTGTCATTGTCAACACACCACAGCACAGCACACAGTGCACCACAACAAAATGTGACCTCTGCATTTAACCCATCCGTGAAGGAGCAGTGGGCAGCTAACAAGCACCCGGGGAGCAGTGCTTGGGGACGGTACTTTGCTCATGAGTACCTCAGAGGTAACTTTACTGGCCCTAGATTCGAACCTGCGACCTTCTGATCATGGGGCAAACACCCTACCGTTAGGCCACCAACTGCCCCCAACTATTTGAGTAGTAAAAGTAGTTTTCATCTAAAAATAAGTGTTAGAGTTGAGTACGTGTGAGACAGTCTTGATTAATGGCTCCTTGTGCAATACCGCTTCCTTTCCCACATTCACCATAAACCTTAATCCTTTTATTTATTGATTTATGATGCATAAAAATGTCAAAATGTGAATTGTTGTCTAGTCGGGTGCATGCTCTGAATGAAATGATTCATTTGGATATCTTTTGTTTTAGATTTAAATTGTTTGTGAATATAAACATTACAAATGTAACTTGCAGCTGCATTGCACCTTTATTTCAATACACAAAACCTCATAATGCATATGCATGTCAGAGCTTTTTGTGTGCAGATAAGATTCTTTGTTGTATACGACAGCGTTGTGTGTGTATATGAGAGTTTAAATATGAGAATTGATCGTACACTGACCGTAACATTATTCACTGCACCTGTCAGTGGTCGTAATCTTATGGCTGATTGGGGTATACACACTCACACATGGACAATTCCCACTACACACGCGCTCTCACCGTGCCCTCTGGGTCGACCAGCAGCAGGTGTTTGGCCAGGCCGTTGTGCATGCCTGTCAGGACGTAGGAGCCCGGATTGGTGGTGCTTTTCCGCACCAGAAAGTCTCCATCGTTCAGCAGCAGCTTCTCGGCCTGCCGCCGGCTCATCTCGCCATGGTACCAGGCCTGACTCTCCAGCTCCTCGAGAGCCCGCAGGGCGGCGGCACGCACCAGCAGCGGGCTGGAGTTGTCCACCGAGGCTACCTTGTGCAGCCCCGACGCCGGGGCCCCTGCAGCTGAAGGCGACTGAGTCAGGATGGCATCCTCAAACGGCTCTGTACAACAATGCAATGAGGTATTACTGACAGTAGAGAGATTAATCATGTCATACATCTATCCTTGTGAAAGAAACCCCGAAGAAGTCCCAACCATCTGAAAAGCTGGTGGAAATCTCCTCAAGATTTGCTATCAGTTAGGGGTTGGGGGTTGGCATATAAATCCAAATCGGATACAATTAGATTCAGATTTGATTCAATTCAAGGTTGATTCAGTTAGAGGATCAGGTCAAGGTTTTAACTTAGGACTTCAACTTTACATCAACAGATGGTGAAATAGCTATCCAGGTAAGGCACAAAAAAGGTGCATTTTTAAACCCTTAGAAAAGAATTTTAGAATTTGGCATTTCAATCCCTTCTTATATGAGGGACAGCCTTCGCCATTGTGTTGTCCAGCATGTGTACCCAGAGCTTGTTCAGTGTGATGGAAAATTTATTCCTGTATGTGTGTATGAGTGGAAATTTACTGTCCAGCCATGATGAGCTTGTGTACTTATATGATCTTTCAAGATCATAGGTAACGTGTGACCTTTTGCGCATAACATATTCGAAGAAGTGTTTGTCCTAAGAAATGTTTCTCCTAACTGTAGAGGTGTGAAAAACCATCGTATTTCTGATTTGACGGTTGCAACCGTCGGGCCAGATTAGTCTGTCGTTTTTAGAAGTTCCTGACCTTTCTATTTTTTCCTTATATGTCTAGCACCAGGCGTGCACATGTCCTGTCTCGGTTGAGGATGTTATAAATACCCATGTGTGGGGGCACTTGCTCGATCTTGCATGAGAGCTGCAATGGCACCCTTGCTTGCAAGCAATACTTTGTTAAAACTCAACTATCATTTAACTCTGTCTCTGAGTCGGATCTTTGGGTAAACAGAATTTCCAACACATCAGACATTTACACTTTTAGTTCCAACCCCTGTCAGCCACCTGGACTTACGACTTTCAGAAAGACAGGGGCTATGCAGGAATCAGATTTCACACCAATGTGTGAAAGTGTCCAATGTCGTTTAATCTGGTTGCATTTTACGTGAAATAGACGTGATTCAGAACATCCGTTCCTAAAACCCAGCTCTCTTCTCAATGACCGTATTGATATTCACTCATATTCTGACACCTTTATCTCAACTCCTGAGTTGGAAAAACTATTACCTACACAGTGTTTGCATTTTCTTATTACTTCAGTGCATAAGAATTCAGTGAATAACAACTCACTTTGCATAAGCGGAATATGCAACATTTTATATGTGGTAGGACGTGAGCGTGCCCAACACAAGACAACAGACTTTGGGATTGCAATGAAGAAGGAGCTTAATCTAACCCATGCAGCTCCATTCTGAAGGCTTATAAACTTCAGGCTTTGGCTCACTCATGTCAAAGAGGTCTTTCCTGGGACTGTCTTTAGCGGCTCCTTGTTCACACGC
The DNA here is from genome assembly GCA_032718565.1 of Distichodus sexfasciatus. Taxonomy (NCBI): domain Eukaryota; kingdom Metazoa; phylum Chordata; class Actinopteri; order Characiformes; family Distichodontidae; genus Distichodus; species Distichodus sexfasciatus. The sequence continues at coordinate 300,698 of JAVGVS010000038.1, read as the reverse complement.
CGCCTCCGAGTCGCACTGCAACGCCGCCAGCACCTGAGTGTCGATGTGCTGCGTGTTGACGTATGTCGGAACCTCCCCTGGTTTGGGGGTCTGACCTTTGACCTCAGGCAGGCTGTATATATCACAAGAACCTGAAAGGAAGCATTGAGGGTGAAGAGTTATGACAGAAGTATTAAATATGGTCACTTTAAAAAACATTTAACAAAAACCACAGGCAGTAGAGGCTCAGCCTCATGTTTGATTTTATTTGCTGGTGATCACTGCAATGATGACTGCTGAAACAATGTGTACCTTTGCCTTTTCCCTATTTTTCAAACACTGTTGAATCCCCTCTACGCAACCATAGTTCCCGGGATAGGCTCCGGTCCCCCCGCGATCCCAGTTGGGATTAAGCGGTTCGGATAATGAATAAATGAATGAATGAATGAATGAATGAATGAATGAATGAATGAATGAATGAGCAAATGTTTCTCTGAGATTGTTCTAAGACCATTGATTTGGCTTACAGGTGGGTGGTTTGCTTTAGGCATTAATGCTGTATAGAAAGGTTTTCTGTGATGTCTATAGAGAGAAAATAATGGGTCAATTCTGGGAACAAGGAACTGACAAAGAAAAATGCCTTGATATTCAATCTTAAACCCTCTAATGTCCCATTCCATCACAAAGCAAAAAAAAAAAAAAAGAGTGAGCGGGTGAGAGAGGACAAAAGCAGGGACAAAGAGAAAACCTCACCTTGTTGGATGAGCACAGGCCTGCCCTGATAGTACGTCTGGTCTACTCCGACCCCCTGCGATAATAGAGGAAGAGAGCAGAGAGAGTATGAGTCATCCTCCAGTAATAAAGCAGCCACCCTCCCCAACCCACACACGCCACTGCAACCCCGGAAAGGCTGCAAAGCTAATGTACTGCATATAAACCACAGTCATCACACACAAAATCTATGATGGTCCCATGTCTTAACGAAGGCATTTTTGAATGTTAGGTATGGTCAATAGAAATGACAGATGTAAATTACAGTTAAGAAAGCTTTTCAACTCGGCTGAATTAAGATGCAGTCAAAAATAAAGGAAATTCCACTGGCCATCCGCACAAACACCCTGCTAGATTACACTCCATATAAAATAGTATGAAAGTTTGGGCGTTTTGTCTGCCCTTTCTGAGGGGAAAAATGACTGTCATTTTTCTACACGTCCATTTTGGAATCTAAAGCTGATTGGACAGATGGCTGCTCAGTGTCTTGTGCCTCTTTGGTGTCAGTTCATTCATGAGAGCTAACAAAAATGGCTGACTACAGAGCTATTTGCATCCGGATTCTGCAGAAGGACTGTTCATGCTAGAAGACCACGCCTTCACAAATAAAACAGCTCGGAACTGGATTTTAACGATTAGGTAACTGTTATTTATTGCATATGCCTTGGTGTTGTTGGATAGGTTGGAGACACAAGATGAAACATTATTGCATGCACTTGCAAAAAATATCAATTAGAGTGTTAATTAATAAAAATCAACACAAGCAAGATGTCTTGTCAACGACCCTATTTGACAGCCAACGAGCCTTTCCGTTATACGCATATATTCACATATATATCCGGTATTCCAGTGTGGTCAATCGTCAACTCAGTGGTCAATTTACACTCTATCCTTAGTCATGTTTCATCTTAACATTGGCAAAAACAGATCAAATCCAATAGCCACAGCATTAATTCACTTTGCTTGGATATATCATTGAATGCATGTGAATGAATGAGTCAACCTGGGTGCTTTCGCCTATCTGATTGGTCAGCCTGGCATCGATAAAACCGCCAGGAGGGGGCATCTTGCCAGGGATGTTGTTGTAATAGGGATGATCAGGAGGCTCCTCTCCCTCCTCAGTCCAGGAGGGCTCCTCTACACTCAGTACCCTGAGAGAGAGAGAGAGAGAGAGACGTCCATAAGAGGTCCACAATACCTGTCATATCAGCTTTTGAACCAGTAGCAAATCTCCTCTAGCAGAATTTAAAGTTAAATTTAGCTCAGAGTAAATGACATTTCCAAAAGATCACAACTCTTTAAAACAATGTCTGCCAAAAAACATCAGAAGTAGAAATATAAAGCATACAGTAGATAAAAGTGAAAATAAAAAGTTAACTGTAGATAAATCTAGATCCACATTTATAACAGCTTGACCAATGACGGATATTTCAACCACTTAATGAGTGTTGTCACTGCATATTTTAATGCATTTAATGCATTTTGTTCTTCTCTTGTTCATAGTTGGTTTAGGACAAATAACTTCCATATCGTGAGGATAACTGCTCATAATAAATGTTGTTGAAGTTTTGTGTTTTTCGGATGGGTTAGAGTTAGGGTTGGGGTAAGGTTGTAAGATAAAGATAAATCTATTTTAAAAAATTAATATTTATCCTACTGTTAGGGCTTTAGTGGAAAAGCAGCCATAAAGGAATATCTGACAAACTAAAATGAAAAATAGCATTAAGGGGAACGTGTGTTTAAAGTATATTAAATAAATTTCAGTGTGCTGCATTAAATGTTTAGACGAGATGAGTCACGTTTCACTTGGCTCCAGAATCCAGAAAGCCTTACATATCTGATGTGGATTTACCTGTCATGTATGGCGGAGAGCTTGCCAGAGGGGCATTGCAGGTACTGCTGGAAACGCAGGTCAAACGCTTGCCCTATTGTACTAATCACATCCTGAGCCAAACCGTCCGAACACTCCAGAATGTGGCACGCTACGAGAGAGAGGGAGAGAGAGAGAGAGAGAGAGAGAGAGCACAAGAGAGAGGGAGAAGGATTAAGTATCAGCAGATCGCTCAGAACCGAACACAGTCTGCTGACTCATTCTCCACACCACACTCATTATCAGATCCTCCCTATGATGTCATTAGAAATGTAATCTCTGTAGTATGGATGGCTGGTTCTAAAAACATGAACACACCAGAAATACAGAACTGATAAACCAGAGAAACGATAGAGGTGAGAGATGGAGAGAGAGAGAGAGAGAGAGAGAGAGAGAGAAAGAGAGCACATCTCAGAGACAACATTGATTTTTTTTTTTTTTACAAAGCTAAACACAGTTTCCCAGAATCAATCAATCCCTTTTGTTCCCAAATGTAGAGTTGCAGGCCATAAGGAGGTCAGAGAGTGGCCAGGCTCAGATGCTAAAGAGCTATGGCTGTGTGTGTTCTACTTTACAGCAGCATCAAGGACAGAGACCAAATCTTAGTCTGACACTAAAACTGCAAACCGATACAGCTTTACTCGCTTCATCACACCTAGTCTACACCTGAATTATGTTTTAAAACAGACCAAAAAGCCAGTTTACATACAGGGAAAATTATGTCAAATATATTCCAAAAAATGTCCAAGAATACACCATAAATAGAAGCTAACAGGCTGATATGAACTAGCTGCAGATAAATCAGAACTGGCATTTATAGCAGCTGAAAAAAATTAATAAATAAAAAAGGAGAGAGCAATGATGGATTCTTCAATGGACCCCTTCATAGGTGATGTCAATGTGCAGCTTGTCCACTTGACGGCTGGCTTTTGGTGTTTTTACGTATATATTACACATATTTTGTTGCATCGTTCTTCATAGCACTAATTATCACCATAAAATAAGAGTCTTTCTTCTAAATTTTATGACATCACATTATCTTATTTAACTACACAAAATGGAAGTGAGGCAAAATGTTATTTATATTCTGTGTAGACCACTATATATAGTATAAATACTCAAAGTGTCCAACAAAAAGTCCAGGAATATTACTTAAAATGCAGATTTTCTTTAAACCAATAGCCTTTCTTATGTAGCACGAAAGCATATATGAAGTAACATTTTTTAAATGGTTAATTTACACTAGTTCATATTAAATTCCCTGAACACTTGATGTTAAAATGCAACACTGTCAGTTCCACAAGTGCTCTTGGCATGCCCGTGCATTCAAAACCCTCATACATACATTATCGTAAACTGTGAATCATGCTGCTCTTCATACCTCAATATATATTGTATATTCAAAGTTTATTTAATATAATATGACTTGTGTATTTAATATGACTTATTGTCCTGTGTTGCACTGTCCATATGTCTTTAAGTGCACCATTTTATCTCTCTGTACATTGTGTACGGTGAGTTGACAATAAAGTTTACTTTGATTTTGACTTTTTCAAAAGGTAGAATCAGCCAGAGACCTAGAAAGCAAGCGTTTGTTCCTTATGAATTTTTTCTCTCTATATATATATATGAGACAAGACAAGACGTGACATGAGATTGGGTTCAGGAGAATGGGACGAGACCAGATTTTAACAATATTTTAAAGAAACCTTCAGTGATGAAACATATGACTGGAATATAGCCTTTATTTGACTTAAAGACATAACAGGTCAACTGTAAGAGTACATTTAGAACCTCAACTGACTGGACTCTCTCTCGTATGATTCCTCATGCATCTCTTCGACCCCATTACTGTGCATCAGCTTCTAACTTCTAATTAAAGTTTAAATCATCAAATTAAATCATCACCTTGTACATGATAAAATTAACATGTTAACTGAAACACGTTAGAGGCGTAATTCATGTAAAATGAAAAGAATTAGGGAACGCTAACAGATACGATGCAAAATGAAAAGAATTAGGGAACGCTAACAGATACGATTAGACTAGGATAATGACTGAAGAATTTACACCAGTAGTGACCTGACTGGAGACGAAATCGGTCAATCAGCTTTCTCCACGTCTGTGATCGGCTGGTTATTCGGCACATTCATAAAGCAGTACTAAGTGAAGTGAGTGTGAAGGCAGAGTTGAGCACGTAGAGACGCAAGATTTTCCTCGTGAAAGTTCCACTGCTAGCTTGGGATTTTGGCATGGCTTTTCGCCTCAACTCGAAATATTCTCACGTTTAAATATTCAATACCTTATGGCACAAGCTCCTGTCACATTCCTAATGTGATACAGTATAAACACACACACACACACACACGTGGCTCTTTGCACATATGCCATACCTCCCTTCTGTCTCTACGTAATACTGCTGAAAGTATAAAAGTATTAGTGTGAGAAATAATAATAAATGCTGAAAAGCTCAGAGAGATTTGTGGAGAGCCTCCTTACCTCTTCTGTTAACGGGATCTTTCGCTACATATGCAACATAATCAGTCGTGTCCTATGAAGAAAAGAGACAGGCTGAAAAAAGAGCTGCACCTTTTCTGATCGTGCAAGAGAAAGAATGCTTTTTACGACACATCATTAAAGTTACTGTGATGTTCATAAGAGCAGTGTTGCATTGTTACCGGATCTCCACCAGAAGCGAAGGATATCGACTGCATATGGTGGTTGGCGATTATCTGGCAGGGGAAACAGGAAACTGGGTCACTGATCTTTGCACCATCAGGCAACTGGGGGTGCATGTCTGCTCTGTGGTGTGCAAATGTGTGTGAGTGTGTGCTGTGGTCGGTGCTCTGTGGTTATATGTGGGCGTGTGTTGGTAGTCTGAGTGTGGATATGAGTGTGTTTGCCTTTTTACGCGACCATTGGAACGTGTTTATCTAACGGCAGGCAAACATTCTGTTCAGTTTTTATAAGTACACAACATTCATGCGCAAAATTGTAAGTGTGTGTGTATGTGTGTGTGTGTGTGTTTGTGTGGATACCTGTTTGGAGTCAGGGGTCATCAGGTTTAAACTGCTGATGGAGATGTTGAGGTTGATACTCATGCCAGCAAATTGCAGGTTGCTCTTCCCCAAAATGCTGGAGAGAGCTTTTGACGGTGGCTAGACAGGAGAGAACAAGACCAGTTTGATGGTTGTTTTTTGTGTGAATGTGTTAATAAGCCATACGTGAACTATGGGTATAGAAATTTGCTAATAGATTGTGATTCTTTCCTAGCAACATCTTACAGATCAGTTAGATATGACACTCATGTACAAGAGGTGTTTTCAACCAGTGTTCCACGGCCCCCTAGTGGTCCACAGCGACAATACAAGTGGTCTGTGACATAAAATCTAGTTTTACTACTGAAATCACTTTTAAAAAAAATTAACGTATTTTATTCATTCATTCATTCATTATCCGAACCGCTTAATCCCAACTGGAGTCGCGGGGGGGACCGGAGCCTATCCCCGGTATGGGAACTTGTGGGCGCAAGGCGGGGACTAACCCTGGGCAGACGACAACACACCGTTTTGACCCTTACGGACCCATTTAGAGTCGCCAGTTAATCTGTATTGCATGCTTTTGGACTGTGGGAAGAAAACTGGAGCACCCAGAGGAATCCCACGCGAACACAGGGAGAGTGTGCAAACTCTACACAGAAAGGCCCTACGGCCTACCCGAGGATGGAGCCCAGGACCTTCTCACTGTGAAGCGGCAGCGCTAACCAGTGCGCCAGTGAATACGAAAGTTCAAACAAGAAGACCGTCCAATCACTGCCATTACAGCTGTTCGGTTTCGCCCGCCTCCGCCCCTCCACCACCTTCGGCTCCCCGTGCTGGTCCCAGGGACAGCTCCTTCGCCTTCCTGCCTGGTCTCCCAGCCAGATCTGCCGGCTTCAGAGAAAAGTGAACCAACGACCAAGCGACGGGCTTCTTCCAAAAAACGTTTCACATACACATTAAAGAAAATTTTAAATATTGTTTTGTCAAATAAATAATTGGATGGTCTCCTTGGTTGAATTTTAATCCTTTTTTAATACATTTCCAGATGATTTGGTCATCTTTTGGTGTATGTCTAAAAAATATATAGAAAAAAGTATTCAGATCCTCGGCCCCCGGCCGACACACAGTGGGGCCCGAATGGTGGTCCCTGGGACAGATCCAGTTGAAAACACCTGATGCAGAATGTAAAGTTGTAAGTCAAACGCCAAACAGAGCTTTCTTACAGAAGGCAATACAAAACTACAAACTGCACTTATCAAAATAATTAGTAGTGTTCAATTTTGAGCGTTAAGTTAATCTTTCATCTTTTCAATATTCATTTCCATGAGCTGGCTTAAAAATCTCAGTAGTAACACTGACAACTCATAAAATGTGAAATTTCATAAATTATTGCTTTAAGCAAAAGTAAATGGAAGACGCATGTTATCATGACTTATTGATAACATAATTTACAATGTACACTGTGAGGTAAAGGAAAATATTCTTGGCACTTCACAAATCCACTTCTTGCTGCTTCTTGATTTTGGCAGCTCAGCGTTGCGAGAGGTACAGATCTAATGAATGGTCAGTGTTATATGGGGAAATGCACACACAAGCGAGCTGAGCAGATTACAGAGCCTCGGAACAAAATGACTCACTGTTGTTACAGTGTGTATCGTGGGCTGTGTGCACACCCACACACACTGTACCACATCACATCTGTCTAGCTGTCTCTCCGTCCGTCGTTCCATGCCATGTAGGCATTCACACACACATTGGCACACTCTTTCACCTATGTTACTTTTTCTCTCTTCTTCCAACCCCTTTTCGCTCATCCTCTCCCCATCTTTAGTGTCTGACACTGTTCTCGTGTCCCTTTTAGTGCATTTTCTCCTGAACTACCTCCATGTTCTACCACTCTGAAACCCCCCACTCTTTCCTAACATTTTATTCATCATGCTTTGAAGCCAAAAGCATCTGTTTCCCTCCTTCTCTCCCTCTACATTCTCCCTTTCTACCTTTCTCTTGCGCAGAGCTCCTTTGGTACCCGGTACTGCCTCACACACCAGACTGATGGCCTCCCTGAAAAAGACAGACAAAGAAAATAATGTGTAAAATGGACAGGTAGAGAGAGAGGAAATGACGCAAAGCTGAGATTTGCTTCAACAGTCATGATGGGTAGTTGTCTCTCCGCATCGAAAAGTCTCGAAAGATTGCCACACTGGAACAGAATCCACTTAAGAGGACAGAGTATTTCATATAATATCATTTTCTGAATAGGATAAATACTGATTCTCTTTTAATTGTGCTGAACAGAGAGTATTAACATGATGTACAAGCACACACACATGCGCAAACGCAAGCTGCGAGGAGAACAGGAAGCCAGGTGGAAAAGTGGATATGACATGCCATATTCGCTCTCTCGCGCGCTCCCTCTCTAGCAGAATCGGCCCACACATGCGAGAGCTCGATAAACAACCAGCGTCCACTGGGAGCCGTCCGGCCTTCTCCACACTAATGTTATGCAATGAGTCATCCACGCACATGGATGAGTCTGATTCACATTCTTTACCCCCCATTTCACAGATCTGCACGGCCAGAGATGCAGTTTAAAGCAAAACTCAGGCCGGCCATCAAGTCGCAGCATTTCGTTCACAAATGCGGGCAAATCATTTTGTCTTTGAATATAAAAATGTGTATCTAGTAATTCGTTATGCTATTATTGCCAAAGATTAAAATCGATAATCATTGATTGGCACAAATTAAATATACAGACATTCCTGACAGCTTTGGTTTAAAAATTCTGATAGCAGTTAGCTGAAACTAGAAACCAATTTAGCATTTGCATCTTGTACAAATATAAATTGTATTCAAATGTCAAACAATTATATTTTCTAGTTTTTGAAAGGCGATACACAGACTACTGAACATTCTTTGTGACACAGTTAGTAATCTGGATGTACCATCTTTCAGCAATGAGATGCAATTAAAAATAAAGGCTAAATTAAATTTTCCTTTTTGAGCATTTTTTTGTTTTTGTTTATTCTAATTTACAAGTTAATATGCTTTGTTTATATATGGTCGGACAAAACACCTATTTGATATGAAGAATGCATTTGCATTTACACTAGCATTCAGATGATCAGTGAATAAAACTGCAATAGGCCCAACTGGGTATTATAGGGTGGTTTAAAAATAGGATGAATATTTTTAGCTACAGAACCAAAGAAACATTTACTGCATTGATCAGACATTTTTATCTTAGTGACTAACATTCTCTACTTACAGTGACAGTCTCCCAAGCAAGCTGGATTTGAACCTACAACCTCTTGATCTTCAAGGCAAACATCTTACCATTAATTCACCACCAAACTAATTCGCTAATATTTTCTTTAAAAGTGACTCACGCACATATCACATGCAACAGTCTCTGTCCTTTTGACTTATGTATGTTGTAAGAGTGATAAAGGCATTAAGGCTGATAAAAATGCAAATGTATATCAAAATATGTATTTGAACATTTGAAGGAAACATTTTTTACATTTGAATTTTCAACCCAACTAATCGATTATTAAGATAGTCGGCAACTAATTTAATAATTGATTAGTTGGGTCTACGTCTTAATCGATTACACTGCAAAAAAATCAGTGTCAGAAAATAAGAAAAAGAAAAGGATAATAAGAAAAAAGGTTTCAGAATCAAGAAGAATTATCTGCCAATATAGTGAGAAAATTTATCTTGTAAATATCTCCTAAAACAAGAAAAAAAATCTTTCCATTTTTCCATGTTTTTAGCTTTGGTATTCTTAAAATAAGCACACTGTCATGAATTTCTTAACTCGTAGTGGAGAGCATGAGAACCTGTCCGTTCTCTTAATTAAATTTCTTATTTCATTCTAAGACGTTCTTATAATCAACACATTTTTCTTAATAAGATAATTGTAGCCAACGTTTCTTAAAATTAGATTATTTATCTTACGCATACAAGTTTCGTCAAGTCAGTTATTCTTAAAAATCTATTAAAGATCTATTTTTTCTTTTTAGGATTTTCTGGCTTGTTAAGATTTCATTTTTTGCAGTGTAGTTGCAGCTCTAGTACACGTACACAGAGAGACGAGACGACGTGGCTCCAGGTTCTACAGTTACAGGAATTTTATTTTGAATTGTCACCCGCAACCTCATTCGAGAGTATGAGAAGTCATAGGCTGATGGTGGCATCATACCTTGTTATTTGAGATCTTGTGGTAAAGTCGAGGGATCTCATGGAGCGAAGCACTTCAATACAGCCCAAATACTGCAGGGAGGAGAAGAGGAAGATGTTTAGCAGCTGTGTATAGCGCTAACGTGATTTCTACAGAATTAAAAAAAACAGAATTGCACATTATTTCACATTTCATAACAGTGTGACTAATAAACGGGGACAGTATTTCTCTGAATTCTGAAGGAAGAATCTAGCACATACTAATGTCCCGTCACCGCGATCATTTCAGCCTTCTACGACTTACAGTTCAAGCTGCACAATGAGTTTTAGTGGAGAAAATAAGAAGAAGCAACAGAACCTTGTGCTTGGACACCTAAAAATAAAGAATGTGTTAGAAGCAAGAACATCACACAAGACATCAAGCAAATCCAATCTTCCCAACACTCACACCACTTGAATTCAATTCAATTTTATTTGTAAGGCGCTTTTAACAAACGATGTTTTTTTAGCATCTTACCAGAAACTCCCTCTATATTAAGGAAGAAACTTTGAGAGGAACCCAGATTCATCAGGAGACCCCATCCTCTGAACTTAGCTTATGCCTTTAAAGTGTAAAGGCATAAGCTAAAGTGTATGTAGACGTGTGGGTGAGGAACAAAGAATCTAGTATTTAAATCAGCAGATGAGGTTGAGGATGTCACTGCCGGTTTCACATGATAATGCTTTTGTAAAACTCAGGTGATCTCATTTGGTTGATAATTTAATGGGTGTACACACACAAGGGCGCAAGTGTGTAGGAGAGAGTGTGAGAACGAACATGCGGATTACACACTGAGAACATTTTGTCATCACACCTTCTAGTTGACTAGGCCATGTGTCTGGTGTGGAGATGAGCCGATTGAATAACACGTATCGAATGACACCTTTGCCATTACATAATAACCCAAGAAGAGCCGCCTTGCGGTGACAGATACTCAGTGACAGGCCGGCTTTTAAACTGGTTCCAAACCTTGCTCGCCGAACCAACAAATTTTCAAACTGACATATGCCCAATGAACACATCAGCTTGGCCATGAGCTGCAATTCTCACCTCGTATACGAAAAACATGTCAGTGTTACCTAGACTCCATTCAGTCTTGTTTTGTTTGTTTGGGCGTTTGTTCATTTGAGTTCCCATGCAAATTTGGCTGCCACTACAGTCTCTTGACGAGCCCAATTAAGCAAAATATGGTTTAAAAAGTAACCTTTAAAACAGTAGACATATCAGCCTACGTTCTATATTGTCTCACTACGAGATGGCATTTGATCTATGCTAAAGCTGTGCACTATTATGTATTAGATTTCTCAGTACAAAAAACAGGATTTGAATGCACATTTGTTTAATTAATTAATATATTTGTACAATATTTTTCACGTAAATTTTTAAAAGCAAAAATACAGTTTGTCTTCTTTTTTTTTGCTTTGGCAGTGTTTTGCTTTTGCAGAAGTGAAATTTCATTGAAATATCGGCATAAATAACTACATAAATAACAGACCTCTAGACTTTATTCCTCTTCATCCTCTTTCAGTGTTCTGAGCTATTATTTTTAGCCTTTATCTAATAGCTGCAGTATTGTGGCCAGCAATGTATCAAGTTTACGGTAGTAGCATCACCCTTTGCAGGTATCTTCCAATAAAGAAATTAAATAGTCATCAGCTAATTTCTTGGGGAAATGAAATTTTATTGGTCCATTCTTGAGATTTTTGAGATGGAGTTGCTTTTTACTACTTTATATTATGTATTTTAAGATTTACACAGTCTAGTTTAAGAACTAGAGTTTCATAAATTAATTCACATAAATATGAACAAATCTGAACCCTTAAACAATGTCTTCCTAAATAAATCATTAAACAAATCATGTAACTTTTAACTTGTTAATGCAGATTAATACATTTATGTTCTTATATTTAATACCACTTAAGTTTACATTAGTACACTAAAATAATTCGATTAAACTTTTCATAGATTTGAAATAGTATAATTTACCAAATGCTTATTTTTATAGGCTAAAAGATGTTAGTATTTATTATATATGAAGTTAATTTTGCGCATATTTTCTTAAACATAATGAAATCATTTATTTAAAACTCAAGATGGTCACAAACCTTTTTGTTCAGTATGGATCCACAGTAGCCACCCATATTCACCTTTTATTAAAAACCAAAATGCCCTCATCTTGGGAACAATACATGTAAAAAATATTTTTTGTGGCATAAAGCAGTGTTCTAAAACTCTTTATATTGTACAACAGTGAAAACAGTCGTATTCCGAAATGCACTTTGAATTTCCAAAAGCAGCACTCCTTAACATTGTACTATATACTGAACATTGTACTTGGAAATAGTCCGGATATAGTATCTGTCTATTATAACTCTACCTCTTGCACACTCAGTGTAAATGTCAATTTCAACCTGTTAAGAATACTGCATCCTGACTTGACAAACATGTTTAGCTCTATGTCTGTCTTCCCTGTCTAGTCTAAAATGTATATTGTATATTGTCTGGTTTAAAATGTATATTGTTTAATGTATATTTTAGTATTTTTACTTATTTATTGTTTATTCCATGTGCCTAGTCGTGCCACTGCCTATTTATTCTCTGTTCTACTGTTCTTTGTTTGTTGCACTGGAAATAACCTGGAGCCACGTCGTCTCGTCTCTCTATGTATCTGTACAGTATATAGCAGAGATGACAATAAAGTTGACTTTGACTCTGACTTTGACTTTGACTTAAAACCAGGCTCAGCACTGGAATTTGGACAGAATGAATCGACTAAAAACTAAAACCCCATATTGATGCATCGCAAAAGTGTGTAAATGTATCAAGTGTGAATTGTGACTACAGTTGCCAAAACAAAATCAGCTAAATATGATCATAATACGTTAATATGTTGTAATAAAAAAAATCATCTTCAAAGTCTAATGCAAAAGAGTTTCTCTTTACATTAACATCAGAACGATTCATGCTCTGAATCTCACAGACAACGCAGCTGATACCCAGAATGATGCATGTAGGAATGTAACACATGAGAAATGCGTTAGAAGATATATACAGACTTTCCCTCCTGGGCTTGTTGCACCAATCAGCGAACACACACTTGTCCAGTCTGTTTTTACATCAGCGTGTCACTGCATGACTCACCTGAACACGGCAATGACTCACCTGAGCATCCAAACCTGAACACTGGAATGGATGAATATATCAGAGACAATAAATGATGCTTCCCTCTTCAGCCTTACTCAAGTGCTGCCTCATCTCTTACTGCCACCAAATCCTAGTATGCTACTGATAACTGATCTCAGGACAGAAAGCGTACCCTATGGGAACAGGATTACCAGGAATACTCATATTGTCCCGAATGAGAGCTTTTATACATGGAGGTTCTGCAGGGGTTCAAACCGCCATCCACAGATCCATTGTCTTGTCCGAGTTTAACTAATACCTACACATGCAAAAGAGACAGACTTTTTTACGTAGCTGTAACTGACACACGGGAGATTATTTGAAGCTTTAAACGTTTGACGCTTGAGCGTCTTTTTATAGCCCATACGCGCTTCTTTATTTTCTCTGTTTTTATTGCTTCTATTTATAATGCTGGATAAAAACAACAGATCAGAGATCAACCCATCAAAACAAATCACTTCATCTTAAGGCAGGAATGCAGATTTTAATGTTACTTAGTTGTAAAAGTGGGCTCACTGCATGTCACCGTAGTGTAGAAACTACTGTACACAGGAGTAAATGCAAGTATACATTAAACGATTTGGTGATTCATAAAGTTAAAACACAAACATTTGATTAATCACCTATAAAGAAAAAGAGATCATAATTTACTCATCATATAAATAAGGTGACCACTGCATTTGACCCATCTGTGAAGCTGCAGCTCTATCAGCTCAAAGGGAGCAGTGCTGGAGACGGTACCTTTACCAGTCCAGGACTTGAACCAGCGACCATCCGATCACTGGGCCAACTCCCTAACCACTACGCTACCAGCTGCCCCAAGCGTTTAATGAACTATATGTATTGCTGATCTTTAGAGTAGATAAGTAGATAACGTAATAAAAGATCAATTATAAAATAATACATGCTATATGAAATACTATAATTTCAAAATAATATAATTAAATAAGTAGGAATGATTAGGGAACTGAGCTATCATTATGCATTGTAACTCAACTGATGGAGGTCACCGAGGCGTCTGTTTTTCACCAATGTCCTGTGCATGAATGTGTGCCCAAAAAAGAACAGTCCAGTCAATTTCAGCAGCCGTCCTTTTTGTGCAGTGTGGCGTGATGTGTACGGTCAAGCGCACGGCCTGCCATTAACACAACAGTGAGCAGTTAAATGATTTAGGTCGATAAAACAGGGATGGGGAAGGGCATTTGCAAGAGACTCATCCACCATTCACTCGTTCCACTTCTCGCTCTCTCACTCACTCTCACCTCTGCTATCTGACTTCCTTATCTCTCATCACTTGATGCCTGTATTGTTGTGTTGAGTGAGTCGTAATCCGTTGGCGAGGTCATGTAAGACATTTGTTTAAATGCACTGCTTCCTAAGTGTGAGTGTGTGTGTGTGTGTGTGTGTAGCAGGTACAGTACTCCAGTGCCGAGGCTTTAGCAGGGGGTGAATCACTTGGGAAAAAAAGTGACATGAGTATGGAGCATGAATCACTCTGTAGAAATCAGTCACATTTACCTCACTGCATCTCTAAATTACACAGCACCCAGTGAAGACATGAACATGTAGCTGCAGAACTGGAACAGGAAGACCACTAAAAGTGGTTAGGTAGGACTGCAATGTTTGCATAAAAGTGCGTTCAAAAAGCCTTATAGAAATTACGTGTTTATTGCTGATTCCGCTTGCCACGAAAACAGGTATCAACGCATCGTCACTGTTAGCCAATGCGAATGACAGACGTACAGTATTTTAGGAAAATTTGAGCTAAACCCACATTACAAACGTCCCTGGTGTACAAATGAAAACAAGCAAAATACCTGAAAGCTCTTGAAACCAGCCACTGGGATGTTTTTAGTCCAGCGTTCATGTAACTAAACCAGCAATGCAGATGAAATTAAGCTTAAACCTCAAAATCCATAGGGAATCGAGAAGGAACAAAAGTAGAAGGTGCAAAATAGCTCAGCAAAACATTAGTGACAATTTTCTATAATTTATTATTATTATTATTATTATAGAACAAAACAGGCCAATACTTGTAAGTAAATTCTCACTTTTTACGCCACTTGTCTTTGAAATATTAAGACTTCAATTGTTAAAACGGGAAGCTCTAGTGCAATGAAGTAATGGAGAAGATGTGTTTGGCGCTGCAACACCACTGACTCAACAACGCCAAAAAATGGTGTTGAAAAATATTGGTTTAATATAAATATCAGTCACAAGAGCTATTTCATCTTCAGCGGCAGTGGTTCAGCTACCTGCTTCCCAGTTGCGTTTGATAAGACAAACTTGGCGGTAGTTTGAATAGATTGACCGTAGTGGTAAAAATAGCTTGTCACATGGACCACCTGGCCACAATGGCTGCATGAAGAGGGGAGGAGATAGGGAGGGGGAAGAAAGAGAGAGAGAGAGGAAAGAGAGAAAAGGACAGAGAGAGATGATGATGCTACAGTTAATAACACATGTAGTCACTCAGGGATGGCAGAGGCGTTGTACAGCTCAACCCTGTACATGCTGTTGTTTGCATGCTAGCACTTATATCAATGCACTGAATGACCATCAACATTCATGAAACACACGACCCACGCACACACAAACAAACACACATGCCACAAAGGTAGTGCGCTCCAATCCTGCGTTTAGTCCTCAGGTGATGCACGATTCGCAGCGCCGTCTTCATTTTTTAATCCCTCTCTGAGATTTTTCTGCTTTCCTGAGCGGCTCCCCCCCCGCCCCCCTTTTTTTTTTTTTTCTCTGCATTATTTAATCGCTGTTTTCAGCCTTTCGCCATTCCGCCGTCTTTCCGTCCAAATCGGAAACGGGCGCCTTCTGCGTCCACGCGCCACTCGTTAAGAGGGCAAAAGAGGGGATTAAGGGAAGAGAGGATAGAGTGAACTGAGAGTCTTACCTTCACCACATACGTCACTCCGGGTCCCGATATCTTGTCGCTGGAGTGCAACCATCCTCGTGAGGGCTTGCTCACCAGCCCCGTGCAACCTCCTCCTCCTCCTCCTCCGCCGGCAGCAGCAGCAGCTACGCCGCATGGGTTCCAGTCCTCCGCCAGGGGCTGAGCCTCCTCCATTCTGCCTTTCTTACCAGCACTCATCGAGCCGGGCTCCTGCTGGCCGTGCGGTGCTCCAGAGGTGGCGGAAGCGCACGAGCTGCCCCCAGTGGCCGCCGCAGAGAGACCCGCGCATCCCAGGTTGCCCGTGCCCCCTCCGGCCCCTCCCCCGGCTCCACTTCCTCCTCCTCCTCCACCTTGAAGCTTAGACACGGCCAGGTCTTTGACAGCGGACGGCAGGCCCCTGATGCCCAGCAGACCACCGGTGTTAGCGAATTTGAGGTGGGAGACTTTGTTGATGAGGGTGCACAGGGTGGTGCCTGAGTCCTCAGCCGGGTCCTGGGGCAGGACGTCAGACGTCGGCGGGGTGTACGGGGGCTCGCCAGCCGGTGGCGGGGCGGCCGAGACCTTGGCATTCATGGAGAGGCCGTGGAGCAGCTCGTCAACGGACGTCACCGACTCATTTCTGAAGCGGTTGTACTTAGCACGGTGAAGCATGCCCCTGTGACAGCCTGCCTACAGACGCTCAGGCAGAAGCGACGCCACGCTGACTGTCCACTCCTCCAGCATGCTGGGGGGCTGAAGAAAAATAAGAGCCCACGAGCCAACGCGTGCGGCCTCTTGCCCGTCCGACTCGCTTGTACCAGTTTGATAACGATGATGACGACAACAAAAACTGCGAGGTTACTGAAGCTCCTGGTGTGTTGATGCTGCTGGTGTTGCTGTTGGTGCTGCTGCTATGAGCGAAACGAACGTTCCAAAAATCCTATGCTCGCCGCCACCTCGGAGGCCCAAAATTCACCGTGCCGCATGGCATCCGCGGAGGCCGAGGGAACGAAAGAGGAGCGAAAAAGGGAAAAAGGGAAAGAAGGGAGGCGAGGAGGCGTCTCCTCAATGGCGAAGGAGCTCCAACGACAGAGAGAAGCTTTATGAAGGAGATGTCTCTCTCTCTCTCCGCAGCTTGGCTGATCTGTGCACACGCATGACTCACTCGCGGAGAGAGGGGGGAGAGGGAGAGAGAGAGAGAGAGAGAGAGAGAGAGAGGATCCTTCTCAACAAAAGACTCACCCAACACCACAGATCACTTCCTGTTGGGAAAAAAAAACTTACAGCATGCTAAAACCAACAAACGTCCAAACGTTCTCCTGACATGGTTTTTTCTGCCTCTTGCAGAACTCTTCGCTGTTTCATGCCCTCCCAAATGAAAAGCATAATGATAAAAGCGTAGATAAAGGAAAAGTCGTCCAACATCAAATGGCAAACAAAGGGTAGGTACTTTGTGCCCTTGCTTCCCTGGTTTCTTCTGAAGTTCAGTCACAGTCGCATAAATGCTTCCTCCTTATCCAAATTTTTAGAATGGCAGCGAAGGGAAGAACGAAAACAAATGCATGAATGAAAACAACCAGCTGACAGATAGCATGATGTCAAGGCAAAAAAAAACCCTGCGCATTTCAAATGACGACATCAAATGGTATTGTAACGGCTCTAACTGTAAGATGCTGGTTTCTAAATCCACGGGTTGAACAATTCGCCATGATGACGACTTATTTTATCGACACCTGACAGAAAGGGAAAAAGCTCTGTGGCATCTCATACAGATGGTTCATCTGATGTGCGTGTTGGGTTCAATTGGCGTCTTCCATTGATAAAAAAGAAGAAGAAGTCCTCTGACGGCGGTGGAAAAGCCGACGGCTGATCTTTTAGCTACAGCTAAAATGCAGACTGTTACATTCACCTAAAATAATCCCATCTGTCTTTTAACCTCAACCGTGACGCCCTGCCTCATCCTACAGAGCACTTATATGGCTGCGTTCTCCATGGTTACCGACCAGGGTCATTCTCCAAAACGTCAACCTAAGGGAAAAAGGCATTTTTCTCTTTGTTCAGCTGTTCGAGTCTGTTCTTCCCAACGTACCGAATGACGGCGTGTGAGAGATGAGACAGTCCTCTCGTCTTTTAACCCTGCTTGATTCCTACTCAACAATTACGGCGAAAAAAAAAACCCCAGCTTGGGTCTTTTATCGTTGCTGAATAATTCATCACGATACCGCTACAAAGTGGTCCCGACTAAATCCAAGATGTGAATGAAAAGAAAAAACAGGCAGGTCTGTTCTCTCCCCTCTCATTAAGAGCCGGCAATGTTAATCCGCAGATAGAAAGCCATTCACGTAAAAACGTCCACAGCGGCGCGTGTCGGGATACCGTCAGTCATTCATAAGCTTCCTGCCTTGGCTAGCGCTGCCGCAGCGTTCGCACTGCAGTCCCTCCCAGCGTCTCGCCTTCCTGCCTGCGAAACGGGGGTGGGGGGGTGAGAGAGAGAGAGAGAGAGAGAGAAAGAGAGGTGGCACGTTCCTGTTCTCTGAAGACGACGGCGAAACAAAAAAGAGGGGATGACGGCCTCCCTCCCCGACGTTGTCATGGAAGGAGGGAAGGAGAGATGAGGAAGGAGGGAGAGCGAGAGAGGCTTGAGGAAGGATGCTGAAGAGCGCCTGTGAATGGGGCAGCGGGCGAACGCGGGCTGGATTCTATGAATGAGGGCAGGCCGAGGCGCTTTCCGCACGGCAATCTCTCGGGACCAGGAGCCGGCGGCCAATCGGAGGCCGGCAGGATGACTCATTCAGGGGAGGCTGGCTGAATAGTGGGCTGAACCATTCTCAGCTGACGGGAGAGACCATTCTCAAAAAGGCAGAGAGCTGCAAAAAAAATGCTCACCCGCTTCCTTTTTTTTTTGTTGCTCTCCCTCACGTTGATCTTCATATCCATCACGGCTGCCCGTGAGGACGTTTCGACAGAGGGATTGTAGGAACGTCTTTAAACTGTATGTGTAATATGACGTATTTAGACAGGACTGCCCCCCATTTGCCCCCCAGTTTGTACAGGAGCTAATTTCTCTCATTCAGACATCCCAACTGGGCATTTTCAATGTGGATGTCACAGAGCATGTCATCATGCCTATGATTCATCTTCATCAACTCAAACATGCATGCTCAAATTTTAGACTTAAACACAACTGTATATCCTTTTAATGTATGGATAATGTCTTTACAGACATTTGTGCTAGAATTTAAGAAACTATTTATAGATATTGTTTGTTATTAAAATTGACAGAAAAAATACGAAAAAATTCAAACATTATATCACAGTAAATCACAGCAAAACCAACCACATGTATGACTCTTTATCCAGAGTGACGTACATCAGTGTTTGTAGTTTATATCTGTTCTTCATACCAGTAAACCTAGACTAACAGCTGCTACTCAACCTAGTTACTGCCAGCTGAGTTTACAAACCTTTGCAAACCCTGTCAGAATAAATCAAATATTACGGTGCATACTTTTGATATATTTTGAGTAATCACAGTACGCACTTTCAGCTTCTGGGAGAATGCACGCTGTGTGCAAAATGGCTGCCGCTGTTTCCCGGGGACGTCAGAGAGATTGTTGTACCCAATCTCTAGTGTATATCATCCTAATATTTTTTGTTGATTTACTGTTTTTCTACGAAATCATGACAACTGATTCGAGGCACAATGTGCATGACTCACTACAGTGCAGTTTATTATAGAGTTCATTTCATTCTGAAATACATTCAGCCTACATTCTAGAACCCACAATGGGCTGAACTGTGCATTTACGGGTCTAAAAATGTTTTGCTCTTTAAGTCCGGACAGCTGGCCCTTTCTGAGAGCTACTTGAGAGATTTCCGTTTCTTTTTTGACCCGCAGAGATTGCAACAGACCTGTTGTTTCTCAGAGCGGATGGACTAAAAAGGGCAAAGAGATCTGTAGCTTATCAACAGCTTTAATTGATATTGGCACTTAAAATGAATGACAATTAATAAAGAAACAATGACAGAAGATGAATTCTGTCAATGTTATGAGCATTGCCATTGTGTAGTTTGTCAGAACAGAAGCGAGACCTAAAAATGGTGCTCAAGTATCTGTTTGTGTGTGTGTGTGTGTGTGTGTGTGGGGTGATCTCCATAGTCGTGACTAAAGTGTGTCGGGGTCTACTCCTACACCAACTCATTAAACAGGCAGGAAATGGAGCAGGGAGAGAGGGTGGGGGGAAAGAGAGCACGAGAGAGAGAGAGGGATGGGGGATGACCAACCAAGAGAATGATGAGGGCTTTCCCTTTCAACCTCCGTCTTTACCAAAACACCTGTCTCTAAGATGCAGTTATCATCAGCTCATCAGCATCATCAGTTCTGCGAGGACACAGACCAGGCAAACTATGACTGGAACTACAATATGCTCACAAATCTTAAGGTTAACAACTCAAGACTTTTGCATGACCAAATTTGTACCCCAACAGAAAACAAAAAACGCAAAATCCGACACTAACTGATTCAGTCAACAACATAATACAATGCTGCAGCAAGTTGTCACAATGCCTTTTTCCACATTACAGCCATCTTACGGTCAACCCTGTGACAAAGAATAGCAAAAAATATATTTTACAGGACCGTAACTATTAATATCACATAACAGACTACCAAATAAAAACCGCTCCAAACACATTTGCTAAATAAGAAAAGCTCCACCATGGTAGCCAGCGATGGAAACATCAGCATATCACATAATTCCCAACAGACACCTTTATGATAACAGCATAGCAACAAGGATGAGGCAAGGGGGCCGGACCAAGTGACTGACAGGCCGGACCACATGAGTGACAGCTCACGTGTGGCAAACGCCATTGGCTGGTGCGGTGTGCCGTGCTCCTGCATACGTACCATCGCCACCCACTGCTGGCAGTGACAGGGAAGAGGGCATTCAGGAAATGTGTTACTAGGTTACCAATTCACCATACTGCTATTAATAAAATACTGTACATTTATCTCAACTGCACAGACATTTGCCTGTAAGCCACAGCCATCATATGGTATTGAAGGTGTGATACATTTTCTGTGGAGAGATTTCAGTGATACAGTAAATATCACTGGTACATGTTGCTATTCTTTTATGACCTATTGCGGTTGCAGGTCGGGGAAAAATAAGAAAGTTGTCCATATTTTAATATATAACTGCAATTTCGTTTTACAGCAGATATTCCATGTGTGATATTCCAACACCTATACACCTGATTCAATTAGCTGATTAGAGGAAACAGACCTCAGCAAATGAGGATACTGTGAACTCGTGAACCACACTCTTTTAATAACACAATTGTAAAATAATATATGTGTAGTTTGTAACTTCCAGGTTAGATAAAGATAATTTATTCCATAACATAATAGGATAATAGCTAAGATACTTTACTCCAAAAATGTTTGTAATTTTGAATTAAGCATAGTAAAGTTATAAATAAACATTGATATTTTACACAGACACACAACCACAAATTGTAAAAACAATGAATCAGATATAAAGACAATGCAGACAAATCCAGTGTAATGCAGACTACCAAAGTTTTGATTAAAATACTAATCACAATATTTTAAATATGCTTTCATTCACCCCAGAAGTCATTCAGGCAAAATATACAGTACAAACCAGAATAACAGATGACCCTACAATGTTTTACTACATTTATACATGGATTAAAAAGTATAAGATTTATTGAATAGTGTAATTCTGCCTCTATAAGTCTAAAAAAAAATAAATGATAAATGATATGGAGCAATATTTTATTCATAGTCTTCACTCTATTTGAGTGATCAAACACTAAAATAAATTTGTCAAGTGGTATTTATGCATAGGGTAAAATATACACTTGACTGCAATACAATAACAAATATCTATTTATGTCTATTTATTGTATACTGCCATTTACACTGCACTGTAATGTATGTATGCAATGTAAGAGGTTATAGTGGTCTAGGGGTCAGGGTACTCACCTCTGGTTGTTGGTTTGAATCCTGGTTCTAGGACTACCATCACTGTCCCTGAACCTAGGAAAATGGAAATGCTGTAAATGTATTTTCTCACAAATTTAGGATTTTAATCTGGGAATTTCTGAGTTTTCTCCTCAGAATATTTTTAAATGTACAATTGCCAAATGCTGCTTGCTTCATGGTGGTTGATAGTGGTCAAGATACTCCCGTCAGGAGCAGGATGTCCTGGGTTCGAATCAGTGTTGGATTTAGAAATTTTAGGCCCTCCACATTTATTCTTTAAAAAAAAAAAACACGAAAAATAAAAATAAATACAAGCAAGGAAGGGCATCCCTATACGGTACCTGTCCGCATAGACAGAGTAGTGAGAGTAAAGCTACAGCGCACAGCCACTAATAATGTGCCTACTAAACATTGGTCACAATGGTCTCCCAAAGAAAATGAAGTTTGTTCGGTTCATTCTTCACGTCTGACCACTGGCAACATAAATAAACACGTCGGAACTCGACAAAATAAGCATGGCCTTTACAGACCTAAGTAAATTTGGGGCGTTTTTCTATGCCTTTATCTTTAGGCTTATTATATTGTGTGTAGACGTTAGCCATACATGCCTTATGCTGTTGTGTTCAGGACATCCTGCACTACTCAGATTTGTGATAGTTTGATGTGTAAATGCTGACAAAGTCTTGAAATAAGCACATTTCTGATGAATAACTCACCTGCGCCTGTAGTTTTACTTTGTTTTGTTATTTTTTCATTATTTTTTTTAAAGCTTTATCTACTATAAAGTGCTGAAACTGTACATATAACTACTAGAAATAGTAAGAACAGTCTGTTTTATTGGCTCCACAGAGTTATTATCATGCAGAGACATTCTATATCTTAGTACTATGAAGACAAGGTTATTGCCAGGCGGAAACACTTATTTATCTATATAGTATCCATCTGGATACAGAACAAAATTATTGGATAACAAATAATGCATCTTTCTATATTATTTTTTTTTCTTCCTATTGATCGCTCTCTAACAGTAAATTAGGAAAAAGCTGATGCTAAATACTACATTTGATCCTAGAAATGCAAAGGTTTTGGGTAATTATGATCCAATACGGACTATAAAATGAGCTGCTTTTAGCCTTTCTGTAAGAGAACTACATTCTTGCGCACAATTGCGTTCCACATGAGAGTCGCGAGCGCTAACGCGTTCGTTTAATAATGTACTTAATGCGTTTTTACCCAATTCCGTCAGTTTTAAGCACGGAATTACTCAGAAATAATTTCAAACACAGAGGAATAAATGCAGTGTCCGTTAAGAAGACGGCGTGCGTCGGTCCCAAAACGTTAAACGTGGTTTTGAGGCGTTCATAATGGAACAGGGCCCTATAGGTTCGGGGGCCCAGGCAATCGCCTAGAATTGCCTAATTACAGAGTCGCCTGGTTCGAATCCTCCCTCCAACACCACTATCATTGGGTACGACGGCGTTTTAGTGCCACCTTAAAAAAAATAAAATCTACGTGCCACCTTAAAAAAAAAATCTACGTGCCACCTTAAAAAAAAAATATCTAAGATTACGAGATTAAACTCGTAATATTTCGAAAATAAAGTCGAAATGTTGCGAGAATGAAGTCGAAATGTTACGAGAATAAAGTCGAAACTACGAGAATAAAGTCGAAATGTTACGAGAATAAAGTCGAAATGTTACGAGAATAAAGTCGAAACTACGAGAATAAAGTCGAAATGTTACGAGAATAAAGTCGAAATATTACGAGAATAAAGTCGAAATGTTACGAGAATAAAGTCGAATCAAATTATATCAAACTACATTTAACTTTTTAATAAACCTTACCTTTGACGGTTGATGTTGGCAAGGTCTTCCGTAGAGCTAACTCACTGGCGCAGACGACGTGCTTGTACAGAACATATCTTAAACATTCACGTAAAAATTCGACTTTATTCTCGTAATATTTCGACTTTATTCTCGTAACATTTCGACTTTATTCTCGTAGTTTCGACTTTATTCTCGTAACATTTCGACTTTATTCTCGTAACATTTCGACTTTATTCTTGTAACATTTCGACTTTATTCTCGTAGTTTCGACTTTATTCTCGAAATATTACGATATTACGAAATATTTTTTTAGGTGGCACTAAAACGCCGTCGTAATTGGGTGATGTATCTCATAGATTAAAAAACAAAAACAAAAACAAATCTGACGGTTTTGCCTTATTTTTGTACTTAAGGTGTCAGTTTTCTATATGAAACTGAACCAACACAGTCAACGCGTGACTTCATGTTGTAAGCAAGCATTTAACCTCACCGATAAGTCTTCTAATGATCTGTTGCATTCAATATGAATATGAGATACGGCTTAAAATAACAGGGAGCTAGTCCAGTCCGAATTCATCCCGTCGGTGCCTTTTAACACATTTTTCGGTCTGAGTCATTTACTGTGGAAACTTTTCAGTTGTCGTGGTTTTCGTTATTAAGGTAGATCGGAGCCGTCAAAGTTCCCTGCCGCCAAATACACAAACATTGCCATCTATAGGACTATCAGCGACAAGATTTTCCAGAAGTTCCAAAATAGATTCAACTCCATTGCAATGACGCAATTTTTAAATCAGCTTTAAGTTATTTTGCTGTTGCCTCTCTGTAGCATTCAGTCGACACCATAGATTCAGACATTTCTTCACTAGGCGCCATTTTGGAACTCCGATTTATGCGACAGTCACAAGGAACTCCGTCAATTATGCACAAATTGATTTAGCTCCAATTAACCACGAATCTGACCAACATCCGTGGTGAAATTACTTTCCATATATGGACCTTTTTCATGAAAACCGGAAATACGTAATCGTAGGGTAAACTTAGTTCCGGTCAAGCGTCAATGCATTAGAAAACCCGGGATTAGAGAAAATGGCGAAGAGAATGTACACAACCTCTCTGACAAATTTGCCCAAATTTACATTTGCGGATGTTGCTAAACTCGTGGAGGAAAACTCCGTCATCATGCTAACTGTTACTGAACTGTTAGCCAGAGGTGGGCAAAGTAGTTAACTTCATTACTTCATTACTGAAAGTACAGATCCCACAAGTCAAATGTTACTCCAATACAAGTGAAAGTCATACAGTTAAATTTTTACTTAAGTTAGAGTACTGAAGTACTTGTTTTAAAAAATACTTAAGTATTAAAAGTACATATTATTTCACCACAATGCTGCATTATTGCCACAACATTTACAACACCTAATGCCTCTGACTAGCTTGTAGAAGCTGTAGAATAAGGAACTGGTAGAATGTTACAGAATGAAACACAACCTCAACTGATAAAGAAAACCAGGCATTAGTTTATTTTATTAATTAATTGTAAGACACACACCAATCAGGAGGACAGTGCAACAGCCGTAAATGCATAAAATCAACATTCCAACCTGCTTAAAACCCAGCTCTGCACCTCTAGCTTCATGACTTTCCAACAGCAACAATGTTTTAATCAAGACAGAAAACAGCAGAACTGTCTGAACTTGGTTTTATAGTTCCAGTCTACAGGCGTGATGTAACTCTATTGATTACTGATAGACTGTCACCTGCCAAACGACCAGTCACCTTTTAGAAAAGGTGGAATAACGTTTGCTTTATCCATAAATTTGAAAGTAACGAGTAACGAGAACCTTGATGTAGTGAAGTAAAAAGTACAGTATTTGTCTTAGAAATGTAGTGAAGTGGAAGTCATAAGTTTCCAAATAATATACTACTCAAGTGAAGTACAGATACTCAGAAACTCTCTTTAAGTACAGTACTCAAGTAAATTTACTTAGTTACTGTCCACCTCTGCTGTTAGCTAGAATGACAAATCATTAGCGTGTCCACTTAGACCTAGGGTTAGGTTTATAGGGTTATGTATGTATAGTATAGAGGAAATAGACTACCTTACTAAAGCAATATAACTCTCGTGGTTGTAATCAGTTAACATTTCTCTCTGACAATGTCTGTTTATTTGCGTGTTTGCATGTCACAGTATCAAATGTAGTAGATGGGAAGGTTTTTGTGAGGGCTAGATGCTACGCATCACAGAGGAAAAACGAGAAGCCTCACAAGCTAGAGGTTTGACCACTGAGTGCACAAGTTCCCTGTGCTTCTTACTGCCGTTGCAGCTCGCTGCCGAGTTTCTGCACAGCTACAGAGTAGATAGAAAGGTTCTCGCACGCACTCTTTTGTTTGTGTAGCCTTGCTGGCCACAGGAGTGCTGTGGTTTATATTGTTTTGATTAAAGAGTAACAATAGGTGTTTTCCAGCATAAGTCTGGAAATCTAACTTAATGATGTGCAGGAGCTTTGACGCAGCTCTTTCTTTTCCATTTCATTCCATAAGCTATAAATCTCTTCTGCTGTTTCAACCCTTTCCTTAAACTGTTACTTCCGTTTACCATTGACAGTGATGTCATGTACACCATGCTTATTAGTATTTCCCTGTTTTTGCTTTTGGTGTATAGATATCACTTGCCGCTGCAAGAAGAAGAGGTCGCTGCTTGCGCCATTTTTTTAAAACCGGCGGAAGTAAAGATACCCTATGATTACGTATTTCCGGTCAAAAATGCGGAAGTTGTGAAAAAGGTCTATTAGCTATTCGGTTTACGTCGCATTACATCCCTTATGAACAGTGTGGAGCCAGGATGTCTTTGCGCAATAGTGTATTATAAGCAGACATCCAGAAATATCTTGAGACCAGGAAAGTAACATATCAACTGGACACACACACACACACTAAGATAGGATTTAAAAAACATAAAACACGACAGAGAGTCATACAACAATATGTTTATTCCGCATTTAATTAACAGTTAACAAGTAAGGAAAAAAACTGGATATTTGTAAAATTCATTTCATTAAAAATTAACTCCACTGTCAGTATTTAACATGTTTAATGGCATGTTAAGCAACATGGTAGCTACTCATCAGCCCTGTCTATCAAAGACACTTAAATAGCAGGATTCATCTGCCAAATGTTATTCAACATGAAAAAACGTTTTCAATGTACTCACTCGAGGCAGATTTCACAGATCAAGGCACATATTAATTTCAAATTTTTCAAAAGTAACATTATTCAAACAGTGAAAAGAAACTAACCCTGCTAGGTTGCTGAACCCTTCAGGAATAAGACATTCAGTTCAGGAACAGAAAATAGACTGGATATGCAAACAAGATAGGTTGCCTTATCATCTGCTGTATTTTGTGGTGGAGAGTGTTAAGGTAGTAGAGTGTTAAGACAATCTAACACTGCATGGCTACACTCATTTTCCTGCATTCATAATGGTTTAAAAATACAGTGTTTTCGCCCTCAATGTAGATTCCTATCGTATTTTTTTATTGTATTCCAAATTGACTTGACTTACATGATGCAGCTGTATTCAATGACACATGGCATTTTTAAAAATACAATATTACAGTCATTCAAGAAGAATGTGATGCACCAGATATTTCATGCTCTGTTGACAGAGTACCAACTCCTATGTGGTCCGGTTCACCCAATGGCTGTTCCTACATCACACTTTACTCTTGCTTTTCTTTTGTAGCCGGGTCCTGGTGGGCTCAGTGAGTACCAGGGGCTCCTGCACAACCGTGGCAGGATATTTCCGCCCAAGGAGTTCAACCTCCACTTTCTGGCCAATAGTGACCAGGTTAACAGGAAGATAGCCAAAGGCAAGACTCTGCTGGGCTGTGTAGCTGTATGCACCGGAAGTGGTGTTTCCAACCACCTAAATAGAAACCATAATGCAGTCAACCCTATCATGCAATTCTGAGAAATCTGAATGACGACAGGTTATGAAGTTTTCAAATCTGCATTTAAAGCTCTTTTAGTGGACTGGACAAAATGATTTCTAATCAAAGGAATAGGATGCTTTTGAAATATTACCTTTCCATTATGCCAGATGGTTTCATTGCCCTCAGGGTCAATATTGTCTGTGTCCATGGTGAGGTAAGCAAGCTTCCGCTTTAGTCCCTCAGCCTTGATCTCCTGTAGGGCCTTTTTACCAATGAAGTCTGCAGCCTGAAAGACACATGAACACACACAGGGTTTCATGTTTACATATGTACAGTGTCTATATGTATGTGAGGATGGATGAATTGTTGGAGATTGACTGATTGGTATTTGATAAGCAGTTACCTTGTTGAGTTTAATAAAGTAATCCAGACCAGCCTCAAAAGGATTTGTGTCACAGTTCATCTAAAGAACAAAAAAAAAACACATACAGGGTCAGTTACTGGAAGAGAAGCAATATCCACACACTCACAAAAATGATCTTAAAGAACCTGTGCTGCATAATCCAAACAGGATACACTATAATCAGTAGATCCCAAGCACATCTATTTCCACACCAATTGTGATCTAATAGTGGCAAACTCAAACTAAGAGGCAGTCATGAATAAGGTATGAAATATAAAGTTTAATAAATGCTAATAAATCTCATGTTTAAGTATTATAGCAAATATGTTTTTCTTCTTCCTTTTATATGTCACACTCTTTATTTCGAAGTATTTCTGGTAAAATGATTACTGATGATCAGAAATGTATTATGTAGAGGAGTATCACAGCTAAGTGCCTCTAGTGCTTTAAACCAGCTAACACTACAGGGTGGCTTATTATAATAACAAGCCTAATCAGTGTGTTTACATTATGTGTTGGTGATTTGTGAGTTTGTGAGTGTATTAAGAGAGATTGAGACCTCAGCACCCCAGCCACGGAAGCCTTTCTCCAGTCTTAGTGAAGCCATTGCATAAGTGCCAAAGTTATCGATGCCCTCTGCTTTGCCAGCCTCCATTATGGCTTGGTAGACTGTCGCCATCTTGGACATGTCAACATAGAGCTCCCAGCCCAGTTCGCCTTAAGAGAAATACAAGTGTATTTTAATTCCAGATGGTTTTACACATGTACACACATAAGCACACACAGCAACAATCCTGGCTACCCTAAACCTCAGAAAAATGATGAAAATGACAATCTTAATATTAACATGGGTAAACATTATTGTACAACTACCGGCATTTCATTTTTGAGAATGTTTTTTATTATACTGTAAATATTTATGCATTAAATAGTAATACACACTTTACAGTTTGTACTTTGTAGGGCCACATAAAAACCTGTTGCAATAATCTTCACACTTAACTGTTATGCCGTGGGGTTTGAAATGTCAATAAGGCTAAATTAAACACATCATGCTACAACCCAGTTCTCATTAGTAATAAGTAATCTATAATAAAAGTCTGTTTGATATAACAATTCACTCCCATTCAAGAACACTTATAAGTTAAAGAAACAATGTCTTGCATATAAAATACTAGTGGGCCACAGACTACTGCTTAGTTTTAGTGGTATTCCCTGGGACAGAATCAGTTGAAATCCCCTGATTTGTATTATTGATATTACAATTAAAATATATTTTGAAGGAAAAAAAACCTGGAACATTTTTTCCAATATCATGCAGCCCTATTCCTTTGTTTTCATACACACCATGAGTGTGGCTCTGGTTGGCTTGTGAATAAAAAATCGTCCCCTCATGCCTTGCTCATACCTGTGTAGGATATGCGTATGGCCTGCAGCGGAACCCCGGCCAGCTGAATGGCTTTGCAGTGGAGGAACTTAAAGGCTTCATCACTCATGTCCTCGCTGGTGAGCTTCTGCAGGACTTTACGGGAGTTTGGTCCTGCAACGCCGAGCACTCCGATACTGTTCGTCACATTATTGATGTCCACATCGTAACCACCTTCAGCTGCCTCTTTCTCCATCCATCTAATAAGGACAGAGACTTTATCAGCATTCCCAAATACGGTTTATTATATGTCTTAATATATGCAAGTAAACTTTTTGCCATCACACTACAACATTAGCCTGATGATTTTAGACCGATCAAATCAAATGCCCAAACACTCAGAAAGTGTGTTTACATCTGGACACTAGGGGGGAGTGTAAGACCAAAAACAGAGCCTTCAGGTAAGCAAGCGGTGTTGAGCACTGAATTCTGACTGGGGGGAAGATTTTTACTCAAATAGTCACCTGTGGGGTTTAAGTAGTGATTTCTAACATCAAGCTTCACTGTAACAGACTAGTGGATAATAAAAAATCTTCAATCTTAAATATCACACCCAATTTAAAGTTAATGATTAGATACACTAATAGTAAGGCAAGTGTGTGATAATTGGGCTAACACGAGTGCTTTCATGATTTTAAATAATAACTCTTTTTGAATGTTCCACATTAGTCCCTAATATAAGACTATAAGAGTGTGACTGTGTGTGTGTGATTAACCTGAGGTCATGCAGTTCTGATCCGGAGCCAGTGATGAGCATAAACTCTTCAGGTGCAAGCTGGGTAATGGTGACCTCCGCATAGACCCGCCCCCTTGGAGTCAGCATGTGACTGATGTTAGTCATACCCACCTGGCAACGGTAATTTACATAGAACATAAAACACATCCAAGTACCCCAAAATGCTAAAACATCTTCGGGAATTAATAGTGTGTTTCCCTCTCTCCTGTCGGGTTGCACTCACCTTGGGCATTGTGTTAGCAAACAGCCGGTCCAACAGCTTATGTGAATCCTTCCCTTTAACCAAGAATTTGCCAAAGGGTGAAAGATCAATGACACCCACTTTTTCCATCACTAGTTTGCACTCACGGCCGACCGGCTCGAACCAGTTTGTCCGCCTGAAACTGGGTCTGTGCAGGAGGAAAAGATCATATATATAACATTCATGTATTAAAGTCTTTCTTTAGATTAGAAACATGTATCAGACTCCAAAGCAATGAAGACTTGGAATGGCCTTCATATGATGAATTTAGAGTGTTATAAAATAGCAAACATTCACAGTGCAGGTGGCAGTGGCTATTGGTAGCACATTAGCATAAGGACTAAGAGCTCACTGGATCAAATCCAACTCAATTCTACTTCCAGCACTACTACCGTTGGGCCCCTGAACACAACCCTTAAACTCTTAAACTCCTTAAATGCCAGTTGCTCTGTCTGATAATTGCTGTAAATATGAATGCGAGCCTCCAAGGCTAGTTAGATGTTTAGGTTGCATATTTACATCATGGTTTACCCAGGCAACCATTAGGACAAAACGTCACTTTTATTAAACTATCTAGTTTTGTAATACCAATACCCTTTAATCTCCATTACTCTTCCATCCCATGCTTCATTTTAGTTTTTCAGTTGAAGTATAAACAGTAAAATGTGGAATGATGTTCACTAGTTTAACGGCAATGGGAGAATCTGTAACAATAACCAGCAATGAATAATTCATCTAACAAGACAGTCGCAGTAGTGAGAACAAACCACATGTTGGGTTACGGCTATCTGTGGTTGCACAGTCACAGCTTTGTTACATTAAAAGCATAAGTGATGGTGTTGCCTTAAGATTAATAATACTTACACTGTTATATGTTGTGATGACATTAGGGTTGAGTGTGTCATTAATGTTGTGTTGAGTTTCCTGTAGTTATCTGTTATGGGTATAGTTACGTTTGGCTTCATGCTATGTGCTGTGTTAAGGTATGTGCTATGTTCCCCTGTTAGCCACTGCATGCTAACACGTCTCATCGTTTGTTTAAATATCCTAATATTTTTCAACTGTCTCCAGTTTCCTCATTTAGTTTAATTCTCAGTTGGGACTGATCATTGTCTTTTAGTTTAAATAATTGGTTTATTGTTTGTCATTGTCTTTATCAGTGCCCTTTGGTCTTGGTCTGGCAATCATCATTCATCTTGTCCATTAGTTTAAGATAACAATGGTGTTCTTAGAGTCTGTTTTAGAATCTGTTTCTCTTTTTGGTTCAGATCAATGCCTGGTGCTTGTTTTCTGCATTCTAAGTGGGATTTAGTAACAAAAACAAAATTTAAGTCACCAGTGTCAGCCTTGAAACAAACAAAAAACAAACCAGAGGCGCACAATCAAAGAACATGAGAAAAAGGTACGGTACATACGGACAAATGATATATAAAGACAGGACAACACTGGCAGGGCAGTACCTTCGTTACGGTTTTGTTTACCTATTTATTGTTTACCTGTAACCCACTTCATCTCCTGGCTTGTAGAAGTAGTGTGGCTGTTCCCAGCCTGCATGGAAGCCCATGGAGCACGAATCCTTCAGCAGCTCATAAGCTCCACTAACTCTACTTGTGGGCCGACCAGCAAACCGCTCCTCTTTAGGGTAGCCCACTGAGACAGACCGACCGAGAAGAAAAGAAAGACACATGGATAGATGAATCGGTATCGCCTCCACTAAAACTTCTCCTGCCAGCCCAAGTGTGCCGCCATTAATATTTGGATTACAAGTAGATATTGAATCTTGAATGTGTTTGTCATAATTCGTGTCTGAGTTGTAACTGTGTGACATCTTACCCACATTGTTGAAGCCGTACGACTCTCTGGCCTTGGCGCACAGATACGGCTCCGTCGTCCACTTGCCGTAGCGGTTGGGGTCACACTCAATCAGATCGTACGGCGGCTCGCCACTCATGATCCAGTCACTGAGGAACTTCCCAACGCCACCGGCATGAATAATACCATATCTGAAAGACCAACCATATCACATCCAGTCCAGTCAGACATTTGTATGGTTTGTTTATGAGTCTGAGGACTTGTGATGAGCCTTTACCCAAAACCGATGGCGGTCCAGTAGTTTCTGACTCCCTGGTGTGGCCCAACCATTGGAAGAAGGTCTGGGGTGTATGTGATTGGTCCAGATACAATATTGATAATATCTGCATTTTTTAGGACTGGGACCATCTCCATTGCCATTTCCACATGGTCCATTATACGATCCAAATCTGATTCAAACAGTTCTTTGCCAAAGCCTTAAAAAAACAGGAGAACATACACACATAGAGACAATGAAAGATATAACAGGTAAATAATTAGAGTGAAATATTCTTGTAAAAGTATTCTTGGAAAAACCTCCAAGGCAAAGCAGGAAGTGGTGTTGAGAGATAAAGTTTATAAGAAAGTACTTAAAAAGGGAAATA
This sequence comes from Distichodus sexfasciatus, assembly GCA_032718565.1. Classification (NCBI taxonomy): domain Eukaryota; kingdom Metazoa; phylum Chordata; class Actinopteri; order Characiformes; family Distichodontidae; genus Distichodus; species Distichodus sexfasciatus. The sequence goes on along the minus strand of JAVGVS010000038.1, from coordinate 267,718 downwards.
TTTTGATGACATCATAGAAATAGCAGTCATTGATTTTACAGAGGAAAAAATATTTTAAAAAGTCTCTTTTTTAATGTTTATTTTAAGCAGAAATTGAGGCGGTGGTAGGTAAAGCAGTCAGAGTGACTGGATCACTGTGTTAGCATGTCAGGAGCCGGTCTGCGCCTTAGATGAGCAGACAGGAGGTGGCACTACGTTTAGTTTAGTTTCCTTTGTTTTCCTGTTTTGTCTCGTCTTGGCCCCAGCTTCCTGTGTTTGTGTTATGAGTTTAACCTGTGTTTTAGTTCGGCCCCTTGTTTATGTCTGTGTATATAAGTTCGGGTTTGTCAGTCCACCCTCATTATCACCACTTTCTGTCTGCTCCGTCCAAGAAGCCAGCCAACTCCGACCGGGCTAACCGCTAACCGGGCTAACCGCTATGCTACCGAGGAGGACTTGGTCACGTTTCCAGCCGGTGGACTTGAGGAGCGCGACCCGGTTTGGCTTGGCTGTGCTGCACTTAATGTCTGGTTGTGTTTTGTTTTGGGACTTTGTCACTATTGTCAACAATAAACTACTCTACGTTAACTCCTGCATTTGCGTCCAAACTTTGCCTTGTGAGCGGAAATGTGACATGGCATAAGATTAGGAGAGCCTAAAACCACTACTGAGCAAGGCACTTCATTTCAAACTACTTCAGAGACTGTCCCTCTAATTAGGAAATGTAAGATCTGGATAAGGGCACCTGAAAAATAGTGTAAACAAGACAATGCAGCTCTGTAAAAATGAAGCACATACACTATATAATATCTTAAGGTCAAGGAGTGTCATCATACAGGCTTGACACTCAAGAGAAACCTTGGAGTAAAGACATTTCAGGTTTAAGTTGTTGATTAATACATATAAGGTACAACTGTCATTCATTTGACAATACCTGGAGGGACCCCATCCCTGATCCAGGAGTCCTGCAGCACCATCTTCTCCTCCTTCTCGTAAGGGCCGAACAGGAGGCCGTCCCTCTCCTGCCGCAGGTAGTAGGATCCCTCCAGGTCCCGGATCACCGGCAGCTCTTTCTGCAGGGCTTTCACCTCAGGAACGGTGGCTGTTACAACATACTGGTGATGGACAGGAACAGTGGGGTGATCCAAGCCGATCATCTGTCCAAGCTCCCGCGCCCAGAAACCTGTGAGTCAATATGGGGCATAAGTACCTCTGAAAGTATATGAGTTTCTTAAACAAGCTTTTCAAAGGTAAGTACCCAGAACCTGTTTACTTTTGATAAGTCATCATTCCCTTAAGAACTAAACCATTATTCATTCATTGCTCAATGCACTTACTTTATTTACAAAGTGACTTAAATTATTACAAACTTACTGTTAATGAGTAAAAGTATATTCCAATCAAAAACTCAATTTATCTTCAATAATAAAATTATTTTCATTCAATTTGCATACTGCATGCTAGCTGTCTATTTTATTGTAATTAATGCATTTGCTGTCATTTTCTATTTTAGTGTAATTAAGTGTGAGGTTGGGGCAACATTTTATCTAATATCTGCTTGTAAAAAACTGCTTGTCTTTTGTGGTTTTACATTCATAGCCATGAATACAGTATTGTAGCTGTGCAGTGGGCTTAAATGTATTTGTAAGTAAGACGCAAGTAGGATAGTAACCTTAGAATTACTTGTTTTACTTGTTCCTTTTGGAGATGAGTTTTCCATAAAGATACTTCTACAACTTCTCTGTTAAAGTCTTTCATTTATTATGAAACTTTCTAAACATAGAAGGTGATTTTTTTAATAAAATGACTTTTACATAACTTGTTTGACATATATTTTAGTTGCAGAGTGCAGAGCTTAGGAGCAAAGGTTCTGAGAAAATGTTATTTAAAAAGCATTCGGACGGATCAACTGTGTTTCCGACCTGTAAACGATGTACGGCTCAGAACAAACCGGTCAGAACTGGAGCTAACCAAGACTGCACAAAGAACTTGGCAAGGCTTCATGAAAAACAAGAATGGGGGGCTACACTAATAAAGCACATTATTCAAAATAAAGTGATAGCAGATGATCGCAAGATTGTTGGGTACTTTCTAAGCACAGAACCTCTTTTAACTATTATTTCAGTTTGTTAAATTAGTCTGACTGAACATTTGTAATTTAGCTTGCAGTTCTTCTGTAATTACCTTCATAAATGCACGTAAAGCCCTGAAAGGAATCATTTGTGTGTTTGTTTGTGTGTTTTGATGAGGAATTACTGCATACTTGGCAACACTTCTTTACCTCTTTACTGGGAAACTAGGCATTCCAATTAAAATAATTGTCACTGTCACTGTCTGTCTTCCAAACTCTCTCTCTCTTCCTCTCTCTCTTTCAGGAAAGGCAATGTGACAAATCAATACTGTAAATATTTTAAATGAGTTTGATGTCATTTGGAGAGTGTTCAATAACCAGCTCAAATCTTTTCCTGTGGCTTAGAGATCATTTTTCAAAAATGTAAGACCTCTTCTTCCAAATCAGGTTTGTGTCTAAGGTTTTAGTGTTATTGTGAGGCTTGCAAAGATGTTATTTGGATGAGAAGGTCAGCCCACACATGCTTATAAAATGCTTTTAATTGCTATTAGTTACTAAGGTTAGGATTATGTGTAACACCATCCAGGGTGTGTGTTAAGATATCGTGCTGTTTGTCCCCTTGCAAAACCAAAAACCAGACACACAAACACACATTCCACGGAGTTCAGAGAGCTCTCTCACTGAGATCCTTCTAGACTTGAATGTTTATTCTGTCTAATTCGTGTTAGTTACTGCACTGGCAAAGAATTCACATTGGCGCAGTAAATTTATGTTTTCTTGCCCAGGTTCATCTAAAATAAGGTGAAAACTACACACAAGTAAAACAGTAACAGAAAGGGTTGCAGTGAAATGTGTCACAAGGGTTGAAAGCAAACAAGATCTCCTGAGATGTACCAGGCATTCCATGGGTCCTAACCTTTAACCTCCAACAGTAGTTCTGATTGGTTGCAGGTGGGGAACGAGGCAGAGTTTTTCCCTAGTTTTACGTTTCATCTCCATGGGACAAAACTAGAAACAAGGCCGAGAAGTCTAGAGCAGTCCAGCAGGAGTTGAGAAAAAGTGGAACATGTTGCGAATAAGTTGAAGAAACAAATGGAGGAGAAAAGGTAGAGACTAGGGTAATATAGTTTTTAGGAGATGGCCAAGGGGGAAAGGTGTAGTTAATTACACTTCACTTAAAACAATGGATTATAGATAGAGGAGTGAGAAGTGCATGGAGGAATTTTATAAAATTAAGTGGGGTAGAGAGAGAGAGAGAGAGAGAGAGAGAGAGATACTGTTTTATTTCATAGACAGTATAGAATTTTTCATATTGAAACTGTTACTGACGTGCCACGTCATCTTGTCTCTCTGTATATCTGTACAGTATATAGCAGAGATGACAATAAAGTTTACTCTTTGACTTTGACTTCTACTTCGAGAGAGAGAGAGAGAGAGAGAGAGAGAGAGAGAGATACAAGGTTTGCAGAAGTTTTATCTAAAAATCTTGCATATTTTTTTTCTGCAGACTGCATGCTATCACCATCAATCACCCAACACACACACACACACACACACACAAACACACTTGACTATACTTTTGGGGGCATTCCAAAGGCATAATTACTCTAGATAAATCTAAGCCTGCCCCTAAATCTAACCATAAGCTAAGCAATGAAAATAAAACTGTCTTCTCCTCAAGTTTTCCTAATGTTGTTTTAGTATAAAAGATTTCTTAGGAAAAACAAACATTTTGCCAGTTTAGGTCCTTCCTTAAACTGCAACTGTCAAAAGTCAGAAACATAGACAAGATTTCCAATAGCAAACTTCAAAATCGATTCTCACCAACACAGCTTTTCTCTTCTGTTTTACATTGCATTATTAGACAGGGAAAATATCTGACTTGAGCAAGTTAAGACTCTGCTATTCCTTCTCTCTCTCTCTCTCTCTCTCTCTCTCACACACACACACACACACACAATTCTACTACCTTGCGTTCACTGTTTGTTACAATCACGTCTTTGGACACTATGCCCCGTTACCAAACAAGCTCAAGTATAATTGACGGAATGTTATGAAGATTTAAAGACTTGAAGTGTGCAATAAATAGCAATAGCAATGAATTTTGCACAAAGTACAGAAACAAGGAAAAGGCAGAGATGGTGATATGAGTACTTACTATGTGACATGCAAAAAGTGGGATTATAATCTAGGTGTCTTTCTACTCTTGTAAATTTTGCATTGAAAGTGAGAAAAGAATCTTTTTTCTACTGGTGTGAAATGTTACTGGCTGAGGGCTGGCCTGGTGGCAGAACCTAATTGGTTGCTAGGGAAGGTCTCAGCTAATGCCACAAGATGGCCATTATGAATGAGTTTGGCCGAGAAACTGCAGTCCTCATGAGGTCCAACATCTCCAGGGAGTAGTTAAAATAAGAGCGAGAGAGAGAGGCAGCCAGCAAATGTGTAAACAGCTGCATGAACTGGTTACGCAACAGAAACGTTGAACTGACAAGGGCCCCTCTCATGGCCCAGACAGCGTACCCACCCCCTGAATGAGAAAACACATACACTCACAACTTGCTATGTTCTACTATAGGCATCAGGTTTTGCAGCTCATGACACAGTTTCAACACAATTGGCATGAGCACTTTTAAAAATAAAACATAAAAACGACAGGAACTGTCAGTAAATTTGCAAGAAAAACTATACAACAATCGAGATCTAATGTGTTAAAGTGCTGAGATATACTGCAATCAATTGCTTTGATCACTTTTCATCCCCTAAATGCATGAGTTACAATTATATTAATTAACAAACAGCTAAACTGGGTTGCTATTACTGGCAGGCTAAAAATAGGCCTACAGACACACTCAAACCGAAATTGAATTATTGCTGGAGAATGTTGAAACAGCTGAGCTACACAACGTGAATCAGAAGTTTGTCAAACTCCAAACCAGATTTAGAACTAGAAGTTGTAACAAGTATAGCAAACACTTAATGCTAAATGTGATTAAATCACAAATGCTATATATCTGCTTATCTGTCTGACCAGCCTACACAACATTGATCCCACACACCAAGTCACATGACCATGTTGCTCAACAGGCCTGTACAACAACATGACCTCTCACCCCATACTTGTGGGACAGACTGAAATATTTAACAAATCTTGCTTCACTTTACCAGATCTGACCCCATGGGACGCCTCCCGGGTTGTGAGCACTTGCATCACAGCTTATTTCTTTGCAAACAATACCTGACCACAAAGCCAAACTAATTTCAATTAAAATAAAGTCAAATTTCTGGTTTAATTAAATATCATATAAGTGTCTACAAAAATTTGCACCTAAGATCAAGATTTTTTTTTTTTTTTGCTTAAAGGTGTTGTGATTATTACTCAGTAAAGTTGAGCTTAACTGGTCTGTAGCAGACAATTACAGTTAATAGGTCCTTGTGTGAATAGTCAGGTCCTACACAATACACAGCACAGTATCAGAAAAATCACAAGTTAAATGACTAAATTCCACAAAGTACTAATGTCTAAGACCTAATGTCTGTAATTGTTTGCTCCAGGCCTGTCATGCTCAACCTTACTTGAGTGATTATCTTGACAAATGCAAATCTGTACCAATATATTTGTAAAAGCTATAGTCATTTTCAAATAGCAAATCATTTTCATTTCAATTGCACACTTTCTGTGTTTTGATTTGTTAAAAGCACATACCCATTACTGGTTACTGAACAAAATAATAATATGCACTGCTTATCCATTCAAGGCAAATCAGCAATTTTATCCTCTTTTTTTGCCTATTTTCATCTCCACACAACTGTGTGCAGCATGGCTACCATTCGAGACATTGCTCTATACTATTAATGTCACACACTTCATCTCTCTAAGCATCTTTTAAAGTTGTGGTGAGAATCGGATTCTCAAACCAATAGATTTCATACCCCTTTAATACAAAATAAAATGTACTTGATATAAATTTAAAAAAGAATAGAATCTTTTTTCACTTTATGAAAAATTATTTTAATATATTCCTACTAGCTACCTGTGATATTCTACGAAGTAACTATAACCTCTGCTAGCATTTTGAGGTGTCTCTTTTTCCAAGTTTAGTGCTTTACAACTGACCTGTGGCATTGACAACCCGGTTGGCACAAATGGTCCCGTGCTGTGTGTGGACGTCCCACCTTCCATCAGGGGTGGGGGAGAGGCCGGTTACAGGGGCGGGGTGGTAGATCTGGGCACCGTACATACGGGCACCGGCAGCTAGTGCCATGGTGAGGGAGTAGGGGTCTATGTGGCCATCACCTGGGGTGTAAAGTCCTGACAGCACCTGTCAAAGTAAGAAAGACATGAAATTAGAGTTGTTTGAAAGAGTAAAAATCTGAAGTAAATTCTAAGCTAGTTTTATTCATTATGTAAATTGAAGAAAGATAGAATGAAAGAAGGCAGTTTTTTGCTTTTGCAGTAGTTAATAAAGTATATCCTAGAACAGGTTCACGTGCTTCCACCCCAATGCTGCAGAGTTCCAACTCTGCCACACTTCTCACTTCTCTTTAAGATTCATTCATCATCCGAACCGTTTAATCCCAACTGGGGTTGCGGGGGGCCCGAAGCCTGTCCCAGGAACCACTGCCGCAAGGCAGGGACCAACCCTGGGCAGGCGCCAACACACCGCAGGGCACACACACAATCACACTCTCACTCATACCTTACGGGCCAATTTAGAGTTGCCAATTAACCTACAGTGCATGCTTTTGGACTGTGGGAGGAAACCAGAGCATCTGGAGAAAACCCACGCAAACACGGGCAGAGCATGCAAACTCCGTAAGAGAGAGGCCCTACAGCTGACCCTGGGATCGAACCCAGGATCTTCTTGCTGTGCCACCGTGCCGCCCCTCTTAAAATGTAAAATCAGATGTTTCCCTAAAAGGCTAAAACTAAAATCTGTAAATTCTTAACTGTCACAAACCTGTTTCATTGAAGAAGACACAGTGTTGCTAATTTGAAATGGAAAGCTTCTTCTAACCTAGGTTAGTTTTGCTAAAGATATATCTGCTGCAAAGCATATCAGAAAGGAATGCCTTGGCTATTCTGAAACAATGCAGAATAGTCAATATACATTTAACCAAACTCATTTAAGCTGCATACTAGAGATGTCTGAGCCACCGTCCAACAGAAATTAGCGTTTGGTAATAAGTCAATTTGTTAATTAGTGAATACTCCACTGAACTCCAGCTTTGATACTTAACACTGGAATGAGTTCCCACCTTATCCATGTTGAGCAGAGGGAAGAGCTCATGAACCTTCTCTGGTGTGATGAGAAACTGTGGTGTTGTGTGCCAATGAGTTCGGGTCATTTGGTACTTCATTTCATCCACTCTGGCAGGGGTTGAGGCAATGCGGACACTGCCTGGCTGGTGAAATCCCACTGCCTATAATGGCAAATTAACAGACTAATTTTACATTGGAGGTTTCTGCACTTATTTATTTGTTTTCTTGAGTTCAGTATTCTTTCTGTTACTTGTTGCAGTTTCTACTAGGTGAAGAACACAATGTCAGTAAAAAAACCTTCTAATTATTTTCAAGAAATGAATTTACTAAGGTAATACCTGGCCTGTTTCTGCTTCTAGTTCTTCATACAGTTTAATGCTGTGGTAATGAATCTTCTTCAGGTTGATCCCTGGGTGGTAGTATGTGGTCAGCCCTGCCTGGAAAGAAAAATATAACCATTGTCATCATCTTGCATCCCACCCGTTACACAGATATCTTATCTTTTTTCATGATCATAGTCATTATACTGATTATTATGATTATGATATCAGTTACCATTTCCAGCGTGGATGCAGACCCTATGTACAGGCTGTTTATTTACTAGCTTCTTCTTTTTAACCATCAGTTTACTGTGTTGTGCCAAAACTGATCAATGCATCATGTCAGCCACAAATGAATATACTGTATATCTATAACGAATTACTTTATTCTGTCTGGATGTGTATGTATTTTCCTGTGATAACTCAGTAATACCAAGCATCTTAGCAGTTCATTAACACTGACACATTCACCTGTTTCTAGTCGTTAGTGTTTTTGACAGCTGACATTGCTGCTAGTCAGCATCAGATCCGGAGCTGAGGACTTGGGAAATTCAATCCAAATTTTTGATTACCACTGGGGGGTTGCTGTTTCAGAGTGTATATTAATATCGATCTGCTTCTTATTAGAATTCACTTTTCAGAAAGTGTCATAAAAATTTAATAAGTAGTCAGTACAAATTTTGTACAGATTTTTGTGTCTTATTCCACCTAAAATGATAACTAGAATTGCAACTGCTGCAAGAAAATCACTGCTGGGTGTTGAACACTCAATTATTTGAGCTATATACCCTGGCCCAACAATTATACACAGATGGTAAATATGTTTTAATTTTAGATGCTTAACTATTTAATTTAACTGTAATCAGTTGCCTGTTACATCTACATTGTTGTGAGGGGAAAAAAATAAGTAAGGTGTAGTCTAGTAACTCTAGTAACTTTCCTTTCTTTTATGGCAGATCATATGAATGATGATGTAACCAGCCATGAGCCAGTTATATGCAATTGGGAAGTGTAATAATAAAAAACATTTTATTTCTATACACTACAAAAATCTCATAGCAAGTTAACATTTTTAGGCTTTCCATTTTAAGGTGTCCCCAAACTTATTTTATGATTCTTGAACATGTTATGAAATATCATTTCAAGTGAAACGATTGTCTAAATGCACTGGCAGGATTCTGAAGGTGTGCACATTAATGTACTCACTATCATCACTATCAATTAACAAATGTAGTCTATGTCAAATAGAAAAGTTAAAATATGATCACAATACTTGTTATATTTGCATTATATTTGCAATATAACATTTGATAATGTCATACAACCCTAACACTGTTGATAACAAATGTACTGCTGCACACCTACAGCATGCCATGTGGATCCAGCAGTCAGCTCTGACTTTTCTAGCAGCACCACATCCTTCTGACCAGCCTTGGCCAGGTGGTAGGCCAGACTCACACCCACACATCCCCCTCCAATGATCAATGTCTCAGCTGAATCCTTTAACCTCTTTCCCAGGACCCCTACACCCCTGTCCCTGGATGGAAAAAAGAAAGTATTGGATAAAATAGAATTGGGGGGAGGGAGACCGATTTTAAAATAACATAAGGTAGACTTAATTCCAAAAATTAATTTACAAACGTGAATCTATTAACTTTTTTATTTATTCTTTGGTGATTAGAAGGATACTGTAGTGTGATACCTGTGATATTTCTGTAATTCCTCTCTAAGTCTTTGAGAATTATTTATAAGGAAATAATAACTGCACATAAAACTTTTTGTAATAATTGTGTTTACGGAAAAAATAGAAGATAATCCCATCTTCTGGTGTATCATATGCAGCTTGATGTTCTCTTTAAGATCAGAACTTTTAAAAACAGTAAGATACATGTGTAATGTTTTGTGGCACTTGGCGAGTTCTCCTTTTTGGAAATGGTAAGGGAGGATTAATACCCAAGCTGTTACAACAAAATCAAACGTTCAGGAAGAGCAAGTTCACTGAGTTTGATTCCATCTCTCGTTTTCTATAAATTGCGTAAATTACATATTTAATCTCATGGGAACAAAACTCACACAGTCCAGAACAGAACACGTTGCCTCAACTTCACACTGCTCACTGGTACGCTTGAAATTGTTACAGTTTCTCAAGGTCTCAGGCTGATCTGCAGCTTAACAACTTATTTCTAACTGGTACACTATCAACAATCAATCGGAAAGATAATCAACAACAACGATCAACACAATCACAACCCGCTATACACGATACAATGTAAAAATAATAATAATAATAATAACAATAATAATAATAATAATAATAATAATAATAATGTGTTCCTCACCTTTCCTCCGCCTGTGTTTGGGTCGAGCTGCTTCGTCCAGCAACATGGCGAAGTCTCTTACTTAAAATGAGTTGTCTTCTTAGTTGTGGCCTTATTGCGTGCAGAATTCTGGACATGTTGGACAGGGCAGTCAGATGGGCCACCTCGAAAATCAAGCGCACTTTTCCCCCTTTGAGCTGCGCGATCTCCAAATGCGTGTTTACGCGGACACGGACACGGACACGCCCACGCGTGCTGCCCAAAAACGAGGCGCGCGTCTGCGTTAACCGTTAAGCAGCTGTGAACCGGTTATTTAGGGAAAGTTGTCTGGTTTAGAAAGCGGGCTGTAAACACTAAATATATGTATGTTAACTTCTTTGCGGTCTGTACAGACAAGAATAATAATAATAATAATAATAATAATAATAATAATAATAATAATAATAATAATAATAATAATAATAATTTTTGAAGTGGCAGTGATGGTGGTCTTTATTACTAATACTTTATATAGTAACAATAGGCTTCCATTGCACCAATCATAATATGGTCCTTTGGGAAATCTACCACTGTGAAGAGGTTACAGAGCTACAGCTTAACGTGTATATTTTTGCTGGGACAATGAGAAAATAAATGCAGCAATTTATTTGCGCTTATACTAAATACTATTCCTCAAGAAGTCTGGATCTTTGGAAACAAAATATAAAAACTGAATATTAGCTACTTGCTCCTCTGTGGCTAAATGTTGATGAATAAAAATCACAAGAACTACTAAAAGGAATAGACATACATAGTGCATTTCAGTGATTCTGATTCATGAAATTTAAAACAATCTGTAACAAAATCATTCATTCAGTCAGTTTAGTTTAGTTCAAACAGAAGTCTCCACATGTTTGCTTGGACAGCCACGTCTCGCCAAGCTCAGCCCAGAGCTGTAACTAATCTGCTAATCTCGTGGAAAAGTATCTCCTTTTGAAAGTAACTAGATCTGCCAGCTTGGAGCATCAGAAGAAGGTTATGTTGCTCTGTAGGCATGCGGAATCCAGTTTGAACAAGCCACTGCAGGACAACCCCCTGGGCCACTATGGGCCAGGAAGCTTATCATACAGACAGCAGAAATGTTGATGCTTAGTTTGTGACCCCAAATACAGACACTGCACCAAATGGCCTTGTTCTGTGCATTTTATGTAACTTTTAGACATTAGAGACTAATGATTTTGCGCTGCATGACCTTTTGTGAAAAAGGAAGAATATGCTCCTTGCAAATGCAAATGCTAGTAGTTGAATTCCAAAGTGTGCATATGTATGTATGCATAAAAGCATGTGTACTGTGTTGTGTGTGTGCATGTGTGTAAAGAAACAAAACAGCTGTTCTCTTCTGTGTGTGAGGATGAATGTGTGTTTATTGAGGGTGGGGCTGAAGTGTTCTAGACAGCATTTTGTATGTGTGAACCAATCGCCTAAGAAAAAAGATGTTTATAAAGCATTTAGCTTTTTATCTCAAAAGGTATGATTGGAGAAAGAGAGTGAAGTTGTAAGAACAGCTGTGTTAAGTGCAAGCAAAGATAAGTGGATATAATGATTAATTCACTGACCAGAGTCCAAGCCAAAGTGACACCTTTGCAGGGGTCAATCAACTATAGTGGTCACTGTGCATTCCTTAAGATTAGAGATCATACACAAATCATGCTTCAGACTTGCTTCTGGTTATTTTTAATCAGAGCTAGCTGGTGTGACCTGAATAATCACTGTTATGAGATTACATTGTTATGAGAATAGTATAAACTCCTTATAACTGTGTATCAATATAAATCTGAATATATAAAAATGTACTATTCAACAGACATGCAGCAAGAATTTGAACAGTTTAATTTTCTCCTCTTGTATCTAGTATAAAGTGTACAACCCCACAGAAAAGAAAAAACCCTCTATTTTGGGAAATGCACAATTCACAATTATTCAAATTAGTATTTTTCTTTAAAGGACGTCTAATTCCAAGAAGAACAGATGAGGATTGGTGCTGTTCTGCATTGTTTAGCAAAAAGCTGTTATCATGCATTTTGCAAATTAGTAAGAACTTTGCTGCAAAGAAATGAACATTGAGACCAAATTATTGATTGGACAATGGAGAGATCACTACACTATTTCTGTCAGCTTACCTTACAACATGAAAAATGGAGTTTAACTGCCAAGTTTACTTGCTAAAACAAACTGATATTCTTTAAATTGCGTATTATATTACAATCATGAATGTGATGCTTCAAACTGAAGTGGAACCGTTCATATAAGTGCTTATTCAGTAAATCTGCATTGAAAGCCAATGTTTTGCTATCTACTGGTATGATGATCTCTTGCTTGATAAAGCCTGATTGTCAGGGGTTATGAAAAAAAAGGGGTGGGGTACACAAAAGGAGCAGCAGGAGGTGTTGGAGTGACATCAGAAACCAACCCTCCTACTTGCTGGATATAAACTCGTTCACAGAAGTGTGCTGGTGTGTATCTGCAGATCTTCATTCTGCGAAAAACATCCGATATTTTCACATTTTATTTTATAATCTGCTTTAAGTAAAGCTCCTCAACAATGGCACCAGTTGGATCCAAAGAAGGTGATAAATATTCAGACACTTGTCATTTTATATAAAAAAAAAGTGCGAAGTTTGTAGAATTAAAGTGTTATGTAGGAGGTGAAATTATTTACAAAATATTGGATAATCTTCGGGAATTTATTTACCTTTTAGGTCATGGCTGTTTGTTAGTAGTTTGTTCGAATGTTATACTGATTATCATTCACTACTATTGCCCAATAGTTTTAAGACAAATGAATGTATTCGCAGGGTATTCTGGAGCGTCTGAATGCGGGTGAGGTCGTAGTCGGAGACGGAGGCTTCGTCTTCGCTCTGGAGAAGCGCGGCTACGTTAAAGCGGGACCCTGGACCCCGAAGCCGCGGCCAGGCATCGAAGCGGGTAGAACCCTAGAACATGAACGCTTTCATTTTATAAACTACGAGCAAATTTGTAAATGGGTTCACAGAACCAGTTACACGGTGATTTATTTAAGCGACAACACTGGGAAATGTTGCGACCTCTCTGGTGAAAATGTGTAAGTGGATGAACTCGCGGAAGAACATTTTCTAACGATTGCTGCCAGTGCACGGCTCCTGCCCGTCATACTCGAGCGGAGTGATCTACCTAATTCCCGAATTGCAGAATGAAAGTTATGATTAGGTGAAAATTTCCTGACCTTAATGAACCTGTCCGAGTGCAGTTTTTGCTCGTTTGGCTGTCTCGTTTAGTTCCTAAAGTAACACACTGTGACGTTTAGAATAACATGATATGTGCTGTAGGTTTTCATAATATAGATGTTTTTTGTTCTATGGTGGGTTTATTTTTTTGTTGAAGGTAACCCTAATGACATGTCAGATAATGTTTTTCACCCATGGCCTTACTCAGGGGCATTTCCAGCCTTTAAGGACACCCTGAGCTAAGTCCAGACCGGATGTCAATTCAAAGAGGAGCAATAGTAGGCTACATACTACAGTAGACTGCCTAATTATCATTTAATAAAATAAATAGCACTAGAATAGAAGTCTTCAAACTGCCTCCCATGCTTTAAGAAATTTGAAAGCCAACGAATTGCTTTCGTTATCGAGATGGAAGAACTTAGCCCCCAACACTTGACCAAGCAGCAGTCTTTTTGACACTGCTTGGCAGAGCTTGAAGCCCGACTGCTGTGTTTTAACCAAAAGTGATCTTGTTATTCACATCCAACAGCGTGGTAAGCAATCCCCTTTTCTTTTTCTTTTATTTCCCCCTTATTTTTAACCCCTAAGTAGTGCGGTATCATGCAATATAATAATGTTTATATGCTTACTACTACAATACTATGTTTTTCTCTCTGCACATTCTGTGCCCTTGTTTTTATGTAAGAAAGTTCAAATGAAATATATTTTTAAAAAATTAATAAAATAAATAAAGCAGCAACTGCACAATTATTTTGGACTTCCCAGGCTAGACTCAAAATATCTTGGTGCTAAAGCCCACAGGTAAGAAATCGGCTACTGGCTACGTTCTTAGCCTCCCACTCAGCAATGCCATCATGTCTACAGTCAACTTTGTGATTTTCTAAAATAGTGTCTTCTTATTTTTTGTATTTATTTACAAACAGTGAAGACTACTGTTCATTTGACTGTTGTTTAACATCTTAAAAGAGAGCTCTTCTGTAAATCAATCAATTGCCGACACAAGTTATGTCATGTGTGCTCAGGCTAGAATTGTATAGTACCATGTTAGTCAGTTGTATTGGTGTGAGAGTGGCGTGATAGCTAAGGAAATTAGCAATGTGATGCTTCCACTTCAAAACCAACTTTCTTTATATCCAGGGGTAGAAAAAGAGAGATGTTGGTGTTATTTTGCAAGCATCACCAATTTAGCACTGTAATGACACATTACTAAGCCACCTAAAGGTGTGGTGGTTGTGGCCAGATTCTAGTTGTGACCAATTAGGACAGTGGTATCTAGTCTATACTGTAAACTAATATATCTCATATATATATGTAATAATATGCAACAAATCCATGATTTTTCTTCTACAGAAAATATGTCTGTGCCCCCTTCCCACCACACCCACATACTCACACTTATTCTCTGCTCTCACTTTTCTTTAACTCTCATTCCAGTCACGACAGCTACTTTTAGAGAAATTCCTGAGGGCCGGGTCAAATGTCATGCAGACCTTTACATTCTATGCCAGCGATGACAAACTTGAGAACCGAGGCAACAATGTTGGCTTCACGGTAAGGAGTGCACTTGCGTGCAGATGATACAATCTACAACCTTAGTTACTACTTTATCCAATGAAAGACATTCCATAAGGGTCAGTTATTGAACTTTCTGGCTAATGTAGAGCTTGATTATTATCTGGATTTAAATACGTTAAATGATTTATGTTTTATAAGTTAATATTTCTTTAACATAATAACGATTTACTGATATTAGTTCATTGCTTTAATGGTAAAAGTGGTCTCTCGCATTTCTGCTTCTTACTCAAATACTTGGACATGCTATCACGGCATAAAGTCCTCCACTTATTTTAGTGCATATTTATACATGCAAACCAACCAAGCTAGTTGTGCAGAAAAATATGAGATTTTAGATTACACAATTCAAAGTAGTTACTGTACTGTACTGTAAGAAGTATTATTAAAAATATTATTTAAAATGTAACGCTAATCCTGGTGTACAGAATAATGTGTAGATCAGAGGAGTGGATCGGTGTCAAATGTCACAATCTGTTGCATTGATCATAACAAAATAACTTTCTATCTGACAACAGGGACAGCAAGTCAACGAGGCAGCTTGTGACCTGGCCAGGCAGGTAGCCAATGAAGGTGATGCCCTGGTTGCTGGTGGAGTTTCCCAGACCCCCTCATACCTGAGCTGCAAGAGCGAGTCTGATGTGAAGGCCATCTTCAAGAAGCAGATGGATGTGTTCCTCAAGAAGGACGTTGACTTCTTGATTGCTGAGGTAAGGATGTGCAAGATTGTGACAAATTGTGTCGCCTGTACAATTGGTGTTGACTGCTGACTGTTGTTTTGATGTGCCCTGTAGTACTTTGAGCATGTTGAGGAGGCTGAATGGGCCGTGCAGGTTCTCAAGGGCACCGGAAAACCTGTTGCTGCCACCATGTGTATCGGACCCATAGAACATGCATAGAGTCTCTCCTGGAGATTGTGCTGTCAGACTGGTGAAAGCTGGTAAGTTTCTCCCTTGGAGCAGCTTTCGCACACATATCACCATTCACAACATGTTTCTTAAAGCAGATTCCAGCATATAGTATTCACATGCATTTCTCACATAGTTCTAATATAGTAGTATATACATAAGACAAAACTATCCCATAAGTTTCCATTTAAAGTGCAATGTAAGAAAGTAGATTATATGAAAAATATTACTTTTGAAATGTTATTTTTAAGATAAGCTTAGATGTTTTGTTCTCTCTGCTGTTCTCTCTTCAGTTCACTAACAAATGATAAGATGGGTGTTTTAGAACATAAACTTTGAGCACTGGCATAGTAAATGTCCTTCTTGAAACACTTTCCAGCAGCTTGCTTTTCCACTCAGTGTGCAGGACCTAAATGTTCTTTCTGTCTCCAGGTGCTGAGATTGTTGGAGTGAAGTGCCACCGACCCTATGACCTGTGTGAAGACTGTAGCCATGATGAAAGCCGCAGTGGAGAGGGCAGGGCTTAAGGCTCACTACATGGTACAGCCCCTGGCATACCACACACCCGATTGTAACTGCCAAGGGTTCATCGACCTGCCTGAGTTTTCCATTGGTATATACACACATTCACATTTTTTTGTACTAATTTTTATTATGTTTTACCTATGAAGCCATATATTCCTAAGGATTACATTTTGTCTGTATATTTCTATACTGTTCTTCCACTTGATCTACAAGCCTTAAAAAACATTTAAGATTGCTAGATAGCCCCCAAATTAACGTGTGCTTTTCAACAAACCACTTAATGGCTATATTTGTCCTAATTTTTGGCCCTAGTTAGTCTTCGTAATTTTGATCATGCATTTGTCTCTGAGTATGGATTGTTCGGTTTTATTTCAAGTGCTGTACAATTTTTAGGATGGCACAGAACACCACTAATCTTGTTGCAATGCTGGCCCTCCTCTCACAGCTCTGGAGCCCAGGATCCTGACCCGCTGGGATATGCAACAGTATGCCAGGGAGGCTTACAATGTGGGCATTCGGTACATTGGAGGCTGCTGTGGCTTTGAGCCCTATCACATTCGTGCTGTAGCAGAAGAGCTGGCCCCAGAGAGAGGCTTCCTGCCTGAGGCCTCTCAGAAACATGGCATGTGGGGGAGTGGCCTGGAGATGCACACCAAGCCTTAGGTGCGAGCAAGGTAAGAGTAGTATTAGAGTGGAGACAGTTGGTCTTCCTCTCAGCCTCCTGCCTGGTGGCTCCAACATCAGCATCCTTCTACTATTCAGAAACCATCTCAGTCTGGCCTCTCTGACTTTATCTCCAAAACATCTAACATGGCTGTCCCTCCTTTCCACTTTCATTCTTGCTGAAACTCTTTTATCACACATCACACCTGACACTTTTCTCCACCCATTCCAACCTGCTTGCATACGCTTCGCATTTCATTAAACATCTATCCAATAAAGTTCCCATTTAAGACTGTATTAACAATTGTAAGAAAGTGCATGTTTCAACTGGGCGGTAGTTATTTAGCTTTAAATTTTACTTGACAAAAAGAGAAGCGAAATATTAAGACTACAACACCCTCTTAAACAGTATGTAAAATACTAGAGACAAAGATCGTCGTTGATTAAAAGAAAAGTAAGTTTTCCATTTTCAAAAGTGTATTATAATTTAATATGATCTAGCAGTTAATTTATATCATTATATTATATTATATTATATTATATTATATTATATTATATTATATTATATTATATTATATTATATTATATATATTATATTATATTATATTATATTATAATCTTAATCTGGTGTGACCTCTCGCTCCAGGGCCCGTCGTGAATACTGGGAGAAGATGAAGCCGGCTTCTGGACGCCCGCTGTGCCCCTCCATGGCAACCCCAGATGCCTGGGGGGTCACCAAGGGCCATGCTGAACTGATGCAGCAGAAAGAAGCCACCACCCAGGCGCAGCTGAGGCCACTGTTTGTCAAGTCTGATGCTAAGAACTGAGGGTCCAGAGCCATGGGTTCCAATACGTACCTGTAACACCAGGGCTACAAATTGACCCCCGTATGTGCCAGGCATGGAAGATCAAGGAAAGAGAAATGAAAGAGACAAAGAAGGCAACTCTTTCTTGTCATAATTGCAAACTTAAGTACCAGTTTACAAATCATTTATAATTCGAATCACTGAAGTGTTCTATTTGGTGTGTTTTACGTGGACCATTTTTTTTTTCTATCGAAACAATCTGTCGAAATTTCCCCAGCCTTCTCTTTGTCACACACAGAGGCACAGATTTGTCACCTCAGACTCGCACATGTATTTGTCATTGTAGTCTCTAAAACCGTACTACGATACTTGATACTGTGCTTGAGGTGTGTTCATTAAGTTTACTGAATGCCTGTAGATGGTGCTGGGGAGCTCCTCAATGCTTCTCAAAGCAGGGCTGCGGGTATGAATGGTCATGTGATCACATTGGTTTGTATGGCTTAAAACTAGATGTAGCGATGCTACATTCCAACATTTTCAGAATACTTAAGTCTTATGACAGTGTTTTCTGTTAAATTGATTGTATTTTTTTTTTTGGCTGCTGACTTTTTGCCTGATTAAAAGTTTGACCTGAGTGAATGTGACTTTTCTATGTGACTGAAGCAGTAATGTTTGTAAAAATCTGTCGTTCCTATCCAAACTGTAACACATTTGGACTTTGCCCAAATATGTCATAGGTTATTCATAATGTTGTTCATCGTTCTAGTTTTCATTTTCAAAAGTCATTCGATTCCAAATTAGCACTTTGGCAGCAAACATAATACCCCGAATAAGCAATTTGC
This sequence comes from Distichodus sexfasciatus, assembly GCA_032718565.1. Taxonomy (NCBI): domain Eukaryota; kingdom Metazoa; phylum Chordata; class Actinopteri; order Characiformes; family Distichodontidae; genus Distichodus; species Distichodus sexfasciatus. Next base: position 249,212 of record JAVGVS010000038.1, on the reverse strand, counting down.
AATTGTTGAAAAATATTTTCAAACACGGAGGGAAAAGAAGAAAGAGCAACATTAGCATTCATCCATAAGTGAACTACATATGACAGATACATATGAAAATTAATACATTGTAAAAGACCAGCACAAATGTGAAAAGAACACAAGAATTGAAGAATTTAATGTGATAATACTATTTTATATATAATGTGAAAGTGAGTGATTGTCATTGTGAACACACCACACCACAACGAAATGTGACCTCTGCATTTAACCCATGCGTGAAGGAGCAGTGGGCAGCTAACAAGCACCCGGGGAGCAGTGGGGGACAGTACCTTGCTCATGAGTACCTCAGTGGCAACTTTACCGGCCCTGGATTCGAACCTGTGACCTTCTGATTATGGGGCGACAACAACAACAACAAAACAATAATAATCATCATCATCATCATCATCATCATCATTGTCGTCGTCGTTGAGGTTTGTGTGTTCTTTTGTCAGATGTGGTGCTGATGTTTGGTATGTTGTTTCAGAGAGAGGAAGTGTAGTTTCATAAGGCAAAATTCTGCCAGGTTTTCCTTTCACCAATTTACTCATACCCAAAACAGCCAGCTGACAATGATGAAAGGCAAACTGAAGAGAACTTTAAGCTAAGAGTTTCCATAAGCCATTATTAATTGTTAGTGTGTTTAAGGACTGAAAAACCATCTATATCTTTTTGCATTTTATATTTTTCCTAAATAATTGAACTCTAAAATGCTCACTTTAGGAACATTAGAGAGTGAAGTAAATTTAATTTGCATCAGATATATTGGCGACACTTTTCTTCCCGTTGATTTTAATAGTACAACCATACTGTCTTTTTGAGAGTCCACATATGCTTGCCCTTCTTTCCCCCAATCTCTGTGTGCCTTGATTTTTAGAAATGCCAAAACAATACTTTCTTGACTTTTTGTAAAGAGGCTTTCTGTTTGTTCTAGACCCAAATTTAAAGTTAGACTAATGTGTAGGGCATTTACACAGGGTCTAATCAAGAAACATCCATGGTTGACCGAAGTCAGCTCCATTAGTGGATTTACTGGATGAAAATAAAAGCTGATTTCAGTACGGTGTTTGGGAATGGCTCTGTAGAATGCCAGTTGTAATGGGCCAGTTTTTCACACTACAATTAATCTTGTGACTAAATTACCTTTGAGTTCTTCTGGTGAATCCCAATTGTTATTGCAATTTAGTCTAAAACTACAGTACTGTGCAAAAGTTTTAGGCAGGTGTGAAAAAATGCTGTAAACAAAGAATGCTTTCAGAAATATATTTATATTTCTGATTGTTTGATGATTGTTGCTTGTTGAATGATTGTTTATTTTTATCAATTTACAAATGCAAAGTGAGCGAACAAAAGAAAAACCTAAATCAAATCAATATTTGGTGTTACTACCTTTTGCCTTCAAACCAGCACCGGTTCTTATAGGTACACTTGCACAAAGTCAGGGATTTTGTAGGATTATAGTCATATTATTTTGTAGTCATTATATTATTTTGTGGGATTATAGGATTATAGATCTGTGGTTAGTTCTCCAAGATGTTTGGAACAACCTACCAGCCGAGTTCCTTCAAAAAGTGTGTGCAAGTGTACCTAGAAGAATTGATGCTGTTTTGAAGGCAAAGGGTGGTCACACCAAATATTGATTTGATTTAGATTTCTCTTTTGTTCATTCACTGCATTTTGTTGATTGATGAAAATAAATGATTAACACTTCCATTTTTGAAAGCATTCTTTGTTGACAGCATTTTTTCACACCTGCCTAAAACTTTTGCACAGTACTGTAGGTCTAATCCTTGTCAAAGAAACCAGCCCAGTTTCATCTTTGAGAAACCAGACAAACTTTGCTCTGTAACATGGTGCATTATCAAGCTGTAGCCACTGGAGGAATTTGTGTAAATTGTGGCCAGTTGAAGGGATTCACCTGGTCATCGTCTTCGGCAGCAGCCTGAACTCATCATTCTGAATAAATGGGAGCTGTCGTTGTGGGTGTTACAGTTGAAATCACTTAATTCTTTTTTTACATTCTGGGAAACATTTTTGTGAATATTCCCTATAAAATCCTAACTTGTATCTTCTTGATCTATGCGCTGCTGCCACATGATTAGCTCATATGGTAATTACCTGGGAAAACATGTGGACTTCTACACATTTTTATAGACATGTTTCTCTGTCTGACATGCTTGCATGTGAAAAACGTACATGACAGAGCCAAAGCACATCTCACTTATCAAGGTTTACTGTAAGAGACTCATTCCAGAGAGAGATCGTTGTTCAGAGACCTGTCTGGTCTTGGTCAGACAGATATTTTTTGTCCAAACATCTTTTATAAAGGTTACAAGGTGCAATGTAAACTGTATCAACAGTCATCATGGCCAGTATTTCTGAAAACTCAAATCACATAAATTCAGATGGGAAATAAAATTCAGACAGAGTGCTAAATCTGAAGGACTGGTTTGCAAAACTGTGATAAAGCCTTGATGTATCATAGCAATTAAGACTGAATGCTGATGGATAAGATAATGTGCTTGTTGACAGGTGAAATTATAAAACTTATAATGAAAACCTTTGTGATTCACCAGTACACAAAAGATGCAGCAATTGGTCTTGGCATGTTTAGATGTTGCTAAAAGTATAATGTTCATTGGCTTTGAAGATATAGTAATGCATGATGAGTAATGAATAAATGTTTTAAAACTTTTTTTACTTCATGTATATTGTTGTGTGTGAATAAATGGTGGTGTAAGAAAGATGCATCAAAAACCTTGCACCAAAGCTGGACCTCGCTTGCCATTACAACCATTTAAGAAGAGCAAACAGCTACAAAAGGAAATACGCCAATTCATCTGTGAGCACAGACATAAATGGTAAAAATGTTTCATTATTCATTGAAACAATTTGTAACCTCTGGCTGTGTAAGGAAAAATGTCATTGATGGGACTCTAATACAGAGATCATCTATTATTGATTGGAGAGCAATTAGAGGCTTCTCCAATTAGACATTTCACAGAGAGAGAGAGAGAGAGAGAGAGAGAGAGAGCGAGAGAAGTTATTAAAAATACACGTAGGTGTGTGAGCGAGAGAGGACACAGTATATTGGTTCATTATTATTATTAATAAATAAATTGTTGGATTACAATTGATTTGTTTTGACGTTTTAAACTTGACAGAGCCTTTTACTTCCTGGGCAGTCTTACTACGTCATGACGTACCGTGCGTGCCCCACGTGCAGATGTTTACGTGCCTGCATCCGTTACGTCACTGGCGTTTATCGTCGGATGAAAACATTTGTTAGCCGAAGAAGAGAAAAGATGCTGATGGTCTGAAAACAGAAGGAATCGTCTGAGGCGATGTTCATATAACAACAAATCCGGCTTGGTTTCGCGTTTGTGGATAAAACGGATTTTTCACAAAGAGGCGAATTTGGGAAGGACTTTTCTCCCTTAGCCTGCTAACGGAATCGGCGACAGGAAGGGGGTCTGCTTAACGTTAACCCCCCCGAATCCGTGACAACACGGCCAGCCCTCGAGCTTGTAAACAGATCCTCGCACGTGACGATGAGGCGCGCGAGCCCGCATTGTCCGTAAGGCACAAAAGGCCCCAGACCGTGCGATCGCCAGGTGAAGCGCGCACCTGAAGTGGAAGGATGTCGAGGAACAAAGACGCGCTTTATAATTCGGAGGGACGACAGACGTGTGTGCCACGTTTGTTTTCGTCGAAAGATGAATATAGTTTGAGCAGACGAATTATTCGACAGAATTGAGGCGTAAAAATCCCTTTGATCGCTGTGGCATTTCGCCAGCGACGCTCGTCTCGACGCAGTTAAGAAGGCGAATTGACACCGAGTGCTTCCCGCTAGGATTTTGTTGGCTTTTTGGAGGCTCGAGTGGAAAAAAACACGTTAGCATTAGCCGGGGCTATCCGTCAGATGTCATTCGTAATGGAGGAGTCTTTGGAGTCCGGCTGGGTTTCTGTGCGACCCAACGTTTTCGACGAGAAAGAAAAGCACAAATTTGTTTTCATCGTGGCCTGGAACGACATCGAAGGCAAGTTCGCCATCACGTGCCACAACCGAACCGTCCAGAAGCGGACTGCGGTCAGGGACTCGCTGGTGGAGGCAGCTGAAGGCGAACTCGCGCCCGGAGCTCAGGAGAAGGAAAGCCGCCGGTCTTCGATAAAGAGTCCCGTTAAAGAGCGACATGTAAAAAGCCCGGTGAAGGAGAAGGCTGAAGTTTGTGCCTCCATCCCCGTCCGAGCTTCCCCGGCTAGGGCTCAAACCTCGACGAAGAGCCCCGTTCGGGAGAAGCCGCCGGACAAAAGCGGCAGGCCCGCGCCTAGTCCGTGCAAAGCGGGGGACGCGGCGTCGGTTTGTGGCGGCGACATGGAGGTGCTGGACCCGGTCCTCGGAGACGTTCGCTCCAAAGCGGACGACGCGGACCTGCTGGAGGACGTGGACGCCAACGTGCGCGAAGACTTCAGCTGGGCCGGTTTATTCTCCTTCCAGGACATGCGAACGGCTCACCTACAGCTGTGCGCGGTCAACTCGGACCTGGAGCCGTGCCTGCCGCCCTTCCCCGAGGAGAAGGCCGGCATGTGGTCGGTGTTTTTCGGGGCCACGGAAGTGACGCAGCGTGAGATGGAGGCTCTGTGCTACCAGCTGCAGGTGTACCTGGGCCACGCACTGGACACCTGCGGTTGGAAGATCCTGTCTCAGGTGCTTTTTACCGACAGCGACGATTCGGAGGAATATTACGAGAGTCTAAGCGAGTTGAGGCAGAAAGGCTACGAGGACGCGCTTCAGAGAGCCAAGAAGCGCCTGCAAGAGGTAATTGAGAGGGTTAAAGCATAAATCACCATTGTTATTGTTATAAAAAAAAAGTCTGATTGCATGCATCCCGCGTAAAGCGTGTTGTTGGTCTGTGAAGGATGGCAGAAGACTGATCAAAGTCTTCGTTATGGTTAAGTTTTACTTAAGATTGTCTCCAAATGCATAGTCCCCCGACTATACTGCCGCAAAGTATATCATTTCAGCAACTGCGCATGACGCAGTAGTGCAGTGGGGGCACGATGCCAACTAAGTCATAATAAGTCAGAACACATCATGCAACAGTTTTTTGCTGAATGACACAAAAAGAAAACATTTTCCACCCCTAATCTACTAGAGAAGTGTTAATAAAAGTTACTTATATTTAAGGGTTTTTAGGTCAAGTTCGAGAAAGCATGCTCAGCCTTTTAATCATTATTTGTATTTTCTACTCAAGTTCACTCCCCTACAAAATATCCACAATCACTCCAGAAGCATGCATTCTGTAGTCTTTAAAAATGTTGCAGTATATATCACACCGAAAAATTAATGCACTGTCTTTTGTTCCAGTATTATGCAGCCATAGTCCCAGTTATGAAACTCTTATCCATACATCCAAATTTCATGGTTCAGATGTGCAAAAACATGGACTATTTTAGAATCCTCGAGAACTCGATCACAAAAATTGCTTGTCATTGCTGTCTGTCTCTTCAAGCACCTCTAGATATTGTGTGTTTAAAACGGATCAAAGCCCTATCACTATCCATAGTTCATTGATTGCTTTGCACACCAAGTTACTTGTTTTGTCAGAGAGTGTTGTTGGCTTAGGTTTGATGTGTTGAGTTTGAGCCTTCTGTCATTCATATGCACAATAAAACAGTGAAATGGTGGGTCTTCTGTTGCACACAGAACAAAGGCTTTATTTATAGTGCCTATGTTTCTGATGTGAAAACAAGACATATGGGAGTCTGTCTAAGTGTATACTGGAGCAGCATGCAGCTCTGAATGTGGTTTTGTTCCCAAAAGCCCCTGCGCCTCCATCTGGTGACCTTTATCCCACTGAAATGTGATCTGCCCTGCTGTTGTCAGCGTTCAGGACTGGAGCCTTGTGTGGTGTGCAGAGGTACAATCAGCCGGTCCCGCAGTAAGGACAGAATGAGTTGTGTAAGGCCTATAGAACAACAGTAACATAATTATTTTGAATTCCTGTTAACAGAATAAATAAGAAAAGGGATGTTTAAAATCACCATAATATCTCTCAGTATGTTTGTTTTACAGCACTGGTACATTTTTGTCATTTCCCACCAGAAATTTAGTGCATTAACGACCTCAGTTTCCTTTCTGTGAGTTGTGGGGGGAGAACAATTGTTGCCACAAGCCACTAAGTTTTAGTTTGGCCTTGGTCCATGTTTTATCATTTTGCTTCTCTCTATCCTTAGCAAGCTGTTACCATACTTTCAGTGTTGATTTTGCCATGTGGTGCAGACCACTTTAAACCCATGTTAACTTCTGTAAGGCTTGTGTAGCCGCCTACTCTGTAGCTTTGCTGACTTAGAATGCTAAATTAAAGTAGATTTTCTTATTATTTTTATATTCATTGTCTTATAGTTTATTAATCACAACCCAAAACGCTTTCAGTTTGGATTTGGAAAGTGTACGTAGGGCCCTATGAAATCCGTTTTGTTTTTTCCTAAATTCCTTTTTTTTTTTCTGAATTCCGTTTTTTCCATTTTTGTTCTTCTGAATTCTGTGTTTTATGTTATAATCATATTTATTCACCTAAAAAGTGTCTAATTATGGAGTGGATGGGAAAAAATAACAATGCAATAGAAAAAAATCTGACTGTTATTCAGCTTCAACAAAGTGCTGGGGTTCAGCAGAACATTTTCTGCTTTGGTAAAACATTTACCTGCAAACAACAAAAAACATTCATTTTCTTGTGCAAAACGAAACGTTTTTGACTGTAAGTGGTTGTCACGTGTTCTTGCGGGTGCAGTCTATCGTGTGCTGGCAAAACTTACAAAAGAGTTGTTCTCCCGATTCATAAAACTCATTTGGGTATTGTTCTGCTCTAAACTTAGCATTAACACTCGAATTCCGTAATTTTTTTGAGGACTTAGGTGTTTCAGCGAGCCTCTTCACCATAGCTGACCGTTGACTTTTCCCCCTCTATGTCTGTGCGTTTGTGTGTGTGGAAAGCTGAGTCCCGCTTCAGCAGGTAACACGTACAGGGTTCTGCAGCGGCCAAAATTGATTAGAAGCCATTGCTTTGCTTTGCCCACACACCGATATCAGCAAATTATACGACTTTCCGCATTTTACAATGGATTCCTTTTTATTTGTTGAATTTTGCGATTCTGTCCGCATTTTCCGCATCGCAGAAATCATAGGGCCCTATGTATGCTAGCGGTCTGTTTTCAGCCATCAGTTGCATGCTTTAAGTGGAAATTCCTACAAAATTAAGTCATGACCTGATTAATCTAAGTGTAACCTTTTGCAAACATTCATTATCTGTGCTAAAGGTATAATAATCTTCCTTTCCTGAAATTAAAGTATTTTGTTTAAATTAATCATTTATTATACTCTGTCCTTGTCAATACTGACAAATTGTAACACTGCTGTGGGTCTATATTTGGTTTCCGCCCTTGGAGTTTTTATTGATGAATGCTAAATGCGTTATCACTGTGGAGACTTTATCTATAGTGACTCCAAGGCCATTTCCATATGCCCAGCCTGAAATTGATCTAAATATACAGTAGATGAAGAGAAACGATGAAGCAGGAAAAGAGAAACTGTGTATGTGTACTCCAGGCGTGGAGAACAGTGGCAACACCACCTAGATATGTTCATTTGACTTACAATGAATGAGAGCCAATAGTCCTGATTGAGAGAGTTTGTAAGTTTACTACTGATAAACAGCATGAAGCATTAAAGGACACCCCACCCAATGGTTAAAGGGGGTGTAATATGATTTTAGAATAAGTTTCACAGTTCACTTGTTGACGCTTGGTGTTCTTGGGTGGTGGTGTTATTTTATTTTAAGTAGAACAGTAGTCTGAGAAATAAGAGTCAGCTGTCTACTGTAGGTGTGAACCTAAGCCTAACGGGTGAACAAGATAACAAAGACAGGAAATCATTGCCCACTGTGTGAATGGTTTCCAGACAGGAAGCTGTCACACAGTTCCCCGGAGTGTATATTGGCCAACTGCTTTTTTGACCAGAGAAAATGGACAGGCCATTGTTTTGGGCAGCATCATGGAGAATCTGTTGTGTTAGAGGTGTGACTGAGAGATCACTGACATTTTAACACTTTTTACACAGAAAGAGTTGATCCACTTCTACAGTGTAACAAAAGGGTGCAATACTAGACTGAATACAGTACACAAGGTAAAGCAATGTAGATATATATTTAAATCAAATTTTCCACTCTGTTTGCATAGATAAATAAAATAAAGAGATATGCATTTTCTTAGAGGAAATCTTGACCTTTTTTGGCTGGAAAATGTAGACAATTCAATGGCAAATATGAATATAAGTGGGTGGAAACAGCAATGTAACTGTGTTAGTTCATTTTCATTCCATTAAAATTTTTTTATCTGGTGGCTGTTGAAAGCAATCAATGACAGTGACTTCCCAAATCACAACTGACGTGTAGTATGTGGTTTTAAACACTGATCTGTGTTGAAAATTCATGTGATACAAAATTGTGCAGCCCTAGTTAGGGTACATGATTTGAAGTTTCAAGTGATACTACATAAACATGTAGTAGTGATACTATATCTTTTACTCTGCAACATCTAATTCTTAGAGTTGGTGGAGTTTGGATGGAGCTCAGTCAAAATTAGAAGTTACATGTACCGTTAATGTGAATTGCTAGCCCTTCTTGGGATTGCTGTATTGAAATATATTTCTGATTGTCCTTTATGACACCCTTAGGTGTGGGTTTGTCCTGTTCTTTACGGAAATAAGCTGTGTGGAACATTCTGTCGCTTTCTGCCAGCCGCCGGTGTCAGAGTGTTTTGGGCGGGGGGAGCTGAGATTTCCCAGACTCCTTGGTGACTAGAGCGACAGCATGTGCCAGAGCTAGCTGAGGTGGCGTCTCTTATCAAACACAGCTGGGCCTGACTGATTAAGTTTGCAATATGTAAAGGCTTCTACTGCTGTCACTGAGAAGACTTTACTGTGTCGATATTCCCAGTGTCTGGGTTGTCACCTGAATAACAGTTTCCTTTTTCTAAGCTTAACTGAGAGCTTTCCTAGCACTTTTCTTTTGCTTAGCTTAGAGATTTCTTAGCCCTTAGCCAAGGACCTGTTTAATGGAATTGCTTAGTGTGTTGTATGTGTCTCTGCAAGTGTATAGCATGATTGTATGTCTAGTGGAAAGTTCCAGTGTAAGCTAATCAGGGCTTGTTAATTAAAACTGAATTTCTGTCTGGAAGTTTGACCTCTGTCTGGCTGCTGAATGTGGTTCGATGGGGCAAGAGGATAGAGACTTGTATTTTCACTAAACATGATAAAAAATTTTTTTACTGTGATTCCTTTTAAGATTTGGTAAGACCTTTGACTTGATGTTATCATTAATATTAACATGAAAACATTTTGATCCATGCATGCAGATTATTTTCTTTGGAATGTTTTAAAATGTACTGTCAAATGTGGTTCGCAAGTGGTGTGTATTGAAATTTAAGTTAATTGCAAAAATAACCTAAGGCTGCAGAGCTTTGCCAAAGCAAAATGAAACATTTATGCAGCTAATCAGAAATAATCAGGTGAGTGTGGTCCTGAAGTGGTGCTGTCAGTATATGTCCATCCTGTTTGAGTCACTCCAGGTTAATATCTACCTGCTGGAAGACGGAATGGAAAGCATGGAGGACAACAGCACTCTGGGACCAATTACAGCGAGCCAATTTGGAACGTTGTACTCCACAGTGTAATATCACATGAATTTGACCAAAAATGAATTACCACCAACATGTAGAACCTCTTTCCAACTTGAACTTGCTTATGTTGATGAATTCAATCTATACTTTCCTCTACATACTGTATGCATTGTTCTTTTATGTCCCCTTTAAAAAATATCGTGCTCTTTCATGTACCCTGTCCAACTAAAATATTCAATAATGTAGATAGAAGCCTATGTGTTTGTATTAATAACTTAAGTACTGACATGGATGACGTATGAATTTTAGTTGGTCTGTGTTTGGTTGGCCTTGTTTATTGGACAGTATTGGAATGCTTTGTGTGCTCGTTGTAGCTGATAATATTGATTTAGCTGCATGCTGTGAGAGACCAACATCTGCTGATCTGCCCAGCTGAAATCTCTTTGAATGTACAGATAAAACTACTGATTGTAAAGGCTGGGTGAAAGTTATATGTTAAACTGCACCACAAAATAGCATGTCCGCCATAAGTTTTCTATACCTTTTCTAAAGTTCTGGGACTCAGACTAGCATGCCAAACATTTTGTTACCTCTGGCGCTGTAGTGCCCAGTGTGTATGTGTGTTCATGTATATGTGAGAGATTACACAGTGCAGAGTTTGGTTTGGCTTGGGTTTGTGTCATGATGGATTATATTGGACTGTAATTGTGTTTTGGACAAACTGGTAGACATCTCTCTAAAAATCTGGAACTTAAAAAAAGAAAAGTAAATGTTGGACCATTAAAGGGCCATGAAGACTCATGTCTGAAGCTGAAGTTTGGAAGACGCTGGTTCAAATGCTGAAAATAGTTCATGAATATAGTTATGTTTGCCTAAATTATGTAATTGCTGGCTTTTGTATGGTTTTAATGCAATAGGAAAATTGGGGAAAAACACTCAATGAAATCATTCATAAATAAATCACCATGTCTGCATTAAGGATATCTTAATCCCTCAACCTCACAACACAGATGAGGCCTAAAACAATCTAGGCTCACAAAATGGCATGCGTCTATGCATGTCATTATTGTAGGGTTGGGCGACATTGCATAAAAATAATATAGCTATATTTTTAAGCTATATCACGATACACGATATATATCTCAATACCTTTAAATTTATATATATATATAAAATACAGTTTGGGCGCAGTATTATCACAACCACGCACTTGATTCTTAATTTTGTGCTGTGGAGTTTCACATTTGCGCTCGCGACTTTGAAATTTTGCCATTTTGCGCGCTCTAGTTTTGGCATTGATGTGACGCCATGGGCGGGGTACGAAACAAAAGCGGTACAAAACGCGCATGCGCTAGGAGTTTTCTGGATGGGCGGGGCAGAAAAGCAAAACTCGAAAGCGAAGTACATGCTGTCTGTTTACGTTAGGATTTATACTCGATGGTCATGATATAGTCATTTAGTACATCACACGTGGAACAAGCCGAGATACATCGAGTATATTCGATATATCGCCCACCCCTACCTTATTGCCTAGTAATATTGCATACTTTCAGCATGAAATATAGGCCCACGTCTGTTTCTACACTCAGGAACACCGATTAGTGTGAGTATGCAGTCAGCCTGCCAAGTATAATTAGGTGTCAACACTGTTCGTTAATTATAACAACCAGTGGAAGGTAAGATGTTCAGGCACAGAATCTTTTCAAAAACAGCTATTGAATAAAGTAATTTTAAGTTCATCCAGCCAATAACAAATAGCTTAACGTACATCAAAAACCTTCAGCCTCCTCAGATCTACTACTGTGGCAGCCACAATAGATATAGAATGATAATGTGGTGATAAATAAAATGGATATTAAGATGCTCAAGTAAGACGCATCAATACTTACCATTATTGCTATTGTGGACAGGGTGGACATATTAGCCAGAATCTGAAATGTTTCAATGTTTCATGACTTTTAATTTGATGCATTTTCTCCTCGCACTCTTGATCTGAATATAAAGTATAAAGACCTCTCTATCTGCAGTGGGGCTTTTATCGCCTCATTAGAAGATAATACTTAAAACTGTAAGCTGATCAAACAATCAGAATGACAGTTAAATGGGAATGAGTCATATGGCAAAATTTGAATGTCCTGCTGATGTATGAATTTAACAAGAGGGGGCTACAGCACATCCTCGAACAGCTTGTGTAAGTGTGAGCCATATTAATGTGGTAATGTGTCATGAAAACTGGAAACACACATAGGATGCACACTGAAACCCCCTGTGATGAAATACTGTAGTGTTGCTGCAATAAACACACAGAGGAATTCCACCAAAAACCTAGCATTCTATACTAGTTAAAGGTTCTGTCAGTTTGTTCCGTGCTGGGGTCGATTGTCCTGTTGTTAAGCTGTTTACCTTTTAAAGTGTAAAGTGTCAGTTTGAGACGCCCCATCTTTTTTGATCAATGTTATTGCAGACTAAACCAGTGTCCGTCAATCGGTCTGGCTGCTAAAGCAGGTGTTTATTTTTTAAGACAGTAACTGTAGCTTAAGACAACGGTGTTTGAAATGTGGTTCTTCTGTCCTAAATATGCTGAACATCTTAGATGTCATCCTGGGGCTGTGATATTCAAGCTTTAGAATAACACGTTTTCTGACTGAGCTCCATTCTTACAGTAAAGAAGTTGCCAAACAGACAGAGCAGGTAAAGACTCACTGAACACCAGCTGCTTTGAATGCTAGGTGTGCAATATGATTCCGGTGTTTTGCCCTGATTTATTCAAAAGCAGACTGCAAAAACAAGCTCCTGATCATATATTCTCATTCACTGATTTAGGCTTTAATCCTGTTATGGGTGGAAACAATTCTAGTTGTTCGAGTCACCACCAGCACCAGTATGCTATGGACTATTGTTATACCACTGATGAATACATAAAATTGGAGCTTTGCTAAGCCATGCTTGCTTCAGCCACATCCATTTGTGTTCGATGGTGGATGCATGTGGCTCGCTGACATCAGCAAATTGGAAGCAGGCCCGCAAAACTATTCCTGTGAATGTCATCATCCTGTCCAGTCACGGCTTTGCACTTTCTGTTCCTGATTGATTCACCTATTTCTTTTGGCAAAATAGTACATCAGCGGGTGGGAGCAGGAAATGATATCACAATAGAATATATAGTTTTGAAACCGTAGCGTGAGACCGTTCATGGGCAGTACAATAATCACTTAAGGCAGAAAACAACATTTAGGGCCCTATGAAATCCGTTTTGGTTTTTCTTAAAATCCGTTTGATTTTTTCCTGAATTCCATTTTTTCCATTTTTATTCTTCTGAATTCTGTGTTTTACGTTATAATCATATTTATTCACCTAAAAAGCGTCTAATTATGGAGTGGATGGGGAAAAAAGAACAATGCAATAGAAAAAAAAATCACATTAAATGACTGTTGTTCAAAGTGCTGGGGTTCAGCAGAACTTTTTCTGCTTTGGTAAAACATTTACCTGTAAACAACAAAAAACATTCATTTTTTTCATGCAAAATGAAACATTTCTGATGTGAGTTTTTGCCTATAAGTGGTTGTCACGTGTTCTTGCGGGTGCAGTCTATCGTGTGCTGGCAAAACATACAAAAGAGTTGTTCTCCCAATTCATAAAAATCATTTGGGTATTTTTCTGCCCTAAACTTAGCATTAACACTCGAATTCCGTAATTTTTTTGAGGACTTAGGTGTTTCAGCGAGCCTCTTCACCATAGCTGACCGTTGACTTTTTCCCCTCTGTGTCTGTGCGTTTGTGTCCCGCCTCAACAGGTAACACGTACAGGGGGCTGCAGCGGCCAAAATTGCACCATTGCTTTGTTTTGCCCACACACCAATATCAGCGAATTATACGCCATTCTGCGTTTTACAAGGGATTCCGTTTTATTTGTTGAATTCTGCGATTCCGTCCACATTTTCCGCATCGTGGAAATCATAGGGCCATAAACATTATGACCCTTCTCATTACTGTATATAATGCCCTGTATGTAACCTGGAAGGATGGCATGTTTTTGCACTGCCATGTCAGTAATGTTTTGTAAAGTTTTGCAATGTCAACTTAAAACTTGCAAATATAATCAAATTGGATATACAAATGATTTCAACTGATTATTTTCAGTTTAACTTTGAATTGCTGTCTTAGTTGGTGTGATTGAATTGTGCTTTTTGTTTCAACTTATCAGTGCATATTAAATTCAATTATGTATAACTTAACATGCATTCTATTACTAACGTCCTGTTAAAGTCTCAGCATCACTTTTCTACTGAAGATTACATAAAAGATTGTATTGATGTGTATTGATCTATGAATTATAGTTATAAACAACAAAAAATGAGGTAAGATCATTGACCACTTTTATTTTCTGGCAAGAAAAGTTACATGCATTTTTTTTAGAGAGATGCCAAAATACTCATGTTAAATAGAACAGCTTCCAGTGTACATTTCAACATCTACTGCTTCCAAAATGATTTCAATACCTACTCTCTAAACATGTTCAAACATGTATAGATAATTTACAACTTTGCATTCTACATAAATGTTATATCTGATTTATCTGCATGATGTTGTACATTATTGGAAACCACAATATATTGCTATTTCAGTTTTGCAAATTTCAGTTCGTAACATTCCTGTGTGATGAATTAATACAGTCACATTTAAACATAGCCATAGCTACAGCTATGCAGTTGGGACAGTTGATGGCGTAACGGTGTGTTCGCCCCGTGATCAGAAGGTCGCAGGTTCGAATCCAGGGCCGGTAAAGTTACCATTGAACACCATCCCCAAGCACTGCTCCCCGGGCACTTGTTAGCTGCCCACTGCTCCTTCACAGATAGGTTAAATGCAAAGGTCAGATTTCGTTGTGGTGCACTGTGTGCTGTGGTGTGAAGCATTCTACATGTCAATTCTAGGGCCTGTTCAATTCATATTCAGTCAAAGATGAAGACCCCCTATGTAGGCTGACTTTTGGATGCAGTAATTTGAGTTGCCTGTTACAGTTAATGTGCAAAGGTTTGCATAGGCGAACTGAAGCCTAGACACAGCCTGGACTTTAGGTAAAAAGTAACATAGATTACATTCTGTGTACCTGAGCAGGTGAGGTCAGAAGTTGCCCCCTGTTGAACTGCACTATTTAGCAGATGAGTGCAGTCAAAGCCAGCTCTGTTTGCATCCTGGTCTGTGGAGTTTATATGAATCGCTCTTTGCCCTGCACTGGCTCTGGGCTTCCCCTCCTTGCTGGCTGAGATGTGGTCTCCACAGCGACTGGCAGCCAAGGTAAACAGTGAAGCAGTGTGGGAGCTGAATTAGCCAGTGTTTGCTCTCAGAGAGCCCTGAAGCAGGGAACGGTAGAATTAATGACAACAAAGGGAAGGGGGACTAAGTAGAAGAAAAGTGAACTGAGAGAAGGTAAGAAAAAGGTGTAAAGGGAGACGTTGAGGGAAGTGGAGAAAGAGAGAGTGAAGGGGAAGAGAAAAAGAGAACAAAATAAAGAAACCGAGCCAGTGAAAGAGAGCGGGGGAGAGAGAGAGAGAGAGAGAGAGAGAGAGAGAGAGCGAGCGAGAGAGAGAGTAGGAGAAGAAGAGGAAATAAAGATGAGCGGTGGCGTGACATAGATTGGTGTGAGACCAAGTGGAAAAGAAGTGCATGTGAGAGAATAGTACAGAAATAGATGCGAAGAGGAAAGAAGAATGGTATAAAGAACTGGAGATGCAGAGGTGTAGTTGGAGATGTTCATGTGTGGGACATTGAGAAGAGTCCTCATCGGAACACAGCACCCTTTTTGCACAAAGACTGTAGATACCTATTAACGCACTGAATTTATAGAAACAATGAGAAATTTTACATTATTGAGAAGCATAGGAAGCTTTTTGTGTTTTTCAAGCAAACACTGAGCTTCTGTTTTGTTGTGGTATGGAACGATTTGGGTTGAAGGAACAGCCTGCAGTGCCAAGCGCCTCATTTGGAACAATAGTGACACGGTGGTCTCATAGTTCTGTTCTGCCAGCATGTGTGAGCTGTAGAACTGACCTCCCACATACTCATTACTTTCTCCTTTCTACTGGTGTCCTGCTTTCTTGCTGGTCTGCAAACGCTGATAATAACTCTTTACTAGGGACACATTATGGAACAGCAGCAAGTGCTTTTTAGAAACCAGTTGCACAATGAATGCAGAATGCTGGTGCTTTTACCCCACTAGTACCATTCAAAACAAGATTCAGAACCATGGAATAGCACAGTCTAAATTGTAAACTGAGACGGCATCATGAGTCAGAAGAATGTTTTTATGATTTTGTCTTACTAAATTTACAGCATCTATGAAATCATTTGAAAACATTTACAGAACAGTCAGTAGCTTGAAATGAATCGGAAATATGACATTTCTACTATTTAACAAATATGTTTACACACTTTGTCTTCATACAGCTTCTTCCTTTGATGCTGCAGTTGCTGTCTGGTCAAATGACCAACATAGATTTTAGTTAGTTTGTGATGGTTTGATGTTGCTCAAGCAAGTTTAAGTTCAGGCTTGTTAAGCTGGATTAGCACCCAGACAAGCTTAAATGATTCCAAAAAACATCTTAATCTCACATCTTGACTAAAAATGAGCCTTTATGAAGCACTAAGGTGGTGACCAGCCAAAACTTAACTTCTCAGTTTTACGTGCAGGAAGATTGTTTTTCTCATAATTAGAAAGTAAGTTATGATGACTAGGTGTCCCTTTTTTTAATACTCTCACTCTCTCTCTAGCTGTTGGAGAGGCAGCGTGGGATGGACAGCATGGTGGAGTTACTGCGCTTGTATTTGGAGCAGGATGAAGCTTATGGGGATTTGGTGGAGGCCACCACCGAACTCTACCACTACCTACTGCAGCCCTTCAGAGACATGAGAGAGCTTGCCATGCTGCGCAGACAACAGATAAAGGTGAGAACAGCAGAAAATGTGTACCCAGACAAACCTGTTTACAGTGTTAAACGCAAATTCGAACATAATTAAAGCACCAACATTAATTGGACACAAACACCAGTTTGTACAACCACACTGTAGGATTGCATCTTTGGCTTTTTGAGAGCGCTTTCAGACATTCCTTTGTACAATCGCCACATTTTGATCTTTGCAGACAGTTAGCAGGACTCAGTGCTACACACTAACCCCATTACACCAGCCCTTGCTTGTGTCTTTGTTTAATTTAATCAGTCAATAGCTCCTGATAGTGCTTGGTTGTCATGGTGACCCTCATAAACCCCTGGAGTAACAACATTAAGGTCTGTGTGTGTGAGTGAGAGAAAGGGGGGGGGGATAGAGAGAGAGCTGGGCTGGCCGAATGACCCACTAACTTGTGTTAATATTATTACCTTTTTAAGCTGCTAAAGTAGCTTTAGTCGCCCCTCTCTCATTTACTAACTCACATCTCGTTGGCTTCTTCTGACAGTTTGATTAGCTGAGCCAACCTTTTTGGAATCTTTACTTCCTATTGCCCCATCCCCCTCGGGTTGGGAACCAGCTGGTCCTGCTCCTGTTGGCAGAATGGCTGGTCAGCAGCATTACCCAATTACAAGACTGGGCACTAATTAGGCTTTGTTTTACTGTAATGCTATTGTACAACACACACGCGTGCGCTCCGTAAGGCTAGTGTCCACGCAGGCTAATGTGAGAGGTCACTGACTAGAAGCCAAATACATTAACTGATTACACAGATCCAGTTTCATTCTTGGAAAGTACACACACTCTTTCTCTATTTTATCTCTTTCTCTCGCTCTCTTCAGATTTATTGAAACTGACATTTTATCATTTTCCCAGTACATGAACTGTCCTCTTAGAAAAATCCTGTCATGTTTAGTCACATTCCTCAGCATCATACAAAAGGACATATAAGAAATGTAATCCTTAATCGCAGTTAAGGAAAAAAAACATGATACTGATTTGAAATGATATTGCTCCACTCTGTTATATCTCCTCTGTGGCGTGTTAAATGAAGTATTGTGCCAATTTCAGGGTCTTGTGCCTGATTCTGTCTTGCTCCTTTGTGGCAACATTGTGCAGCGCATTCATTAACTCAGCTTCTTCTCCCAGTTTCTGGGCATTGTATTGCCAAGGGCACCAGTGCTGAGTACAGACTGACTCCCTTGAAGAAAGGCAAGTGAAATTCCTTTTGTATTCAGCAGTTGAGAGCTGATAGTGTTGTCTCAGACAAGAGACCTATGCAGTTGAGTTGGTTAGGCCGGAATCAGGTTAAGCGAAGCTCCTAAGTAGAATGTCTGCGTGTGAAAATGAGCGGTTTATCTATCCATGTCTCTCTGTCCGTTGTTGTTATGTATGTCTGTCTGCTAGTCATCCCTTCATGGCTCTCTGAAGGCCTTGGCTGTACTATTAACCCTGGGCACAGTGTGAAGCTGCAGTGCCCTACTGGTCGGCCCGCCAAGCTCTCTACAGCTGAGTAGAGCCATTTTGAAAAATCTGGTGGGTATTAACCATCCTGCCAGTAACAGGCTTCGCCATAAACCCAACCTTGTGGTTTCTGTGTCTGTTTATTTTTTCTGTCGTGGATTATTTAGCCTGGGAGTTCTTTACCCACAGTGATTCTGTTATCCATTGGGAATCCTGCCATAGTGGAGGTTTTTGTGGCATAAAGAGCTGTGCTCAACCTTCTGCCAGTCTAGGGCCCTATGAAATCCATTTTATTTTTTCCTGAATTCCATTTTTTCCATTTTTATTCTTCTGAATTGCATGTTGTACGTTATAATCATATTTATTCACCTAAAAAGCGTCTAATTATGGAGTGGATGGGAAAAAAGAACAATGCAATAGAATTTTTTTTTACATTACATGACTTGTTCAACTTAAACAAAGTGTTGGGGTTCGGCAGAACATTTTCTGCTTTGGTAAAACATTTACCTGTAAACAACAAAAAACATTTTTTTCGTGCAAAACGAAAATTTTCTGATGCGAGTTTTTGACTGTCTCACAAGAGAGGAGTTCTCCCGATTCATAAAAATCATTTGGGTATTGTTCTAAACTTAGCACTGGCACTCGAATTCCTTAATTTTTTTTGAGGATTTCGGTGTTTCAGCGAGCCTCTTAACCATAGCTGACCGTTGACTTTTTCCCCTCTGTGTCTGTGCGTTTGTGTGTGTGGAAAGCTGAGTCCCACCTCAACAGGTAACGCGTACAGGGGGCTGCAGCGGCCAAAATTGATTAGAAACCATTGCTTTGCCCACACACCGATATCAGCGAATTATACGACATTCCGCGTTTTACAATGGATTCCATTTTATTTGTTGAATTCCGCGATTCCGTCTGCGTTTTCCGCATCGCGCAAATCATAGGGCCCTACCAGTTGTCCTTCTGCCAATAATGCCTTTGCCCTCATTTATGTCCACATTTAGCTTCACACAAGCCTGTTTTAGTTCATTCTGCTGGGAGAACAGATGTTAAAAAGGTATCAAAGTGGCACTCAACACAAAGATGCTAATGTGACTAACGGGGGATCAAAATCCAGTGGCGGTCTGTTACATCTATACTCAACAAACGGTTCAGCTGTCACTGTTCTTATTTACTCGTTAGATACTTGCTTTCTTGCAGTTTTTCCGTTATTCCATAGACTTTGAATCTTGATTCTCCAAGATTTCGTAATGTAAAACTTGGTGCATGGGGCGGTTGGGAGTGTAACAGTTAGGGTGTTCACCTTGCGATTGGAAGGTCGCCTTTTCGAATCCCAGGCCGGTAAAGGTACAACTAATATGGTATTCATGAGCAAAGTTATGTCCCCAACCACTGCTCCCTGAGCGCTGCCCATGTCAGCTACCCACTGCTTCTTCATGGAAGGGTCAAAAGCAGAGGTCACATTTTGCTGTGGTACACTGTGTGGTGTGCTGTACTGTAGTGTGTTCACAATGACAAATAATCACTCACTTTCATTGTCACACACCTATTATCATATGAATAATCATTTGAATCACGTTTGAATCATTTGAATTAGTTACACCTCTCTTTGATTTGTATTTTCCGTTTCATGGTCTATCACTATTTGACAATAATGACTTATCTGTATTTATCTTTTGCTTGCAAAATACATATCCACCTTATTACGCCCTGCCCATTTTATCCGGGTTTTTTTTCTTGGTGTTGGAACTTCCGGTTAGCTAGTCAGCTACGAGGTCTAGGCCACTTCTAGATGGACATTACATGGGAGGAGACCATCGACACAGTTCGTAGCTCTGACGGTAAAATATTACCACACCCGAGGCGACTAATAGAGTGGGTAGATGACATGAGAAGTTGGCCTCAAGTCACTTACGGCGACATTTTTAATTACATGGTGTTGTAGTATTTTACATCTATATTTTGAAAGCATTTTACTCTTAAACAAAATATTGTTTAAAACTGTTTGTTTACAAGCAGTCAGTCACAGCTCAGCGCACCACTAACGGGAGCATAGCTACCTCAATCAACCGAGCGAGCCTGCGTTAGCGCTCAGAGTTATGGTAAACTCAAGTTAAACTTACCTGACAGCCTCACCAGCACCCGACGTAGACGCTTCATAATCTGGAAATGGGTGTTGTGTGGTGGGTTTCATACAAACATACAGCGTTTTAAATTCCAGGCTCTCAGCTCAGGCTGCCGGTCTTCTTCGTTGGAAGGAGGCGGGTAGAGAATAAAAGCTGGCTCACAACATTCAAACCTCTTGTTTTATGTGTAAAGCACCCCTGCTGAAGAGAAAATTGCCTAATTTTCCAATTACAGTGACAACCGCGGACTGCACGTATGGCACTACTTGTTATACCTCACTTGAATTTCCCTGTGATATTAATGAGCGCTGATGAATCTGCTGGATAACCGGAAGTTCGAACACAAAGTAAACAAAGATGGCGTCCCCCGTGTAACCCTGGAGAATAAGGTGAATATGCAACCAAATGAATAACATAACAGGCCATAACATGATTGGGAAGTGAGCCAAGTTGTATGCAAATCAGTCTCTTTTTCAGTTTGGACGGTTGATCTCTCCTATAAACTGACGATTCAGGCCTGTGTAATGAAAATACAGCTGTGTGTGTGTGTGTGTGTGTGTGTGTGTATGTGTGTGTGTGTGGCATCATTTGCATGTATTTTCCATGCTGTCAGTGGGAGTTATAGTAGCAAAGAAAAGAGAGGACAGAACTTAGCAGGCTTATATTCACACATGCACCCCACCACACACACACACACACACACACTCACACACAGAACAGGACTCTATAAGACCTCTGTAGGACATTATCTGCAGATCCCTCAACAACTATTAGTGTTGAGAAGTTAGAGCTGCAAATCAGTCATTTCTTGTTTCATCATATCCCCCAAATCCTGGATTAAGGATTTGGGAGATATAGGATTGGTTTCCTGAACATGGATTATGCCTAGTCTTGGACTAAACTGCAGATACGATAGAGATTCACCACTGAAATTCAAAGATTGTCTAGACTGTCATAGGCTGGAAAAATAGTCTGGAAAGACCAGAGCACCATTTTACACCTGCATCAGGACTACCAGGGGAAAACACAAAGCAGCTGATAGTGGTTGACCAACACATCTGTGCAGTAAGCTGGTGAGAAGACTTTCATAGCTACATTAAAATTTGTCTTTACCCATATGCCAGCTCATCCCTTTGCCAAAGACAGACTGTAATGAAAGTATGCAGATAATTGAAGGTGCCACTAGGAGTAAGCGATGGTGCTCTAGCTGGTCTGAACCTGTACAATCCAAAGCCAAGCAGGTTTTAGTTGCTTCACAGTCATAAAATGAGCTGTTTTGTGCCACAGTAGTGTAGGTTCACACTAGAGGGGATTGTTGTTGACCAATCGCATTAATAAAGTCAACCAGCAACCTGTCAGACGTTGTGTTTTATCCTCTATGAACAACTGTCTGTCGTTGCAGGTGCTGTGGGTGCATCTGTGCAGCTTTGGCACAATAAGTCTAATCTTTGGCGTCTCAAATAAGGCACTAGATGAATAGATCTATACGTAATGTCCAGTAACCAGGAACCACAGGCATGAGCGGGTCAGCATGGTTCTGGAGCATATGGTTGTAATGTGATTTGTCAGTCTTTTGTACATTTAGAGTCGTGCGGTTTGGCACCTTTTCACATTGTACTCTTGCTTATTCCTGCATTTTCTATTTTCGTTTTATTATAATGCATGGATGACTTTTCAGTCCCCTCAGTGTTCGGTAAACACACACACACAACCATTTGACAATAATGACTTATCTGTATTTATCTTTTGCTTGCAAAATACATATCCACCTTATTACGCCCTGCCCATTTTATCCGGGGTTTTTTTCTTGGTGTTGGAACTTCCGGTTAGCTAGTCAGCTACGAGGTCTAGGCCACTTCTAGATGGACATTACGTGGGAGGAGACCATCGACACAGTTCGTAGCTCTGACGGTAAAATATTACCACACCCGAGGCGACTAATAGAGTGGGTAGATGACATGAGAAGTTGGCCTCAAGTCACTTACGGCGACATTTTTAATTACATGGTGTTGTAGTATTTTACATCTATATTAGATTTGTCAGTCTTTTGTACATTTAGAGTCGTGCGGTTTGGCACCTTTTCACATTGTACTCTTGCTTATTCCTGCATTTTCTATTTTCGTTTTATTATAATGCATGGATGACTTTTCAGTCCCCTCAGTGTTCGGTAAACACACACACACAACCAAACACACCCCACGCTGTGACCACCTGTTATTTGTGGTCAAACAAAGCCTTTTCTTTAGCTACAGTTTGCCATGCTTTAAGACCTGTGAAGTCTCTGTGCCAGCTCTAAATGCCTTTTCCCCCCTACAAGCTATATTTAACGTGCAGCACTTAGGGGTATATCATTGCTGTGCTCAGTCAGCCAATCAGCCCAAGCTTCTTAAAATAAGTTATTTCTGTATTTCCTCAAAACCTTGCCTATTTTTTGGGCGGTTATTTTTAACATTTGGGGGAAGGAGTGGACAAAGTGCTGTGGTTAAATTTATTCAACATGCTGAAATTGGTGTATTTACATACAAAATGTGGACAGCCTGGAATAGAAGCAAGTAATGTGAGTTAGTAGACTGACATAGTTACTCTGTGTGTGTGTGTGTGTGTAATGCTTTTGATAAAGCATGACTGTCTTTGTGATGCACATGCTGCTATACGGAGAGTCTCATTCATGTTGGACTGAAACGGCTGCTGATCTGGCACGCATTTAATGCCAGCCGGTTGAAATGGTAACCCTCTTCTCTTGACTGCTGCTACAATAGTTACACAAATTTTGCACTGCTGCTACACATTTGCAAAACTATTGAACATTGTTGTACACATCACTAAACGTTTTTATTTTCCTAAACTCCAGATCTTCACTGCTGTTACAATATCTGCACATACTAGATCAGACTTGCATGTTAGCTCAGACTTTTTAAAAGATACTGTTTTATTTCATTGACTGTTAAGAATTTTTCATCTCAAAACCGTTACTGACCTCATGCACATTCAGCACATTCACATGCACTTCTTAGTGTAAAAGACAACTCAAAAACCATAATTGTAGGCTGAGTACCGCATCCTAATTGTCTCTCTGTCTACTTCTAGTTTAAAGTTTAAAGTCTACCTTTATATTCTACTTCTAGTTTAAAGTGTATATTTTATAATCTATTTATATATTTCATTCTATGTGCCTTATTAGTTCTTTGTTCCTTGTTCTTGTTCTTTGCACTGTTAAACTAGAGCCATGTCATCTCGTCTCTCTCTATACTTGTATATAGCACAGATGACAAAGTTTACCTTGACTTTGACAACAGCAATAATTTATGTAAAATAAAGTTGTCTGTCTTTCAGTTCAGTCAGTTCTATATACTCAGTATAGTTTTATAGCAATATAGCTTAGTTCTGTCAGTAATTATTCTGCTGTGAAAAGATGCTCCATTAACCTTTGATACATAAATTGTTTTGTGTAAGTACATATCACAGACACATCTATCAACATCAGTATCTTGTCAAATGATCATTGCACAGAGAAAACGATCACGTCGTCTTTTTAATGTATCATATTGTATCATGATGGCGGTATAGTGTTACTTAATGTATTGGGAATTTGTTGCTGATGCCCAGAACTAGTGTGTATGCGACTTCTTGTTTCTGTGAAATCACAAATGGGTGATGATTCTGTTTTTGTGAGGACATACTAACGAGCTCTACACTGTGGACTAGATTTTTAAATGGGATGCAGAGACGGCGTGTAGACGACTTATATTCATCCTTCGTTCTTTTGTAAAGTAAGTCTCCAATGCACAGATGGCATCGGAAAAATCCCCCTCACCCTCCCACGAATAACGAATGAAGGAATGAAAGAACAAGTGTTTGAATGGGTGAATGACAGATGAAGTGAATGATGGTCACTAGTAAGCAATCCACAGGTCCATAAATGAATGAGGCATTATGGGCCAGCCCTATCAGATGACGAAGAAGTGCACAGAGGATATTGTATTTCCTACGAGACCTGAGGAGGTCCATCAATAAGATATGAGCTGACTTAGATGTAGCAGAGCAGAGAGCAAATGTATGGACAGGCACACAAAACATGGATTGATCAGGTAAGAAGTCAGAGAGTTTTGCACACTCGGACGCATACACATCTCACCTGCTGGCCAGACAGTCAAATAATATTGTCCCTTCATAGTTTGCTCCAGCCACACTATCACGGCCATACTCATTTGGAACATGTTTGCATAAAATGTGTATTTGCGCTAATGCCCCAGAATTGATTCAATTTGCATGAAAGTGCAGGAGTGCAATAAAGTAATGTAGAGATGTGTGCAGAAAATGTAGGTTATGAAAAGAAAAAATAAGTAATCAGTTAATCAACATAACCTTGTGGTATTAAGAACACCGTGTCAAACTGGCATTCTCTGTAATGTAAATGCTGCTGGAACATTAGACTCTTCATGTTAAACTTTATTCGAGGTGATGCAGCCACACAATTGGATGCTGGGCATTAAAATGGTTAAAGACTAATTCTTCATAACAAGGATGCAAGCATAGGTTATGTTCATACACTTCCACACGAAGATCTAGCCATGATTAGGACCCAGTGCTTATTATGCACATTGATTAGAAATCCCATGAAAAATCACTTGGAGAAAATAGTATGTATATTTGAAGATCATGATTCAGGCTCACGATAGCCTGTAGCTACTGGTCTGATGCTGGTCATGGTTTATTTATGATATATGAACATTTATTAACCATTATGAGGAAGTGACAGGCTAAAGATAACAAGAATGAATTGGAGTCTTAGAATTAACTCTCATTCTAAGGCCATAACCTGTTTATACCTTGAGTTTCCCTGAGTCTGCACATCTACATTTGTTATATTGCACAACTTCTTTTGTTCTCGACCTAGCAGGAAATGATGAATGTAGTCATGGGTGAGTGTGTTTTTACTCTGGGGCGACTTGGTCATGTATAATTCAGCCTGTGTGGGTCATCTGCCAACCAGCGTTGCGTGTCTGTGACCACAGACAGGTGTAAGCGCTTTAAAAGGAGTGGTCAGAAGTACAGAAAAGGTTATAATTACTTGACATCCCACCCAAGACGACTTATTACATCATCCCGTCCACTGCATCAACACCTGGCACTCCTTCATGGTATAGCACTGACCTGCCATCTGGTGAAATTACCTCAAGTCTTACTTCAAACTCTGTCCTGGGCTTTCAGAAACCAGTCTCTCTGACCAACAGACGTCTGGTTGGCGTCACTGATAAGCGCTCTCTCCTTGATTTTGACTCTTTTTTTTTTTTTTTTTTTTTTGAATGTTTTGTTTACTTAAACAGAAATTTTATTTTAGAGAGTGAGTCAAAACTAATATTTCATCAGATTTCTGCTTTTGCTTTGAATTTTGGCAAAAGCCTCCTGCCTTAAGCTGTTGATAGGTTTTACAATTAATGAAAAGCTGATGGAATATTTCTGTTGAATTGTAGTGGGATGCCATGTCATGCCCAAGACCTATTTTAGAAACTCAAACAAGTATCATGAATTAATTCAGTTACCTCAAAGGGAGTAACAGTTGGTGAGATCCATGGTTAGATTCATATTCATAGTTTTTTGTTTCAATGTGCTGTCATGTTTTTGTTTGTTTTGTGTTGGAGGTGGAACATAGTATCAGTATCGGACCGAAGAAGTTGAATCGATTCTTCTTTAATTTAAAACCCGACTTAAGACTCAACTTTAGAGGTGTTTATCGGAGCTTTAGGGGACAGAGGCTGTGACACATCTTCCTCAACATCACTAACACAAATTAGCATTTTCCTCATGTACTGGGTACTATTTTAAAAATATACAGCTGACCCTATCTGTGTTATAGTGTAAATTGAGAAATTAAAAATGACTTACTTTCAGCTATTAGGGATTGGTGAGGGGTTTATTGTGGTACTGTCCTCCCAAACATGACCTGAGACTGTGAAAGTCTTATGTTTCCTAACCGTTATACCTTGAGTAACCTGACCCGACCTGTTCATATAAAGCTCACCATCGTCCCTGCGTACGTTATCCATGATGATGTTTGGCTTGAATAGACATTGAAGTACCAGGTTGTATCTTCAGAATAAATAATAAATCAGTAATGGCTCTGTAACATTACTATAATGTTTGAAGCCGTTTTATGTGTTTTCCAGCCTTTCGTAATCATATACAGTATGGTTGGTGAAAAATGTACTTGCTGTAGAGAGTATGCAGTCCGCCAAAATCAATCAGTCTTCACTATGTCGAGTAATCTTTTCTTGGCAACTTATTTCCTTCCAGTGTTATATAGTTTTTAACATCTTGAGCTGAAGGCCTGTTTCTGGTCAGCCAACACTGCCTGCAAGATAATATTACTATTTATGGAAAAGGTATTCATATAAAATGCATGGTAAATATGCCCTTATTGAATGTAAAAGGAGCCTAGTGCTGTGTTCGATCTGAGTTTAACTGATGAGGTCAGGTTTAGCCTTCGTACGACTTTCAAAAGAAATTCTGTCTGGGAAATAATTTAGCCAGCTTCACATCACAGCAGCTCATTAGAATGTGAAAAGTCAAGGCTGTGTAGGAATTAAATGAGCTTTAGTCTGCATATAGTCCGGTTTATAGGAGAAATGAGAAATATACAGTATGTCATGATATTTTTATATTTCTCATTTTCCAACAAACCCTTAAATTCCAGTTATAGGGGACTACATAACAATTCAATCATTCACCCACTGCAATCATGGAAAAGACGAGACATGATTCATGTGTCTTTTCCATGAATGTAGTAAGTGAATTATTGTGCGTGCATGGGAACAGCACCATGAATTAAACTTGTACTGATATGTCAGTGACGGATGTTGAAGAATTTCACTTTTTCCTTTATACTTGACTCACTTATTCTACTCCACACACAAACACCCTTGCCCGACTAAGCACACTCCTCTAAATCTTTGAACATAATCTCATGGGAGTGGGAATTTTTCTAGGCTTGATGACTGCAGTAATAAGACCTCTGTGTGTGTGAGTGTGTGTGTGTTCTGTGTGTGATGTGATCTACAGTCCACTGTAGCAGCATCTGTTTTACATTAGGGTTTTTTAACTGTGTGTGTGCTGCATGCACAGAGGGTGTTTGGTGGTGTACTTTTCTGTACATTCTGTTCCAGGAATTTCTCATGTAGTTTGCACACCTGTTTTGGTACAGATTTCTAGGAAAATGAACAAAGCCGATTGATGAAAAAGAGATGTATCTGGGGGGCTTTCAGGGTTCTTTCTTGTAGCTGCGCCTGTCTGACAACCACTGACTCTTTGCTCTGGAATCAACCAGCAATCCTCGTGAATTACCGAATGCTTACTGGCTGCCGAGTTCATACCAGGTTTTCCCTGTGCCCACTGCCAGACAGATTTTATCATGTGACTGATGGAAAGCTATTTGCTTAGGTTTCTCACTAGAATGCCATACAGTCCCTAAACCAGCATTCGTCGAACTGAACTTAATCTACCAGCGTATAAGCCTTCAGTAGTCCATTATCAAGAAGCCCAAATTAAAATCAGCCAGCAGTAAAACTTTTTCCAAATGTAATCTTTGTTTGCTTTACTGTATCTCATTCTCAGCGTCTTTGCCTTAAAATGAACCTGTTTCTCAACTTCCCTGGTGCTTTCGCACTGACAGTTGTGTTTGCGTGCATGTGTGTTGTCACTCAGGTGCAAGCCGGATCTCGTCGGATTTGCCTACATATGTGACCCTAACAGAAGTTCCCTAAGGCAAAAGAGATATTCTGAGAAATAGTGTTCTCTCTGAATCCATCGACTGTAAGGGCAAGAGTGAAAAATCCCAGTTCAACAAGTTTATGAACGCCATATTGTTACAACGATGTAGATGTTGGCCAGCAATTAGCGTTGTGTTAATGAAATACTTTTACGCAATTAAACACAGTGACACAAACATCTATGGCTCTTTATAATGAAGAAGGAATTCTACTGCTATCAGTTATAAAACAGGTATACTTGATACCGTAATTTAGAACAGAGTCTAAATATTATTTAAAACATTGATATAAAATATCTATGATATTTAATATCAAAATACATTCAAGTATTTGAGTACTGTCTGTTATACTATAATGGGATCCGGCTAACAAAGAATGTTATATAAAATCATTTTATATCTGTTTTCTTCCATCTGCATGTCATAGCCGTTGATCCGTCTGGAGAATAAAGCTGCTATGTGGTCCGAATGATGTGCGTCTCTTTGCCGTACAGATCTCTCTGGAGACGGAGTACCTGGGCCCACGGCGGGTGGAGGCGCTGAGGAGGGAGGATGAAGACTGGCAGAGGAAGGCTCACACAGCCGTGCTGTCCATTCAGGACCTGACCGTCAAGTACTTTGAGACCACAGCGCGAGCACAGAAAGGTAGAACCCCGTTTTATTCACTTAATCTGTTTCTTTAGTTATTCACGTGGATTGAGCAGTGTGTGTGTGTGTGTTTTTCACGTTCTCAGTCATGTATGAGCGCATGCGTGCAGACCAGAAAAAGTTTGGGAAGGCTGCGTGGGGAGCTGCAGTGGAGCGTATGGAGAAGCTGCAGTACAGCGTTTCCAAGGAAACGCTGCAGCTAATGCGCGCCAAAGAAATCTGCCTGGAACAGCGGAAACATGGGTTGAGAGAGGAGGTAAAACACAGACAGACGCATAAACACACACACACACAGCATTTACTAGGATACACGTACACAGGGCTGTGAACATTCATGTATGCATACTAAGGTTGTGTTACACATCTGTAGTAACTGCCTGATTTCAGCTGATCAGACGGAGTCACTGGTGTGTGACAGGTCTCTCATGATCCTAGTTACTCTGGTACCGCGTCTCCTGGTGTAAATGTCCTGTAAATTAGAGACAGTAGTGCTGACATGCTTCTGCTAAAAGTTAGTTTAAATGTACTAAGTGGCATCACAACATACATTGTTTTTTCTTTGTTCGGATGGTTGTTCGCACCGTTACACGACTCGCACCGTTACACGACACGAAATGCAGATAAAACGATTTTCTTGAAAGGTGTGTGACCTAGTTCAAAGTCAAAGTAAACTTTATTGTCATCTCTTCTATATACTGTACAGATATACAGAGAGACGAGAAGACGTGGCTCCAGTTTAGACAGTGCAGCAAGAAATAGAGAACAAAGAACAGATAGGGCACATGGAATAAACAATATATAAATAGGACACAAAATATACATTTTAAGCTGGAAGTGGGAATTGACTGACAGTTTCAACAGTTAATAAGTAGTTGTAAATTCTAGCTTGAAGAACAGGCGTCCACTACAAAGCACTGATGTCCATCGCTAAGAATGAAAGCGTCTGCTAATTGCTGTAAATGTTAATATGGTGCAGCTTTCCAGTTAGGGAGCAGCTGTGTACAGACTGTGTACAGAGAGAGAGAGAGAGAGTGTGATCTGTGTGACCAAACATTGCTCCGGATCAGCTGTACTGTCTCTACAGGACAAGAGCACCCAGGAACATCTAAGACTTCTTTCACCCTAGTGATTGCTTTCACAGCCTGTTCTTTTTCGAATTTAATCTTGATTTGCTTTATTCATTATTTTATTCTTGCTAGACATTTTAAGCTTTACATTTCACTACACGTTGCCACAGTTAGTAGTGCCGCAGTTAGAGAGTTGGCCCCGTGACCAGAAGGTCGCTGGGTCAAGTCCCGGAGCGGTTAAGGTGCCACTGAGGGACTCATGAGCATGGTACTGTCCCTAAGCACGTTCAAAAAGCTGCCTCCTTCACAGATAGGTCAAATACGGAGCAGGTGTTGCGCTGTGTGTTGTGCTGTGTTCACAACAACAAATAATCACTTACTCATTTAAATGTTGTACGTGTTATGGAATGTGCAGTATCTTGAACTAGATTATACAGTGTGTATTGTGTTACTGTAAGTATATACTACTGTTATGGGTTTGGTGTACATCAGAATCACTGTTGATAACTGGGGTCAACAACACCCTTAAGGACTTTTGGGTTAATCTGATCATTGGTGATTTGGTAGAGAATGGCTAACACAAACCGTGGATAACAGAACACGGCAACACCATAGGTGATTCTCATAAAGTAGGTGGCGATGGCAAACATGAAGTTTGTCGCCCAGCAATTAAACCTCTCTTATTCCTCGTAGATGCAGGGGCTGCAGGATGGAGAGGATGCCATGGCACGTTTGGACCAGTTGGAAGCGCTCTACTATGAGCTGCAGTTACAGCTGTATGAGATCCAGTTTGAGATCCTGAAGTATGAGGAGCTGCTGCTGACGGCCCAGCTGCAGAGTCTGCGCAGACAGATGAGCGGTTAGTTGTTGTGAACATTCCCCGTGGGAGCAAAAAATAATTGCAGTTCGGCAAAGAAAACATTTGCTTAAGTGTAATATTGTGACTTTGGACTTAAAGTTCTTTTTTTTTTTTTAGATGTTTCTCTGGTTTTACTGAGCCCAAAAAATGTTACCAATAGTAGCTGTAAATACATTTGCCCACAAAAATGTACAGTACTGTGCAAAAGTTTTAGGCAGGTGTGAAAAAATGCTGTCAACAAAGAATGCTTTCAAAAGTGGTAGTGTTAATCATTTATTTTCATCAATCAACAAAATGCAGTGAATGAACAAAAGAGAAATCTAAATCAAATCAATATTTGGTGTGACCACCCTTTGCCTTCAAAACAGCTTCAATTCTTCTAGGTTCACTTGCACACAGTTTTTGAAGGAACTCGGCCGGTAGGTTGTTCCAAACATCTTGGAGAACTAACCACAGATCTATAATCCTATAATCCCACAAAATAATATAATGACTATAATCCTACAAAATCCCTGACTTTGTGCAAGTGTACCTATAAGAATTGATGCTGGTTTGAAGGCAAAAGGTAGTAACACCAAATATTGATTTGATTTAGATTTTTCTTTTGTTCGCTCACTTTGCATTTTGTAAATTGATAAAAATAAACAATTATTATTTATATTTCTGAAAGCATTCTTTGTTTACAGCATTTTTTCACACCTGCCTAAAACTTTTGCACAGTACTGTATGTACACTGGAAATATGCATTTTTCACTGCAAGCATATTTTGGTTAAAATAAGGGTCTTCACTGGTCTCTGGAAAAGTGCTCATTAAAAGCCTTAATGCCTTGTTTGAAGGTCACAGCCCTTCAGCTGGGGTCAGATTCTGAATTGCATTTCATATTCAATTCTCCTCCTGTTCTACCTAAATGGTACCTAATACATTTCTATCCTCTATGTGTGTAGAGTGTGAGCTCAGTTCTGCTTTCTCTTCTGTGTAATATGCAGAGAGGCAGGACGAGGTGGTTTACTATGACACCTATGAGAGTCCCGATGCCATGCAGGCTACTGATGATCCCTCACTGGCCCCCCTGCCCCTCAGAGACGAGGTCACACAGCTGCAGCAGAGAACACGGCAGCTGGAGGCCAGGAGGGGGCGCATAACTGCCAAGAAAGCCTACCTCAAAAACAAAAAGGTACTGGTCAGTCTCAGAGCAGACTCACTCTCATCGCAATGCAGATCACATAAAACCTTCGCTTGCAAAAACACAGCCCTAAAACACTGCCGCTCGGAAAAACCGAAATGGAAAAATCAAAAACCTATCTAGCAACATCATTTTTTAATCGTGTTCAAAACGCACGTGTTCCGAATGTGTAATACATACCTCCTTAATTTTATTTATTTGTTTTATTATTTATGTAAAAGTATTTTAAAGCTCCTGAAGGGCTTCAATGCCGACTCGTTACTTCTTTTCTCCCCCAGTGGATGCCGTTGACCCTGTCGACATATTAATACATTCATTCATTCCATTTTCAACGACCGCAGATAGTTAAACGAAACCTTCGGTGTGAGAATTGCCTTGATCAGGCCGTGCTGAGCTGACACCAGACTTGTTTCTTGTTCAGGAAATCTGCATTGTCAATCATGCCCAGAAACTGCAGAAACGCCAGAGTGGCCAGGACTACGACTCCCAGCAGTCTTTGCAGCAGGTGTGTGACTGAATTCATTATTCATTTAGATTTGGGCAGTGACTCATTACTTTGTCTCACTTTATTAAACAGGATGATGGGCTCACTAGCCTTTCAGGTCTCTGGTGATGAGTTAAGCAACAGAATTTAATCTGCTATAGTACTGAAAGATCAGCACAGTCACATTGAATGTCTGTGTCTCCTCCCAGAAGGATGAAGATGAGGAAGAGGAAATGAGGAATACTCGAGTCAGCCAAGAGAGGCAGAAGACACTCGACAGACTGCGCAGCTTCAAACAGGTAAAATATATCTCAGTGCATGCAAATTATGACTAGTGGATAGCACTGATTTTTGCACACTTTATTCTATTGATCACGTTGAGAATGAAATGAAAGCCTAAAGGTCTGATAAGCATGATCCTTTGGACAGGGTTTTGTTTACGCCGTTCACACATTTTTGCTGGGGTTCAGTGCAGATTAAAAAAAAAAAATGGCACAGAGGGATGAGCATTAAATAAAGTAAGAACATCCTGAGATACTTCATAGCTGAGCGCTACATTTACGGCATTTAGCAGACGCTCTTATCCAGAGCCACTTCCATTTCCTAAATTCAGCTTTCCTGAGAGCACCTTGAGGTTAAAGGTCTTGCTCAGGGACCCAGTGATGGTAGTGCTGGAGTAGGATTTAAACCCACACCCTCTTGGTCCATGGAAGAGTTTCTTACCACCAGACGACCACCACACCAAGGATGATCCAATCCAATCCAACCTCTGTGTTTTGGGTCGATACACATAGGGCGATACGGTGGGGCAGCGGTTAGCGCGTTAGCGCTGCCGCCTCAAAGTGAGAAGGTCCTGGGCTCGATCCCCGGGTCGGCTGTAGGGCCTTTCTGAGTGGAGTTTGCATGCTCTCCCCGTGTTCGTGTGGCTTTCCGCCAGGGCCTCCGGTTTCCTCCCACGGTCCAAAAAACACATGCAATATAGGTTAATGGGCGACTTTAAATTGGCCCCGTAAGATGTGAATGGGAGTGTGATTGTTTGAGTGTGTGTGCCATGCGGTGTGTTGGCGCCTTCCCAGGGTTGGTCCCCGCCTTGCGCCCGTGGTTCCCAGGATGGGCTCTGGTGTCCCGCACAGCCCCAGTTGGGATAATGAATGAGTATATTAATGAATGAACGAAAACTATATATATATGTAAAAATTCATCAAATGTATTAAATTTATTAAAATTTATCATGCATCATGATGCTGTGACAGACCATAATCGATTATATTGTGGGTGGTTTTTTTTTTTCCCGGAAGTCTGCTGCCCCCTGGTGGTCCGCGGCAGCATTGCAGGTGTCTGTTTCACTGCTGAAATCACTTATTATTATTTTTTTCATTTTATTTCTTTTTAAATATTTAAAAAGTGATAGATGAACAAATAAATAAACAAATCTATGACATTGCTTTGTGGTTTTCTGTCTGCTGCATACAAATTCTAGTTAAAAAGAAGTAATTAGTAGTAACTATGGCTGGCTGATCTGCGATCCTTGCCCAATCTGCGTGCAGTGTGAATTAATGTAGAAAAATTGATGGGATGTGTTTTAATGCTTCGAGATATCGTACCGAACCTAATAATTGTAATCGAATCGAATTATGAGACTAGAGAAGCTTCTCACCTCTAATATATAGTATATTAGTTCATCTTTGTCACCTTCACTTGTTCTCACCACAGCGCTATCCCGGCCAAGTCACTCTAAAGTCTACACGGCTGCGGCTAGCGTACGCGAGGAAGAAAAATGGGACGCAGCCCCCCACGTCAGGCAAAGTGGACGCTCCCCAGACGCAGGTGGCCAGCGTGCAGACCGATGACTCTCCCGCTCCTTTGGAACATTCCATCGCTGTCCCAGAGCTCCAGAGGCCTGAAAGCTTCCTGTCCTTGCCATCGGCGGTCGCCTCCGTCCCCAAGGCGTTGGGCCCATCGTCCCTGCCCCGAGAGCTGACCCTGCTGGACTCGTCCACCTCCCCGATCTCTCCCCCACCTCCTCCACCCCCTCCACCTCCGCCTCCACCCCCTCCCTCGCTGGAGGACAACAACGCCAGGGAGGATCAGGAACAGGCGGGGGGCAGCCCCGTGCGCCAGCCCAAAGCCGAGAGCCCGCTCGCGCCCTTCTCGGCCCGCTTCTTTGACAGCAGCCAATTGGTCAACGCCCGGAAAAAGCTGAGGAAGACGGCTTCCCTGGAGTCGTCCCAGTGGAGGAGAGGTGAGGGTTAGGATGTTTTGAAAGATACTGTTCTACGGTGCTACTAGGCTGTTGGTAAGTGGGAAATTAAGGCGTAATGAGTAGAGGTCAAACGATTTGGCTGATGCGATTCTTATTAATAAAGGGACGCCAAGAAGCGATGTTTTCAACCGACATATGTATTAAAATGATCATCGGTGTCAAAATTTAGAGCAAATACACCAACACAACATTGAAATGCCTTTTTGGGTGTAGTTGTGATGAACTTTTCATGGTTTTAACACCGAACACTGCAGCGAGCTCCCGGCTTTTAGTTCCCAATGCCAAAGTTTAGCTTTCAATGTTGTTTGGCTAAACTTGTGTGGTGGGTGAGACATCGCTGTAAGCCGCAGAGTGATGCCTACAGACGTATAGAGAAGCCAGGGTGTCACATTTTACATCTAATAGTGACTGCTGGATAACAGCAATTATCGTTTGCTTTTTATTATTGTCCCTTGCCCCCCCACTTTTGACCACTAATCCCTACTTTAACTCCGTCCATAGTTTTTCTTGTAGAGACACTGTTTAAGGCTTAAACTTTTCAGCTCATTGAGGAAATCTGAGCTATTGCATTTCTTGACAATATCCCACTTACGATCCTCTTTTATCCTTTTTCCCCTCCAGATAAAAAGTGTGTAGTTCACTATTAAGTGTAGCTCCACCATTAAGAATTTCCCATTTTGGCCACAAATTGGTGCCACCTTTTAAAAAAAAAATTAAAAGTGAGTGATTATTTGCCATTATGAACACAGCACAGCACACAGTGCACCACAACCAAATGTGGCCTCAGCATTTGACCCTCTTTGCTCATGAGTACCTCAGTGGTACCTTTACTGGTCCCAGCAACCTTCTGATCACAGGGCGAACTCTCTAATCGTTATGATACAACGGCCCAAAGCTTTACAGGGAACAGTGCTGGGGTTTTTTTGGTGGTTAGTCCATTACTGAAGTGAACTTAACATTAATTTAACAGCTCATAGTTTAAACAGCTAGATGAACTCTGATCAGAAATATAAACAGCCTTTATTAGTTCTCTTTTATCTTATTAATTTTTGTATGCGTTTCTGCGCTTTTCAGCACAAAGCAATTATGCAGTTTATTCAGGAATTTACCAAAATTGCAGATATTGATAACCATAAAAATGCAAAACAAATCCTAAATATTGACTTTAATTAAGCTGATAGTCATTTGACCCCCCCTTAAGGTACTTTGGGTGTAGTTTCTGGTCCCAGACGTCCAGCCGCATATCGATAAAATACAAATACACATAGGTTTTATTTCCCCCAGCTAATCATTGTTTCACATTTGTCCGTGGCCAACGTGATGTCGGCTAGACAGATTGAAGGTGATACTCGGGTTTCTTCTCACTCCTCACCACTTCTCCTCCCCTCCCCCCACCCTCTCCCCAGCGAGCTCTCCTATGGACGAGGTCCTGGCCAGTCTGAAGCGGGGCAGCTTCCACCTGCGTAAGGCCGAACTCCGCGTGCTCGCTCCCGACCCGGACGAGGATGACGGCAACAACATCCTGGCCCAGATCCGGAAGGGAGTGAAACTGCGCAAGGTGCGGCGCCAGGAGCAGCGAGGCCCCAAGGGGGGGCTGCACGACTCCAGCGACCCGCTGACCCGCAGCATCCACGAAGCCCTGCGCCGCATCAAAGAGGCCTCACCCGAATCCGAGTCCGAGGACGAAGGCCTGCCCTGCACAGACTGGGAGAGCTAGGTCACTCGCGTATACACACACACACACACACACACCTCTGCATAGGCACACAACATATATATTCGTATACACACATACACCAAACACACTCGGATCACTAGATCACAAGGAAACTCATCCTGAAACGTCTCATTCTTAACCTCAACTTATTCCATAAAACACGATTATCGTATTCCACACAATTCACTAGCACTGTTTCGGTTTGTGACAGGCATCAGTTTAGCGAAGGAAAAACTATGTTGTTTAGAAGCTGTTTACCCGGGCAGGGTATCGACGCTGTGTGTTTACCTCAACATGAAGCTCCAGGCATGTTTGAGTTTATTTTTTATTTTGCAAAATCAGGTCTTACTTTCTTAGGATTTTAGAACACAACAAAAAAATCCTTCGTCTTTCTCTCGCGCTCTCTCACATTCACTTCATGATGTATTCCAGCCACTGGGGATGAACTTTTGTTTCTTATTTGTTTTCGTTGCGTTTTTTTTTTTTTAAAGTTCATTCCCTCATTGTCGTGTCGAGAATTTGTTCGTTTCTCATTTCTAGAGACTAGAGTTTCGTCTGTAACTTTTCAAAAGGTTTTTAAAAAACGAGCACACAGCACAACAATCACTGACCTGTTTTAGCCTTTAGACAATATCAGAACCGTAAGAGACGGGTTGCTGATGATGGTTTGTCGGTAACAAATGGATATGATACATTTTTTACATGTTTACGTCAAGCTCCACCAATAACGGCGTTTATAGATTGGTTTTATTTTACCATGTCGCGTTACCCCAACTGCCTTTCTCTTTACTCGGTTGAAATGCAATGGTTTAGACTGATTTGAGGCATGTTTTATCCAGCGTTTACTGTAGCTCACTGTTCTCGGCTTGGGAAAGGACCTTGTAGTGATGCACTGATGCCACCTACAGTCAATATCCCTCACTGACGCTCATCACACACTGCTCTTTCTGTCCTCCTCTAATTCTCTTTGGGTTTTTACGCTTGTGTTTTTAAGGGTCTTATTATTTATCTGGGTATGTAGAGTATTATTCATTTAGCGCGGTGTGTGTGTGTGTGATTTTCTGTATTTTCTTTTCTAGTTGTGGTTGACTTATTTCAAACATTTGGTTTGGCCAGTTTCTTTGTTTGTTTTTTTTTTTTTTTGTCAGATTCACAGACCTTGTCCGTGTCTTTATTTTTATTTTTATTTTTACATTTTGCAAATAATTCACAATTTACATTTTGCACGTGAACTGCTCAGAGCTCATTTCCTTGTGTTCATCTCTCCTCTCACATTCTCCTCTTTAACGAGTGGTCCACATGCAGTGTGACACTCAGACCAGACTAGAGCCTGACCGATATAGGAGTTTTGAGATTAACGACCTTTTTTTTCGCCATATCCACAAAACTCCAAAGATTTTTAATATTTATTGCATCGTTATGAGTTCTTACGTAATGCAGTTTGAATTAAACTTTTAAATCTAAGTGTAAAATTAAACTTAAAATACAAAAAGTTATCAAAGGAGCTGCCTTCTAGCGTGCAAACTACACAATGAGAACACTCAAATTTCAAGAATGCATTTAGCATCTTTCTTTTTTTTTTTTGATGTTTATCGACCATTATAAGTGGCGATACGGAGTGATTTCGATTCGAGCAGATTGACCGGTCAGGCTCTGTTTCTAACCTGCCGTCCTAAAGCTGAGTGTGGTACCAGTTTGAGTACCGACAAGTCGTCTCTCATCACTTTATACTTCACTGATTATTTAAAGGAAAAAAGTGTCCAACTTTCATCTCTCAAAGACCATCCGCTGATTGCTGATGCTTAAAGGAGAAGTCAAAGTACAACTCAGTCTATAAATGAATAAGGCCAAAGTAGCAGTGCAGGAAGCCCTGAAGTCCAAGAGCTGCTTCCACTGTTCACCACTTGAGTGCTTTTGGTGTCTTCTTTTAAGAACGTGGAACTTCGGCTTAGTTGGACACACGCTTTATCTCCGCATTTCAGCTTCATGCCACCTGATGTTTTTCGAGGAAAGTTTACTGTGTTTTGTCAAACGTCAGCGGATGAACAGTGAAAGCTGGTTGCTAAAGGAGGCGGCACAGGGCAAGACTTTATTAGAACCGTCTAGCAGCTTTTTTATGGTGCTCCTTTCGTTTTGCTGACGTGACATACTGTACATCACAACTCCCCACCGAAAGAGCTGCTTCAGTCAAAGACGCCAATCTGGTAACGGTGAACAGAAGCCAATGGACATCGCGCACTTCACGAGTTCGGCTAAAGTTAGCTTTCATTTATTATGGGCCATGTTGACGTCTTTGGGCAGAGAGCCTCTTTTACACGACGCCAACTATTTGCTAACCTTCCCACCCGCTGTTGTGCTCATATCTACCGACTACTTTGAGTAGTTTTAAAGGGACTCTCCACCAGCACACGTAATGTAAGCTAACAGGCTCCATAATCTTTTATTTGTTAGCTACGTTAGGTCGGAGTGCCCCTTTTATGTTAAACGAGAACACCATGCACCAGTTTGCTTGTGGTTGTAATTTTCCACTTTGCGATGCAGCACAGCTGTAGCATAAGCATCCAGCAAGTGTCTGGTTTTGAAGGAAGAGTCTCCTAGGAGTCGGCTTGAAATGCTGGCCAAAAGTATTCAGACCACTGACAAAATCCACATTTTTTTCTGAAGAGAGAAGGAAGCTCTTTTTTTTCCATGTAATATTTTTTTTTAAATCAGATTAACCCTTAAAGTGCATTGGGAAACATAGGCTTTTTCCATGATATTTGAAATATAGGGTGCAATCTCATTAGACAAAAACTTTATCCAATTATTATTCATCTTTTATTAACACTGGCATTGGGCTGCAGTTTTCTAGTCGTGCCACACATTCCCAGTTGGATCCGGATCAAAACTTTTGACGGGGACATATTCTCCTTCATAAAGCTCTCACCTTGGATATAGGTTGTTTTTACAGTTCAAGGATGGAATTTTGGCCCGACTTGCGTCACTAGCGGCGACACGGTGGCGCAGTGGTTAGCGCTGGCGCCTCACAGCGAGAAGGTCCTGGGGTTCGAACCCCGTAGGGCTTTTCTGTGTGGAGTTTGCATGCTCTCCCCGTGTTTGGATGGGTTTACTCCGGGGGTTAATTGGCGACTCTAAATTGGCCCCATAAGGTGTGAATGTGAGTGTGATTGTGTGAGTGCGTGTGTGCCCTGCGGTGTGTTGGCGCCTGCCCAGGGTTGTTCCCCGCCTTGCGTTCGGCTCCGCGACCCCCCCTGCGACCCCAGTTGGGATTAAGCGGTTCAGATGTTGATGAAAATCAACCCAGTAATAATCTGCAGAACAGGGATGGTGCCGCCTGAGTCTCAACCGCAGTACAGGCCGTACATAATAAAAAAATGGCTTCCGTTTAGGGCTGGGCAGTTAATCGAAACTGACATGCAGAACCTCTAATCGATGGAACCTTGTCACTGAGGGTTGAAATTGTGCTCACACTTAAATATGAATCCTGTTGATACTCCAGTGTGTGTTCATGTAGCGTCCCCTTAAAAACATAATACCGGCATGTGCTGTCATGTGACTCCGCCACTGAGTTTCCGTTGTTTGTTTCAAAATCACAAAGATATGTACTCTCATTTAAAAAAAAAACAAATCCCAGCATTAATAGCGGAGCCGGTTTACAGTAAAGACTTGGCCAGTGAACCACGAGGGCAAAGAAACAAACAAAAATAATCCTTCGTTAATGGTAACTGAGGTCAAATTTATCGTGAGTGTTTTCAGGTGGCTTGCCCAGGCCTACTCCTATTTCACCTTGTAAACAACCAATTTGAATGAAAACATCGCGTTGCTAATAATATTTCCCTGCTACTTTGTTATCCAGTACGAAGGCCCATTTTGACAAAGGTCTGGATTCCTTTACACAGTACTGTAGCCCCGCACTAGCAGCTGAGCCCCAGCTGTGTGATGAAGGCTCTGTATTCACCGGACACTGTAGCTGGAGAGAACGGTCACCAGATCAGCCCTCACTCTCTGGACTGCACTTTTATTTAAAGACTTTCCATCATTTGTACTGTATTTAGCATTTTGATTTATGATTTAATATTATTCAGTACATTTCCACTGCTTTTATTCATATTTGTGGTATACGTTCTATGCGTTATCTTATGTCTTTTTACCAATGTTCCTCCCTCTTACTGCTCTTTTTTAA
This sequence comes from Distichodus sexfasciatus, assembly GCA_032718565.1. NCBI lineage: Eukaryota > Metazoa > Chordata > Actinopteri > Characiformes > Distichodontidae > Distichodus > Distichodus sexfasciatus. The sequence goes on along the minus strand of JAVGVS010000038.1, from coordinate 208,815 downwards.
AACCGTAAAAACGCTACAATTTCGACCTGCCACCTTCAACCTTTAGGAACTAGATACATATACATATTTGTGCCTGGCACGTATTCAGAATTAGCCAGGCACTAGAAATGTGCAATATCATATTAAAAACTGAAAAATGGATATTTTTCATGTGTATTATAATGTAATGAAAACAAGAAATCCGAAATTACAGTTGCATGATTGCTTAAAGTACATGTATTTATTAAGTAAAACTTAATATTTAAAAAAAAAATGTATAGCAATACCATAAATGTAAAATTGATTTTTTAAAGTCCCCTTTCTCCCATTTTACATTTACTCTGCCTTTTCAAACCATTGTATTCCTAATTGGTAATTTCAAGTTGCATTTTCCCCCTGAAGTAAATAAACAAAAAAATAATAATAATAAAAAAAAAACAATACTGCTTTGCTTCTTTGTGTGTCTGCATCAAGATGTTTTCTTCTTTTCTAATGACTTAATTCCAGGTTAATGTGGTTTTGGCAAATTAAATTGTTTAATGCAAATAGATTCAGTCATTGCTTTATTACAGGTAAAATATATAACTGTCACCTGAGTGTACAAGCACAAACAACTTTCATACTGATGTGCTACAATTGACTCTGCATCCAGTACTGAAAACAGTCGTGTCTTTCACTTTCAGCATTCAACTAATAACGCTTTTTTTACATTTCAAGTTTTAAAAAGCTAACGAATGTGCTGGACCTTACATCAAATCATAACAAAGTTATAGCCTTCCAAGTGCTAAAACGGGTTAACATTAGCGTACAACAGCACATTGTATTTGGATTCTGGATTGTACAAAATAGTCCACCCAAATCGTGCTTGGGGCAAAGCTAATTTAGGTGAATATATTTGCGTGAGCAAAAAAAATCAATGTCCTGAGATTTTGTTTGTCATTAAATGGGTGTGATTAGAGAACAAGGTTCAAGATGAGCTGATTAGCACATCATCGTAAGTGCCTAAATTATTAAAAGACAAGCTGTTTGTTCATTTTTTTTATTTTACTATAAATGACACAATTACAATTGTGTTTAAGCAGGTGGTATAATCAACATTTAAAATTATTACTCAAACCAACTCCCCTTTCGAAGTATAGTATAACGGCTCATAATTTTAAGATGATAAAACACCAACCTGTGTACCTACTGAAGCCTCGCATAATGTTTCAGAACCAACAACAAGCCCTTTAAGAGTTTGCTTCAGCCATACATACACCGTAAATGTTTCCATCAGTACACAGGATCACAGATTTTTGGCAATAGTAAACCCCACAAAAGTACCTTAGCTACCATTGATGCATTTTTGTACCAAAGGCAACTTGAGCAAGTTTGTCTGTACAGGAAAACATATTTGGCAAAGAAAAAAAGTCTCTGCAAAGTTACATCTGCTTTAAACAAGTAACTGTTTCATTTTCCTTTTAAATAGTTTAAAAATATTGCCAGTTTTCCCCCCCTCCACATAAAAAAACAGCCATAATATCCTTTTACCACACACAATAGAACAGGAGATAAAGCAAAATTCCTTTGAGGTCAATGAAAATAAAGACGGTCTTAAAATAATCGCTGAATCAATGCAACTGGAAACAGAAGACATATTTTACAATAAATAACCAGAAATTATACAGTGTCAAGTCAATCATTGCACCTCAAAAAACAAAGCAGGAAAAAGAAGACTTAAATTCACCCAAATCTTCACTTCCATATTCACAAGTGCACTATAAATTTATACTATTTAATTATATATTAGAAAAAACGTGTAGAAAGAAATGACCGTTTCCTAGACACTGCAAACTCAAACTCTCCCCCATAGAAGGTATGAAAGGGTGTCAGTGGACGTTAAGGGCCACTCTGTCCGAAGACTTTTGACTAACAGTGAACAAACGCCAACTGGGACTTGTTCTTTGTGGAAGTCACCATTAAGCTTCACTTTCGTTCACCGCTAGTCAGATTAGCCCCTGTGGGCAGAAAACCCCTTTTGCCACTTTTCTCTCTCTTAAAGAAGATGGAAATAGAATACCTGATACTGAAACATGTTTAATCTTTCTTCGTTCACCCCTCCCTCCTTTTTTGTATTGCTCAGAAAGTGGAAGGATGGATGTCCCCAGTTTGTCGGTGTCCCCGTATTGACGATGTCCTCTGAATGACAAAGTGGGGACTCGAACAAACTCCCCCCTGGATCAAGTTTTCGTTTTATTTGTTGTTTTTGCAGGGGGATGGCAGCTTTGTAGAAAAGACACTGAGTCAAAGATTGGTAGACATATTTTTAGGATGGAGCCGGAGGAGTGCTGTTTAATCCAACCTCCTCAAAAACATCCCTCAGAAGAAAGCAGCCTGACCGCCGTAACCAGCTTTAGGAATCTCTCCCTCTATAGGCTTCACTTCCAACCGTCCCACACTTCCCCTGCGTCCTGCAGCCGTTCGGCTGGGAGCGAAAGAAAATCCAGTCTCGAGGGCGAGGGTAATGTACATCTCAAAGGGCTAGAAAACCTGATAAAGCAGGGCATTCTTTCGTTAAAATACAGCACAGTTTTCCGTGTTGGCTGGGATGCTGGAACTCCACCTCCAGATGCAACTTTCCACCGCCGTCTCTTTCCAATGCCGCACTGAAATGGAAGAAATATTCTATGCCAGGACAGTCCTCGCTGCGTGGAATGGCTCCTGCTTGTGAGAAAGGAGAGACCAAAAAACACCCCTTTCTGTGTGTGTATTTTTGTGTGTCCAAATATATGTTGGTAGAAATAAAGATATTAAAAAAGGCAGGTTGAAATCCCATCTAGGCCTGTTATAGAGTGTGTGTGTGTGTGTGTGTGTGTTACACTTGTTTGTAAACCCCAGTGTGTATGTACAGGCACCTGTTTTGGTGAAAGTGCACCTGTGAACATGTGGATGCCTCTAAACCACGGTCACGTCCAGTCTTAGGAAACCGGCAGCAGCGAGCCCGGGTCCGTTCGCATGCATGTTGAAATGAAGGTGAGTATCGTGCCCCTGTACATTGTGCTGGAGTGTGTGTACTGTGTGTGTGTGTGTTTGTTTTTAAGGTCTGTTTCTGTCCGCTGGAGGGCGCTGTGGTGTAGTGTAGGTTCTAGCTGCCGCCTCCCTCGATCAGTTTGGCCAGACTGTCTCGGAGCTCGGTCAGCTCGAAGATTTTGCCGTCGAGCAGCTCGAGGAGCGAGCGCAGACTTTTCCGGAAGGCCTCCTGCTCCACCTGACTGCTCTCCAGACGCTGCTCCAGATCGGCCAGCTGAGCTTCCAGCTCCGTGTTCCGCGTCTCCGTCTCCTGGGGGAACACATGGGAGGGGCCAAAACGGAGATTTTCTGTTTTCGTTTTTTTTTTTTTTTTAAATCGCATCCACACGAGCACTGTCCACACGCAATCGCAAAAAACGCTGTACAATGCCTTGCATTGTAGATGAAGACCTAATGTAGACACGGCGCATACTCATTCTTTCATTCATTCATTTTCGAAACCGCTGTAATCCCAACTGGGGTCGCGGGGGGACCAGAGCCTATCCCGGCAACTTTCGGGCGCAAGGCGGAGACCAGCCCTGGGCAGGCGCCAACACACCGCAGGGCTCACAGTCACACACACATTCACACCCTAAGGGCCAATTTAGAGTCATCAATTAACCTATAACGCATGCCTTTGGACTGTGGGAGGAAACAGGAGCACCCGGAGGAAACCGATGCAAGCACGGGGAGAGCTCCACACAGAAAGGCCCCATGGCCGTCCCCGGGGTTCGGACCCAGGACCTTCTTGCTGTGAGGCGGCAGCTCTAACCACTGCGCCACCGTGCCGGCACATACTGTGACGTAATATGAGTGGCGCATACTGTGACGCGAAACGGTCTGTTTTTTTAAATCTTCGTTTTTCTTGTCCACACCTAAACGCAGAAACACACTCTGTTTTCAGAAATACCCGTGTACTTGTGGACATGGCCTAAGTTTAGCTTGGGTTAAATAGCATGACTACAGTGTGACACTGGAGTAATTGAAAAACAGTTCATCTGAAAAACGTTCTGAATCAGAAACTTCTTAAAATTTCCAGCCATTATCTCGATAGAAGCTGGGAACTAGGCCTAAGGCCTACTTCCTTCAATTTTAGGGCTAGGGTTACGGTTAGCACAATGTGTTAATTTTTTACAGAACCATTCAGGATAACAGTATCTGATACCGCCGAGTTCTTTAACAGATCTGGTCTCTTGTGTATCAGGGTGTATTCACGCCAGGAAAGTTCAGTTGCTTTGGTCCGGACCAAATAAAATGTTTTTTTTTTCTTTGGTGCGGTTCGCTTTCACATTGTAGGCGTTGCAAGTGGACCAGAATTTATAAACAAAACCACATTTGTGTGGTGTAAGGTGGGAAGCCCAAAGTGAAAGTACACAATCAGGACCGGTGCTAGGCATCTGGGTGCTCTAAGCACCACATCTTTATTTTAAATGTCATTATTATGATTATGATCATTTTCCATTAGCCGATTTATTTTTTGGTACCGCCGTCGGCGCTATGGGAGTGCCGGCCCTGAACACAATCATGGAGATGTTGCCGCTGTTCTCCTTCTCTGTACCAGCGATATGGTTTACACTGTTACGCAAGTTTGCAGAAATGTTTGAGCGTCAAGATCGTTTGGCGCGACGTCAGTTTTACAATATGCCACAGCGATGACGTGCTGCTAGACGGCTGCGAAGGAGGGCTCTCCTCGGAGCTCCACGTTACTCCGCGGCTCATTTCTAGCACTGGATATACACGTCTGCGTGTTGTGTAGTTGTCTAAACAGTTATTTCCCATAATGTGCAACAACAACGTTACATCCACATAGGCATGCTTTTTGCAAACTGGGTCGGATCGAGGTCGGGCTGCTTTCACACCTTAACCGAACTGTCCCAGAGTTCATTTAGAACCGAACCAAGACCACCTCTTCAGGTGGGTCTCGGTACGCTTGTTCGATTGCTTCTATTGACCCCTGCCCAAAGGTCCGAACCAAGGGAGGAAATGAACCTGGGTTCGTTTTAAGCGAACTAAACAAGGCAGGTGTGAATACACACTCAAATCCTTAAAAGTGATGTATGCCAACACATCTCTAAGTATGCCTAAGTGTGCGGAGGTCCTTTTTCAGGTTTCAGGTGTGTCCTTGCGTTTGATTTACCTGTAGCTTCTGAGCGACTTCATCTTTTTGGGTTTGTAGCTGGTTGGCGTTTTCAACCTCTGCCTTTAGCCGTTCCAGCTCCTGTAAATCATGAGTAAACTGATGTAGATACTCGCAGCTACACCCACACTCCAGATCCGTGCATGTCTTTTTTAAAAGTGTGTACGCCGTACTAGATATACACCTTTAAATCTAGGCATTACTGGAGTGTTAGAATGTTCCTTGAATCATCATTATTGGAACATTGTTATTCATAACCATAAGAAAGTATGAAGTATAAATCATCAACGCCAATGAAGGACGGCGTTGTCTGCCCCACTGGTAAGATGAGCACCTCTTCCTTGGCCTTTAGTGCTGCTTCAAGCTCCTCTATTGTCTGGTTCAATTCCGTTTTCTGGGTCTTGATACCTGTTGTCTGTCCACTTACACACTCCAGCTCAGTCACCTAAAGCACGCACACACACACACACACACACACACACACAGCATTTAAGTAGTTGTGTAACAGTTTTGAAACCAAAAATCTGTGAGACAAACAGTTCGGAGTAAGTATAACAAGTATAACAGCTATTTTCACAGTATACACTATAACAGTGTTTCTCAATCCCAGTCCTCACAGACCACCGCTCTGCACAGATTCAACTTTCCCGACCCACAGCACAGCTGATGCTACTGATAAGCTAATTAGCAACGTAGCACCAGCGTGCGACAGTGCAGGAAATTCCGAATATGTGCAGAGCGGTGGTCCATGAGGACTGGGATTGAGAAACGCTGCACTATAACACACAAAGAAGGAGCTGTGTATGTGGTAAATAAAAAAAGGCTGTATAGAAAAGTCTGTGTTTGCCTCTTTTTTGCCCAGCAGTGTGTATACACACGCACACACAACTTTGTACTACTATCTTTGTGGGGACATTCCAAAGCCTTCCATAATGACTAGATGTATATAATTCTACAGCTAATCCTAACTTGAACCTTAGTAACCAAATGCACATCTTTCACCTCTTTTAGTTTCTCAAATAAAACATGTACATTTTCTATAAAGTCATTTCTCCTCATGGGGACCTCTCAAATGTCCCCAAAAAGCCCAAAAAAGTGATTTTAGGGGACAAAAAGCCCCCAAAATGTCCCCACAACGCATAAAAACATGGTACACACACAGTCACGTAATACTATCTTTGTGAGGTCCTTCCATAACGACTAGATGTATTTAATTTTACATCTACACCCTAACCTTAACCTCAGTAACCAAAAGCACATCTTTTAGTTTCTCAAATATTTTTACAAAGCCCACAAAATGAATAAACGTGATTTTAGGGGACAAAAATGTCCACACACTGCCATAAATACCCACCCACACACATGTACATAGATATACTGTATGTACATATAGGGTTGTTTTATTTTAAGTGAGTGATTGTCATTGTGAACACAGTGCACCACAACGAAATGTGACCTCTGCATTTGACCCATCCATGAATTCCCCCTAATGTGTCTCCAAAACACACACGGAAAGGAACGTTGAGCTCGGTTTCTAACCCGTTTGTGCAGTCTCTCGGCCTCCTCCTGATAAGCCGCTAGCTGCTGTTTCCACTGCTTGACGTTGGCCGTAGACTCCAGCAGCGCCGCAGTTAGCTTGGCGTTGTTGCCCTTGAGCGCGGCCAGCTCGGCTTCCCAGTGCTTGCTGATGCTGGTCGAACTGTTTCGAGACAAAAAGGGGGGGGTTAAAGCTGATGTCTGAAAAGCCAACCAGCAAATCCACTGATGCCAAACTGTTTTCCTAATGCCAAACAAGTGGGACGCTCGCTTTGACTGAGACTGGAGGGTGCAACGGCCTGTGAAAGTGCGCTAGGTGCCGATTGCCCGGCTAACGGTTCCGGCAGCAGTGTGTGGGAGGTCAGATGAGACGTAGGTGTTCGGGGGTTCAGAAGAACAAGTTAAAGTGTGATCGCAGTGATGACACAGAACCCGGAATGTGTGAGGTTTGAGAAAAATGACTCCTGCAGAGCATTTCATTAAAGCAGCTCCATGTACAGGCTGCACAAAAGAATGACCAAAAACGGCATTAAAAACACTTTTAGTCAGTAGAAGATTCATCATTTTCCATTTGAACTGAAATGATCTCACTGTGGTTATTTCTCAATGAAGCTTAGCGCCACACATACACCAATGAATGGCAGCGATGGACAAGTTGTACAAAGTTGTTGGGTTTTTTTACAGAGAAGGATTTAAGTGCATTTTCATCCATATTTAATGCCTGTCTAACACAGTGTTTTAATTTAATGCTTTAGTGTTGTCCAGGGATGCTGGGAGCCGGTGTAAATAATGGATGAAGTCATGAACTGACACATGCAGAGTGGCCTGTGTTCTCTGTGCCAGTTTCATTTTAAATCAAGGCGTTTCTGCGTCTCCGCTGCCCGATCATCCGGCCGCTACAAAGGCAGCCAAGACTCACAACTTTTAAATGACTATAATTATGAACTAATTTTGAAATCACGATCACAATCTTAGGAGTCTAATTGAGCGCACCGTCCTATCCGTGTTATCACAATCACAAACATGATCAGGAGGCTCTTAAAATGCATGATGGGTAATGAGAGGGGTTTGCTTTTTGTTGTAGGTATCTGTGAAGAGGTGAACGATAGCAAGACAGTCCGGAGACGAGAGATGGATTTTTTTTTCTGACAGTACGGTACTATTAGGTACATATTTTATATATACAACAGTTTGCTTCTGGGCTGATGTTTTTGTCTACTGATTCTGAAATGAAATGAAAATAAATGGGAAACAAAATCTCATGTGTAGCTGTAATTTGTAGGTTACAAAAGGAGGAAATCACGATCACAATCTTAGGAGTCTAATTGAGCGCACCGTCCTATCCGCGTTATCACATGTAATCACATTTTCCAACAAGTCTACTGAAATTGAAGCTGGGGAACATTTTTCGCCGTGTCACGTAGCGGGCGTAAAAACTGACATCTACATTGGGATAATTTATGTTAATCTGCGCTCAAACTACCACTCAACTGCACTTGCCGTTTACCTACTCTTTAGTGTTCACTGCCACAGCAGGCACACCCAAGCTCTGCATCATTAATTCTATAACTGTATAATTTACCATTCTCTCACTGTGGTTTTAATGCTACAGCTGACCTTGTGAAAAAAGTGAAAGTGAGTGATTATTTGTCATCGTCAACCCACCATAGCACAACACACAGTGCACCACAATGAAATGTGACCTCTGCATTTGACCCATCTGTGAAGGAGCAGCGGCAGCAGCCGGGGAGCATTTGCATTTACAGCATTTAGCAGACACTCTTATCCAGAGTGATGTCCATTTCTTCTCATTTTAGTGACAGTCTCCCTGGAGCAACTTGGGGATTCGGACCCACGACCTCTTGGGCCAGAGGTGAGTGACCACCAACACCTAGCAGTCCTTGGGGATGGTACCTTGCTCATGAGTACCTCAGTGGTACCTTTACCAGTCTGGGATTCGAACTGGTGACCTTCCGATCACGGGGCCAAGTCCCTAACCGTTACACTACCAACTGTTCCGGAAAAGTAGCTTGTGCAATATCAGTCATTAAGGGCTACGTCCCGTTTACTCTCCATGTTACATCATTGTAGTGGTGTGTTTATTGCTGAGTGTGATGTGGAATGTTACTATATCTTGCTCCGGGCCCATGGAGAAACATCTCATCACACTTTGTACATGCATAAAGCTGTGGATGACAAAGTAACTTTGAAACCCCCTCGAAGCTTGAAGTATCATGGAGGTGTTTCTTGTAACAGCTGTGCCTGTTCCGTGGACCTGCTAGTGGTCACCTGTGGGGAAAGGGCACTGCGTTGGGCTCGATTCGTGGCTCCGAGTTCTGTGACGCATTCGGGGTCACTCGTTCGTCATCCGTTCCATTGACACTCTCTGGGGTCAAAGGGGACTGGAGGTCGCCGGTTGCCGATTCCTGTTAGGAGGTAAAGAACGCAGACGTGAGTTTTCATTTGACATGACGAGCTAAAGTGATTGGCTTTAATGTTACTGACTGAACTGCTGTCAACACAGCCAATGAGCTTGTATGAATTGTTCACCACATTCACCAGTTTCACCAGAAGTGATAGGAACAGAAACACTCGGGTAATGATGCAGCATTATTAACAAACATGATCAGGAGGCTCTTAAAATGCATGATGGGTAATGAGAGGGGTTTGCTTTTTGTTGTAGGTATCTGTGAAGAGGTGAACGATAGCAAGACAGTCCGGAGACGAGAGATGGATTTTTTTTTCTGACAGTACGGTACTATTAGGTACATATTTTATATATACAACAGTTTGCTTCTGGGCTGATGTTTTTGTCTACTGATTCTGAAATGAAATGAAAATAGATGGGAAACAAAATCTCATGTGTAGCTGTAATTTGTAGGTTACAAAAGGAGGTTAAAGTTGATGGTTAAAGATCCAAAGATAAATGAGAGTTGTAGAGAGGGAGAGAACATGGGAATGGGAAAAAAGGTCAGCATCAACCAATAGTACACTGGCACAAATCTGTGAGACTGCGGTAATTAAACCATATGACATCTGCATGTTATATATTTTTGTTTGTCACATGCGTAAGATTTTATTTGAATTTGTATAAAATTAAAAAATTGCTGTCCACGTAATTAGACCGAGAATACCAACGGGGCAGTGGTGTAACGGTAGGGTGTTTGCCCCATGATCTAAAGGTCACAGGTTTGAATCCAGGGCTGGTAGTTGCCACTGAGGTTTTCGTTAAAGTATAAAACTTAGTCTGTGGTAATTTGGTTTAACTACAGATGTTGACATAGCTTATGGATCTAAGAACAGTTGTGGACTACAAAGCACTGTTGTAAGTCGCTCTGGATAAGAGCGTCTGCTAAATACTGTAAATGTAAATACCTCTGCTAAATGTGATAATAACTGGCCCTAGACCCGTTTTAATCCGTCAAATTAGCAACGGTGTTGAAATACAGATCAAATAAACAAAAGATATCAAGAAACAGTTATCGTTTCTTTTCATAAATCCATGAATAATATATCACAGGTCATGGCTTGTACAAAACTACAAAGAACGCTGATTTGGTTGTTGACTGATCTGCCAATTTAATTTTTTGGTTATTTCCAAGTCAAACCTGCAGTTAAAGAATTATAATGTTGACATTTTGTGGTCTGAAAACAACAATATATGTGAAATGTAACAAATATTAAAAAAAAGAAAACTTACCATGAAAAAAGTGGTTTTATTGCAAGAGGAATAAACAGAAAGTGGTAAAATAGTTCTACAAATATATTGACCTTTTTTTAGTATGATGGTGTTGAAAAGAAACGTGACAATTTTACTCAATTAAAACTGTGAGTATAAATAAAGTAGATTTATCCACTTTCAATATTTTACATAAAACCTTCCCACTTTTAACATACTCACATTTTACAGTTTGACAACATGAAATAATGAAATTGTTCATTGTTTTTCCTGTGCCGGTGTGAATAAAGCAGCCCTGCTTTAAAAGAATACATATTTTAGAAAATATAAATTACAGCTCAATTAAATCACCCCAGTAACGTAAAGAGAAGACATGAGCTTTCTGCAGAAATGTTATTTTGGAGTGCACTCTTCAAAGAACGATTTCAATTTACAATAAGCTGCAATTGATTTCATATAACCGGTTTAGGCCGGTTATATGTAAAGTGCTTTGTGACAATGAGTGCTGTTAAGAACGCTATATAAATAAATATATCTGAATTTGAATTTGTCAGGCAAGTAAGGCACAGGTTTGATCAGCACAGAACAGCAATCCCTGAGTCCACTGTCCAGGCTTCATTCTCTCATACACTTACCACTTCGTTTTAAAAGCAAGTGCCAGTTATTACTGCAAGATTAGCATGAGCTCACCCTTACCTTTTTAGCAGCCACACCTGAGTCCTGTTTGTGCTTGAATTGGATTAAGGAACATTGTTAGAGGGATAGTTCTAATCTCTGTATAAATTTAAGACAACGGTGTGACTCCTTGTAAATTTAAAACTTCCTTTGTAGCAGAAATTAGTTTAGATTTTAAAAATTATAACAATGACAGAACGTAAAACAAAATAAGGCTACTTTTATGATGATTAGGAGAGTCGAGTTCCCGTACACGGGACTGTAGGTGTGGAATGAGGGTGGATTCTATTTATTAAGAGCGCTGCGCTGCTGTTGGTAAGAAGAGCTTTAGTTTGGTCTAAAATGGTGACGAGCGCCCTCTGCAGGACTGGAGGAGGATGTTTTGGAGGAGTGGTTGGATGAAGGTAGTGGGTCTGGTATAAATGCTTTGGGTGGGTTACTGCAGGGAATAAGGAGGTGTTTGGTACGTTTCGTTAAGGCCATCCTTACCTTCGAAGTAGCCAAAGCCTGTTTGCGCTTGGAAGGATTGAACGACGTTGTTAGAAGTGTTACAAGAGTATGTTCAAAGTAAAATCATAAAAAAAAGGTTCAAGAGTTAGTTATAAGAGAGTTTTTCGAGAGGTTTTAGGAGTTTAGTGTGACGTATGTAGAGAGAACTGCGAGATTTCGTCAGGTTTACCTGCGAGGGAGTGCTGGTTAACTCCATCTTCTCCTGAGATTTCTCCTTCGCCAACCGGGCGGCTTCCTTAAACTCCGCAAACTTTTCTGCAAACTGGGAAGTACGCAGGGCACGAAGGATCAAGAATCAGCGTGTGACGACTTACCATCTAACAATCTCTCACACACCTAAAAGCTTATCCTTTATCAAACTCATGTTTCACAAACACATCAGATCTCAGTTCAAGAACTCGGTGATTAAATATAATAAGTGTGTCTCTAAAGCTGAGCTGCTTCATAGCTAAGCAGTCTTAAGTCAGGTTTTAGAGCTGATCCAACTTCTTCAGTCTGACACTGAAACTGATCTGTGTGCCTCGGCTTGAAACCAAGTACTGAGTGTTCCAATAAAAAGCTGTATGTCTCACTGAGTGGAACAGACTGATATCATTCTTTGGTGTCTAACACATCCATCTTTACTATTGTTAACAAGCTAACATTGCAAAACATAATGTACTACTGTCCTTATTAGGGTACTTTCCCTATTTTTCCGTACTCATCCCTCCCAAAAATGAGGTATGAACCAAACATGAAATTGGAGAACCATACTGAGACCCACATGGTCTCCCACATACACACACTGGCCAGGATACACACCAATTCAATTGACGACGCTCAATGGCCTGCTCATTGAACAAAAGTGTACACTGACACACATACACGCACAGAACAGAACTGGTGTGTGTGTCTCACTCTGCTCAGGTGACTCTCTGAGGAGAAGCCGAGCCCGTAGACCGTGTTGGCTCGACTGTCGGCCCACTGGCCAAACTTCTGTGATGTCTTGGTGAAAGTCATGTTGGGGGTGATCGTACTGTTAATAATGGCCTGAAAAACAAGAGGCAGCAGTGAGTCACAGCACCCACTGTTTCTATTGAATACATTAAACACAAAATGCCAGACAGTGAAAAGCACATTCCAGTACTGTACTTGTAGCTTTTCTCCACTTGACTGCTGTTGTAATCATGTATACTGTACATCATGCAGCTTAAATTGCAGATTCTTCTTAGAATTATTATTATAGTTCAGTTATATAAGTGTATTCTACGTGCCTTCTTTGTACTCTGTAAAAATTGGAGCCACGTCGTCTCCTCTCTCTGTATATTTGTATATGGCTGAGATGAGTGAGTGATTATTTGTTACCGTGAACACAGCGGTTGGCAGTTGGTAGAGTAACGGTTAGGGATGACAGAACGAATCCCAGACAGCAAAAGGTCTCACTGAGGCTCAGAAGAAAGGTACCGTCCTCAAGCAATGCTCCCCTGGCCATGTCAACTGCCCACTGCTCCTTCACGGATGGGTCAAACGCAGAGCTCATATTTCGTTGTGGTGCACTGTGTGCTGTGCTGTGTTCACAATGACAAATAATCAAATAACAAATAACTCACTTTCAACACAGTGTACCACAACTAGAGCCGGGCTATTCATGACTCACTCGGGTGAATCATTAAATAACTCACGAGTCACGAATCTGAGGTCTCGAATCCCTCGAGTCCTAACTAAACCATGACTAAAATATAAAGCCCATCACGTACAGTACATACATCTTATAATGATTTCAAACTCATTACAAGCTCAATACAGCCTTAGTAGCAAGTATAGCTGCTAAAAATGTCACAACTTACAGTTCGTTTGCACCATCGCACTCAAATGAGGGATCCTAAGAACTTCCTACAGAGTTGAATCCCTACCCAATTGTAGATGACGGGACTCATGTCAGTCGAATCAGTACCGCGGCGTGAAGCCCATACATTCATGAGTAAATCTGTTGGTTAACTTCCTCTAGAGTCGGAAACATATAGCCGAATCGGAATCGCGGGTTAGCGCTTGTCACTGAGATGAGTGAATCCGTCGGTTAAATTCCCACAGCAGGAAACATACAGCCGAATCAAAAACGCTCACACAAGCGGGCTGGTGCTCCCTGAAGCACATACAGTCATGAGTGAATCTGCCGGTTAACTTCCTCTATTTGAAAATACATATTTGCCACTCTGGTAGCCTTGTCTTGATACTTTGTCATTTGTTTGGAAATGCATTTATTCTCATCACAAGCCACGTATACTTTCTTCTATGAAAAAACAAACGATTCAGCTAGCGATTTGGCAATACTGACTCAAGTGACTCCCACATCCAGATCCGTTTATGAGTGACTCAGAGAGAGCTGAATCCTAAAAAGGAACAGAATATTACAGCTCTAACCACAACGAAATGAAACCTCTGCATGTGACCCATTCATGAAGGAGCAGTGGGCAGCGCTCAGGGAGCAGTGTTTGGGAAAGGTTACCGTCGACCCTCTGATCACGAGGCGAACGCCCTTACTGTTACACTACCAACTGCCCCAAATGAAGAAAATTTTATTTTGACCTTGACACTGACTTTGAAACAAAGTTTAATTAAGAGAAATGATGCGTTTCCTTTTCCCCACACCATAATATGTGACTCTGCACGGCAAAACCAGTCGGTTGTCGCAATTTCTCAAAATTGAGTTATTATGTTTTCATGAAAGGGCATAAATCAAGCTTCAAAACAATACCTATATCGAATGAATCGGACGACATGGGACTAAGAGATCAACATTCAAAGGAGTCGGGTTTCTCCTGTCACGCCAAGTGAGAAACGGAGAAATCTGCCTTTGAAGTTGACTATCGCCGTAGCACTCACAGACGCTTGGTGCGGTCGCGGCTATGTTTGCATTTACGGTAGCCTACGCTGCACTCACAGCCACACAGATAGCCTACCTGCGTTAGGTTAACTGAACTCGGGAGACGAAGATGGATTCCGCAGAAATATCTTCACGCTAGTCAACCAGTGGATTTACTGTAAATATTGAAGTAGAGCGGTCAAAACAGAAACTTTTAACATGCTGCTGGAATTGAATTCCTCACCTCAAGAAAGTCATGTTTTTAGGATGGAAAGGGTAAGTTTTTCAGCGAAATTTATTCCCAACAGTACAGTATAGACCTTCCACTGTTTCAAAACACTAAAAACAAAAAATCCAAAATTTTACCCTACGCAACATAAACGGTCGTTTTTCTCGGAAACCTCCATTGCGACGAGCGACTGGTTTTGCCAGAGAGAGGCTAAGTTGCCGAGAGGCTAAGTTAGGGAGATCTGTCGGACGCGCTTACCTTTGTTTAAACCAGTTACCATCTTGCGGTTAGTCCAAAGCATTTATTTCCTTCGTCACAAAGCTTGAGCCACAAGGCACGATGCACACAATGCGCAAGTTTAGCACACAAGCATAAGCGGTCAACAAAAGTTTGTGACTCCCACTCACCCCTTCTCTTCCAAACCATTAGCAGATGCTCAGGTAAGGCCCCATTCCCCCACCCATAACACCACGTGACACTCGCATCATAAAATAGTGGAGGCAAGCACAATATAACCGTCTCCCACATATGTCTTGGAAGAAAGTGGTGAATGAAACCATTTTAACAAGACTTGGCCACGAGGTTCTTAGGGGATCTGCCACAGCACACGCAGTTAACTGGAAGCGACTGTGGAAAGGTCGATGATATTTTTAATGAAGGCGGATTCTGCGGCGTTCTCGTCTTCATCACGTGTGCCACCATCAAAGGGGAGCGCAGAGCTCCAATTTACTGTTTAAAGCAGCCCCGTACAAGTCAGACTGGTTGCTATGGGAAACGGGTCTTTGATGGGTGTGTGTGTGTGTATGTGTGTGTCTGTGGGACAAGTGGTTACATCCCAGTTGATTAGCCAACAGGAATCTGTCAATGAAGCAAAAGGGGGGTCTCTATGGAGCGACTGACTCCACTGCCATTGATCTGGTTGTGTGTGTGTGTGTGTGTGTGTATGTACAGTACATGTGAAATCCCCAGCTTATGTTTAATAGAGGGGTGTGTTGCGGAAAAAAACGTATCTACCCATCTTACCCACGTTCCAGCTCTGACGAGGGTGCAGATGGGTCTTCTTTTTTTCTAGGAAACTCATTGGTTTTGCCCACGCTAGCAAAGATAAGGTCATGCTGCAGAGGGCAGTGGTATAGATGTTTGTGCAGTGTTGTCGTGAGTATGTGTCTATGTGTGTTGACAATTATGTAACCAGCCTTTCTAAAATATCTCTTCCTCTTGACCCAGCCCAGAGTCCAAAATAACCACCACACCACCCCCATATGAACTCGCTGCTGCGTGTGCATATACTGTACAGTATGTATGTGTGTATTTTGTTGGGTGGAGGCAGAAATTGAATACGAACAGCACATAGCACATGACTTTCATAGCAAAGTGTCATTGATACCAAGGAATTGTTTTGACTTTGTGCATGACTTTTTGTTTTTTGCATGGTGTGTGTGTGTGTGTATTTGTGGACGAGTTTCTAGGTGCTTGTAAAGTCCCGAATGTACTCTGGAAGAGAGGACAAAGCCAAGATTTGTCAAGTTTTTGAGGCTTTGTGAGGATGTTTTTGTACACCATAACCGGCCCGTTTAAGGAAAAAGACTTTGAGAGAAGTGTTCCAGCATTTCATTGAGAACTAGATGAGTGAAAGAATTTGGTTTGGGTTTTTGAGGTCAGGTTGGGGCAGTAATATTGTAGAGGGGGCATTTTCAGACCGGCAACCCTGATTTGACAAAATGATCAAGTTTTATATACTGTATATTTTCCAGGAACTGGTTAAGGTTTAAAGGCATTTTTATGCAGACACAGAGAATTTTGAGAAAAGCTGAAAACATGCCTGGGAACGTGAACACACTGGTGCATGAGATCAAATGAATATGAATTTAATCTTATGATCAAGTTTGGTCAAACTTCCACTGGTATTTCCAGGACAGATGTTTATCTGACAAAAGACTGGCTTATATTAGACATGTTTATACTTAACACGTCTTTTCACCATGTCCGGCTACTTGTTAAACCAGGCCTGAGTAACTGAGAGTCGCATTAAGGCAGTGGGTGAGAAGAAACTCCCCTGTGTACTTTTTAAAAATGCTGCATGCACATATTGTAGTGATAATCTTGCCATTGCGAGAGGCCAAAAATATTCACATCTATAAAAATATCTATTTACATCTAGCAATATCAGTAAAGTGTGTAAGTATTATATACAAGTGTGTTTGTGATGTCCTGAGTGAGAACCAAACAGCAAACATCCATCCACCTTGTTATAACCTTGCTAAATAGTTCAGATATTTAATTGTGCGTGCGTATTGCATAACTCATAAGGTCTGTCTAGCGAGCACAGTGAACGATGTGGTGCACTGCTCTGACCTTGGAGCCGTCCAGGCTGATGATGCGATAGACGTTGCGAGTGCTGTCGTAAAAGTAGGACACGGTGACGGCGTGCTTGCTGGTGGGGACCCAGTTCTTTTTGGTGTTGGGATCGATCTGGAAGACATGAGCTCGTGTGCTGAAGATAGGCTGCTCTCTACACACACACACACACACACAGAGAACAAAACAGTTACTAAAGTCAACTCATCAGGGAAGTTGTGCTATTCAAATAAATGCCATGTGTCTTAACCTATAAGAAACCAAATACTTGGGTAAATATTTAGTCATTCGTGAATTTGACAGCATGAACTGTGCGACAAATAAAAAAAAGGAATCAAATCTATTTGATTAATTTATCAATCTATAATAATAAAAAAAAAAACAAGAACATATTAAATGGAAAACTATCAAAACTATTACTGCCGTATTCCATTCCACTTTAGACCTCTCCAATACCACAAGTGTCAGATTAAAGGAAAACTCATGAACACATGCAGTTGCCAAGAAGCCCTGCTAGAAATATCACAGGAATTTATTATTATTTATTTTATATCTGATGAAGACTCAAGTAGTCTTTCTATACCTTCCATTAGTGTGCTCCTGTGGTGAGCTATTGGTTGTTTCAGATGTTTGTTCATTCATGATGAACACAGTGGATCACTGTATGCGTGGTTTTAGTTCTTGAGGAAGTCTAGCAGGAATCAGCACTTTCACTGGTGCTGAAGGGCTATTGATAACGTGGGTTTTAAACACACCACACACCATTCTGTATGAGGTCCTGGTCCTGGACAACGTTGCTGGATTGTGTATTACCGAGTAAGGCAAATGAAATACGTCAGGCTATGGCTTTTTGCTGCTAGATACAAAAGACTGGAATTACTACGCGTTATTACAAGTTGGAGTAATTTATTCCAAATTAAGGAGCCTTGGATATACAAACTTTGTTGCTAGTGGGTGTCACAGTGAAAAACCATCGTTCATCGCTATCGCTCTAGGACAGATTATGCACTTTTAGTAGTTGATCACAACCTGAAAGTTAGCTAGGAGCAAAAGAAAAATTAATCCAGCATCATTTTGGTTGCAAAACTGTTTTGTCTACAGGACGGACCATTAACCAAAAAACCAGGTACCTTGTTTGTAGTGGATGCAAACTGACTAGTTTGGAATTTAAGTGCAAAATGAGAACCAAATCTTTTGTTTAAAAGATGAGTACTACCCTATGAATAATTCCTACAAAATAGAGCTATTCAAATCATCTAGTAAAAACCGTTTTTTCATGTCTTTCATTCCTTAACGCAATATTGTGCTGTATTAATCTGAGACCCAGTAAAGTTGTGTAAAAGTGTGCTGAGTGTGTGCGTTGTCTGTTTGTGTGTTTGAATATGTATGTGAGTGCATGCTCATGTTTTCAGTGCTTTTGGCCCATACTAAGGGTGTTTTCACACTTGGTCCGTTTCAGCCCTCAAAGTGAACTCAGATCGATAAGTCAGCATTTTTTACGTATACGTGAACGCGCCAAACGAACTCAGACCCCTCTGAAACGAACCAAAGTGAGACCACATCGGAAGGTGGTCTCAGTCCGGTTCGCTTTAAGTCCGCGGCGCGGTCCGTTTAACTCGCACCTTGTGAACACAAAGCACTCCTGGTTTGCTTCGATAGTTTTTGTTCGAAGTTGTTCGAAAACTACCCAGAATGCAAAGCAGTAAAGGTCTGAGAGCTCCATTAGAATTAAGTATGAGCAGAAAAAGGACTGAGACCCCATCTGAACTGAAGTGGACCAGAAAGAGAACCAAGTCCCCTTTCAAATGAACCCACAGTGTGAACATCAAAAGAACTGAGTTCCCTTCCTGTTGGTCCACTTTTTGGACCACTTCTAGAGGACTGAGTTCGGTTCCTTTAAAGAGGACTATATGTGAAAACACTTTAAAATTAAGTCAAGACACCAACTGTATTTACGCCACACACACATGTTGTGAGACAGATAAACGGACATGCCTTGTTGGGTCTATCACTGTCTCTGTGCTGTCTAAATCCAGTGAATCATAAATTAGGTAGGTAATGAAGAGCAGAGCAGTTTTGCTGTAAAACGGATTTATGACACTCATTATGAGACTGCAAACAGTAAGGAATAAGACAAATCATTTTCATGACAGAGCATAAGCATGACATTTGGATATAAGGGCACATGGGTTTATCATAAGAGTGATCAAGGGAGGCAAGAAAAGAGATGAAAAGAACACTGTGTAGGTGGCATCACTGAGATACAGCACAAAGTTTGCATAAAAAACAGTATTACACGGGGAGCAGCAAATGCTGTATGTTCTTTCCATCAGTGTATTATTTCAAAGCTGCAGATTCTTCACGCTGAAGATATTCAGTTATTGTGAAACAATGTAAACAATCATATTATAGGTGGAGAAAGTCGAAATAACTACATAATAGCAGAATAATGTGCGAGTGGGAGCCGGGGGATATATGGGGTGTTCTTATGTAAATTATAGCCTGACTTACTGTGTGAAAGCAGTAAAGCAGCAGTTGCAGTGCATTCTGGCAATTGCCTGCATATGACACAATCTCATGCAGGACAAAAAACCACAATGTCACTTCCCTCATCCGCTGCTGCCAAACGGTTAATTAAATCATGCTGGCCCCTGATCACAGGCTCATTATTGGTTCAAGAGCTGATAATGCTTCATAGGCAGACAATAAAAGCTGAAAATATTTCCACTGTTAAACCTCTGTGGGTGGTGATGACAAAAGAGCTCATCCAGTGACTTATTATTATGAATAATGGCAATACTCGTTTAGTTTTTACACCAAAGATGTAATATACACTGATTTAGGCAGTATGATAAAACATGTCAAGTAAGTCAACCTTATCATTTAAAACTTTGTACGACATTGGACTGAAGTGTTCATCATGAGACTCTATACAATATGCTTAATGAATCAGAAAGGATAAACTCAACAATGTGTAAAGATTCCTCAAATAAGTAAAGACTGACCCCATAAACTGTCATATTTTAAGAATTGCTTTTACTAGGCTACCTACAATAAGTCAGTAATAACTCTTGTAATAGCACTGTAAAGACTACTTTTATGAAGTAGCTTTTATGATGTACTCTGCACAATTTCATCAATTCATAAGGAGTGACTGGTGAAAAATACATTTGCCACATGTGGTTTATTAACTTATACAATTCACTACAATTTCATGATCAATGTAGAAAAGCAGCTTTGCTTTCATGTGTCATATAAATATTAGTAGGGACATTAAATAAATATGCCCTATGACATGTTTATGTTTCGTTTCCGTCTCTTCACTTAACGTCACTTTCTTACTGTATTTATTGCGTTCGTTCTGTATTTATGGTGTTGCTTGTTGCATGTTTTGTCCTGCTGAATGTAATCTTCAGTGTTACTATATGTTGCACCGGGGCCATGGGGGAAACGCTGCCGCATCACACTTTGTACATGTATAAAGCGACTGATGACAATAAAGTACCTTGAAACCTTGATGTTTCTTTAAAAAAGAGAGCTTGAATCAAAAGCAGCTGGACTTCTTGTTGGTTTCTAAAGACGTTTCACCTAAAGGCATCAACAGTTCTAAAACTCGGACAGGGAGCTCCAGGTATTCATTCACTAGTGGGCTTGTCAAAGGATAAACACCAGCACCTAACAGATTTTTAGGACTGAAGATGAGAGGTGAAACCCCTTTGCTTTGATTCAAGATCTCAAGACTACCATGTCTTGGACAACTGAGAACCTATACAGATACACCAGGACTGGACAGTTTGTCAAAAAGACAATTTCACAATTTCTTTCACCTGTATGGAAAGTAACATTTAATTCTTAAGGATTAAATTAATAAATGTACACCCCTGCTACTTCATTGGATAAGCAGTATGTTATAGCTACACGGCCATTAAAATGTTAGGTTAGGGGCAAGTTAGGTCAACAACTGTCTCCTGGATAACAGTGGTGATCCTTTATGCCTGTGTGCACTTTGTGTATGTGAGAGAACTTGGAACTGCAGTCCTTAAGGCAGTCCTTAAGAATTATTCCGTCTGGTGTGTCTCCTCATCAAAAAAAAATTGTCCATAATTCTGTACTAATGTGCTGTGATGAAAACTGCGGGCTCAAGAAGATTTGACATATGAGTGCCAATGACAGCGGTTGTTGTAAGAGGACATTTTACATGGTTCATACAGACACTATGTGGCAACTTGTTATAAGTCTGTCATGACATGATATCACAGACGTCAGTATGTTGAGAGGCTAATCTTCCACAAAGACTTCTCTCAACATCATTGCGTCAGAGACATGTTTTCTGTTACTGTCATAACTCTAGAAATAGCCATTTGTTTTTCTCTCTTCATTATGGATCAAAGCCACTCATTTTAGATGAATGAATTTATTCAGGCTGAAGATGAAACTGTATTTTAAGAGACAAACCATGAAGCTCAATGACGTTTTTTCCCTCTGTGGCTAATCTGGGAATCAGAATTAAGACGTCCCTGGAAGTTGCTGAATGTCTGAGTGAACCACACTTTACTGAGCTTCTGGTAAGACAAAATGAAAGTGTGTGATTATTTGTCATTGCAAACACACCACAGCACAGCACACAGTGCACCACAACGAAATGCGACCTCTGCATTTGACCCATCCGTGAAGGAGCAGCGGGCACCTAACATGGTCAGCACCCGGGGAGAGTGCTTAGGGACGGTACCTTGCTCATGAGTACCTCAGTGGTAATTTACCGGCCCTGGATTCGAATCCGTGACCTTCTGATCACGGGGCGAACACCCTACCTAACACCCTACCGTTACGCCACCCACACAGTATGAATTACAATTTAATCATTTAAACATATGGTTTCTAGTTCTAACTGTTAATTTATCCAACTAGGCAAAAAATGTGATTCTGATAATCTGCACCAGCCCGGCTAGTCTCCTGGGGCACCGTTAATTGTTCTGATGGCCGTTCTAGCAAACAAAGCAAATAAATCATTGCTTCCTCCTGCCTCCTATCAGATGCTAGAGGGTCAGGGTGTGTCTGCCCTCTCAATCTCACCTTTCTTCCATCATTGTTATTTTATACTTTTTTCAATATTTAATGCCCTGTAGTGAGATACTGAAAAGCTCAGAATAGAGCAGGAGGGAATGACACAAAGAGGGGAAGAAGGTAGAGCGCACAAATGTTCTGCACCTGTCTCGTTCTGGAACTTACTCTGTCACTAACTACACTTAATGTGCAGATTTCCTCGCAACCTCTCCGAAAGAAAATATATATATATTTAAAAAGCAAAAGCCACACACTAATGTACTTAAAAATGTTATTTTAATAATTTGACCAAAAGATGAATTTGCACACAACCTCCACAGTTCCCAAGTTATGAGGGGGAAGGAGGAAGGGGGGAGAGAGAGAGAGAGAGAGAGAGAGGTGTAATTGGCTGACTCAGACCTCATTAAGAGTCAGTGAAGGCATTTTCTGGGACACAGCCATTGTAGAGTGCTTAGGGACATCTCTCATACTCTCTCTCTTTCTCTCACTCTCTCTCAGAGGGAACAGTCCTCTGTCCCTCGTGTTAATTAAGTTAGCAGAACAGGGACTTGAGAGCTGTTATTTAACACTGGGAATCCATTCATCACACATTGGCCTTCTCCTTCCATTTGTGCTAAGAAAACCTGACCACCCCATTCATTACGTTAGAAACAGACTGAGATGAGATCAGGAGTACACAACACTAATTTTCAAGCCTTTTAGAGTAAAATCAAAGCGCAATGCTTTTAGACCATTCCTATGGTAATGAATATCTTTCCTTTTATACGATATCCATTAGTAGTGATGCCATGAGAGAATGTTAAGCATCTCTCAAAACTAATACTTGAGATCTTTATTTGCTTCTCTTCAAAAACAGCTAAACGTGCATCCTTATTGTGTGTTGTATAACTACACGAGACTCATACTTTCCATCCCACCAAACTGTCATACTTTTTCCCCACATATCTGAATTCAAATATTTTGTTAATATAAAGTGTCCTTTAAGTGCCATCTGTACTGATCATTGTTTGTGACACAACCACTCTTGGCTTGCTATCGTTGACTCGTGTACCTGCATCATATGCAGACATCACAAAATAGCTGTTATGTGCAGACGAAGTGTGTGACGGTTTTACTGGTCCACATGAATTGATAGAGTATACAGTAAACTGTCCACAAATATCAGGGTTCAGGAAGGTGTGTCACACAGCACAAACTTCAGGAAATCTGTGTTGGCCAGCTTGCTGGTTTTGCTTTGGCCCTTTGCTGTGGAATGACTATATGTGGGCAATAGACTTGGCCACTAGGTTAAGAGACCACCAGACTGCCAGATGGTCTGTTACAATGATTTACCCATTAAACATTAGGCTCTCTAACATTCAGGAATAGTATAGTTACAAATGGCAAGCTTCCTGTAAATTACAATTAAAAAACAATACTGCAGACATGAGGACAGTGAGTTAATGCTGTACCAGTGACATTTACACAGTTGCCAAGATTCCAGAACTGTTGCTTTGAAATGTATGACAGGAATGCCATTGGGAAAGGTACATAAAGACATATGGCCAGTTTAAAGCCCAAACCTGTATCAGTGCAAAGAAGAGACCAGTGTATGTGTCTGACATCTGGCAGTTCCTTAGTGACGAAGATAAATACGACATTGTGTTTGTCAGTGAACACGGAGATGCACATGTAATGGAAGAGGCTCCGATGGGAGTCTTCAGACCCAAAATTGTATCTTTAAGGCTACATTGCCACCATATTTATCACTATACATGTTCTAAGTTTTTAGAATAGCTGCCTTATTGCTACAGACCCCTTATAAATGAGGGATAAAACAACTAGGTTTATAATTATTTTTCTCATTATACAGTGCAAGAATTAATTAGTGTTAGTAAATGACACAATCTCTACAAACTGTTCTGACCAAGACTGTACAAAAGTATTGAACAAGAACGTGGTGAAAAACATCTATAGAACATTTTTACAAAATTGTAAAATATTCTTTTTATTCCTATAAAATATAACTTTTTAACTGTTACCTGCTGTAATAATTTGCTTGCTGGGCTGAGAAAAATACAGATAATGTTCCTGTGTTTACTTATAGATGGGAAATATCCATTGCATGCACTATGTCCACCTGCTTTCCATAAAATCCTTAAGTCTTCCTCCCTGCAATTTCACAAGCTACACTTCAGCTCATTTGTTTACAAAAAAAAACTGGTGATGCTCCAACATCCAACAGTGTATGTGATTTCTGTTAGAGGATCTGCATCATTTCATTTGTACATTGGTTTGACCTGGAATTCAGCTGTAAGATTTGTACCGCACTTTAATTTGGTCATTTGGAAAACATTTACACACAGACAGTATTGACTGAACAGTTCTCCATAAGTGAATGTACAAAATCAGGAAATGAAGCATGTGCTTGTTTTTTACTTGATTAATAAGGCTCCACTGCTTTTTGAACAATTGTTTGTGTGAATCTGTGAGAAACATACACTGGGTCAACTGACCATGTTAAACGTGTGTGTGTGTGTGTGTGTGTGTGTACGGGTGCGTGCTGAATGAAGTCAGTAATCTCTCAGACAATAGGCGATTTGCAATGTGCACATTGAATGATGAAAGGCCCGTGTCACTTTGCAAAAGAAATTCACCCTTTTATCTTATCACATCAGCAGTTCTCTCTCTCTCTCTCTCCCTCTCTCTCTCTCTCACTCCCTCTCATATCCCAATTGCACTGCATAGCACCTCTTTGTCTGTCATGAATTTGCATAAAACAGTCTGTCAAAAGGGAAAAGCATTTCAGCACTACCCAAAAGGCAAAGCATTTCTGCACAACTGAACTGTTCATTAGCGTGCGGTTGGCCAACAGTCAAACGACTACTGTTCCAGTCCACTTCCCTGAGGTTAGCGGCTGCCCTTTCACACCAGTCTAGCACAAGCACTTCTTGTAGAATGCTCGACCTTAAACCATTGTAACACAAACCACAGAACTGAGTTTAACTGCAAAATACTTTTCAGAACTGATTTTCATAACTTCAAAATGCCAATACTAAAGATGCATTTAGTGTATGAATATTTGAAGTTACTTTGTTTTATACTACATCTGTTATTAACATCTAAAGACAATTGGGTGATATTACATAATTATGAAAGCTAACTGTAATGTCAGTGTCTCATACTCTTTTATTCAGTGACGCAGAACATGCCTTCCTCACATCAAACAAAATCAATACTAGAGGACATTTCAGCTACAATCAGATATGTATGGCTTATTTGTAAAGAAAAATACAGGAAAACTGCTGTAAGAACACCCCTACTAGTACAAATCCTGCAGCTGAGTGGTATAAGCTGGAAGGTGCAGTTTCAAAACTTATATTAGGGGCAGTGGTAGTGCAATGGTGCAGGAGTTGTTTCTGTGATCAGAGGGCTGCTGGTTTAAATCTTGGACCAGTAAAGGTGCCATTAAAGTACTCAAAAGCAAAGTATTGTCTCCAGTCACTGCTTTAATCACATCAGCTGCCTGGATGAATTTAATGTAAATGTTGCCATTTTGTTGTGGTGTCCTGTGTGCTGTGGTGTGTTCAAGTCAATATTATATGCAAGTTCACAGTGTTGGTGCAATGGTCTGAAAACATGGGTTGGTTACAAAAACACAGGGCATATGAATCTCAGGAGAACCCCCAAGCAAGACCCTTAACCTCAAGATGCTCTACAGAAACTGCCCTCATAATTAGGAAGTGAAAGATGGTCTGGACTAAGGGTGTGCTAAATGTTGTGAATGTAATTGTATACAAACCAGACTTGTTTCTAATGTTTTCAGACTGAGACTAAAAGCAGAGAAAGCATGACAGTGTGATTTAGCTGCATGATCCCCATGGCAACAGTCACATGTCTGCTGAGCTGAATGAGTGATAAGCTTCTTGTCCACCTACCTCTCCATCCCTCCTCCCCCATCAGCCAATCACAATCACAGGACATTCTAAATGGAGTTAGACTCACACTGTGGTGTCAGAGACCAAGGGTGGTTAGGGGCTCTCTCTCACACACACACAATTTGTTCTCAACACAAATGACATATTGTCCATTCTCTTTACTGATATACAAACTACATGTGTCTGACTCCTCCGCACTTCTCACCTCACCTCTCTGTCTCTGTCTCTGTCTCTGTCTCACCTTGTCCCTATCTCTGTAATCGGCACACTACTCCAATCCAGCCTTTGGCAACGTTTTGTAAATGTATTAAAGATTTAAATCATCACTGTACTGCAATTTTGAAGTCTTTCTATTTTTGTTTAATGATATTCAAATGCATGAACTGGCTAGTCTGCTCAGGAAAATTAACAGTTTAGGTTCCTCTAAATTATATTGGCTATCTACTTGGATGTCACTGTCCAATTGATGAAACTTCAAAGTAATGGCCTGAGGACCTGATTCCTTTTCCTGGTTGCAGGGCTAGTTATTTTAAGTCAAATAGTTCATTCGTGTTCTCATCAGAATTTTGTTGATGTCCTTTAGGTTCCATCATGTGTCTTTTACTGAGTAATGGCTTCCATCTGTCCACTCTTCTTTCTACCATGCAAGCCTGACTAATGCAGCGCTGCTGGGTTCACTGTCCTGGCAGACTCTCACTTACCCACAGAGGACTACTGGAGTTCGGTCTGAGTGACCTTCAGCTTCTTGCTCACATTCCCCACTAAAGTCCCTTATCTTCTGTGGTCAGTTTAATCTGAGCTCTTATGTCCAGTCAATTTTATGTACCACGGGTGAACTTAAATCGTGGAAGATTCCAAAGATGATTAGTGGAAAGAGTAATTGCACTAATTCAAAAGTGCACCATAAAATAATCGACATATGAAAAACTGACATTTGTGTTTTTATTTGTTTGACATGTGAAATATACCCTGGAAAGAGTAGTGGGTGTGTGTGAGTGTGTGTGTTCTTATTTACTTTTTGATCTCTTTGTTAATAAAACCTCAGGTGCTACTAAAACGTTCCAAACACACTCACTCCCTAAACTGTGCTACACTCACATGCTCACTTACCATATACATGCCCACATTTCAAGTGCATTACTGAGCATCACATTAACAGAGGGTAAGCATCTCAGCCTCTAACACATACACACACACACACACACACACACACACACTGCAGTGTTAAACACCATGCACAGGCTGAGGGTGAGAGAGTGCCCATCTGCTCACAGTGCAGACACAATCCGACCAATCAAATCCCTCTTTGCCTCCATTCTCATTATGCTCTCTAGGTTATATCCCCACTACGGCCTATGCACTGCCCTGGCCATACACACAATGTACACAGGGGCCTGGAAATTTAATCTCTGACCATTACAGACGTGCTGGTCATCAGTCTTAACAACACAAAAGCAAGAGAATGTAGCTCAATAGATACTACAGTCTGCTGGCAACATTTATGGCTGTGTGCACTGTATTTTCCCAAAAAAACATCAAGGCTTTTAATCAGAGTTTTTGTGTGCCTTGAGCAGTCTGTCTTCAGTCCATAGTGGCATAATAGAAAAGTCTCATTTAAATGACAGAATCAACATGCTTTCATATAGACAGCTTCTATCCATGCTGCTTATTTAAGGTGTAACTCATATTCAGCATTGAAATTTTGTGAATTTTTACCTAGTTAGAAAGTATGTTATCAGTATTATTAGAATATTAATTAGAGCGTATGTAGTCAGTAATGATACAATTTTTCTATTTCATCTAGTGCTTTATTTTGTCACTGGTACTCGCCTGACATTGATACTGACACCGGAGTCAGATCAGTGACCTTTCTTCTGCTGACAGAATGAACTTGAATGTACTGCTCCAAGATATTTCATTGCAATGCTGGAGTTGCATTTTCTAATATTCAAAGGCCTATACTAGTAGCAAAGCAGCCCTGACATGCAAACACGTAATCAGGCAATGGCAAACAAGGGAAAAGGAGTCATTCCCAGAGGAGAAGGGATGAGCACTCACATCAGATGCAAGGTTGCTGTAGCAGACTGAAATGCTCCAATCATTTACATAATGTACACAGCATGTAAAAGAAAATGAGCACACCCTAGCATGCATTACGCCTCGGACCTGCAAATGATTGAGAGCCGTTACAATGCCACCATTGAGACATCACATTTCTCATCGTCTCTATTCAGAGGAATCCAGGCTTTACTTTCTCTTCTCACTTTTACTGGGAAAAGTCCAAATGAGTAAACGTAGCAGCACTGAGAAGCATTTAGCTATAAAGGGCATTGTCATAAATAATTTCATGATGTTCTTTTTCTTGTACTGCTTTGGCTTTGGCAAAGTCATACAAAAGACATTAATTAGCAGATGCTGTAGCATGGAAAACTGCATCTCATGCATCAATGCCACCTTGAAGTAGAGAGTAGTTTATCGTTTTTGAATATTTGTGTGCGTGTGAGAAACAGTTTTGTTCATTTGAAAACCCCATACATAATAAGACCTAACCCACACACACTACCACACTTATTTCTCTCACTGAAAGAACCCTTCTTAAAGATTGTAGTGATATTGCACAATCCTAGTCCTCTCTTTGGTCTACATTTTAGCACACATCATTAAATTTACATGATTTCACAGCACTCTTTTCTCACTGTACTCAACTGAGGCGCAAACTGGGCTTGATGTCTAGTTTACATTCATTCATTACAATCATAAGTCCAACGGGCTCAGCTCTTACGTCCCTGTACAGAGAAGGGGAATCTGTCAGATATACAGACTATTTTTGGACTGTCCAAGTGCCCTCAACTGGACTCCTCTTTTGGACAACAGAACAACAAAAACCTTTAAGGTATAGCTGGGACAGAAAATCAAAAGTATATTGCACAACATATAAATGTGACAAGATGCACTGTCACAAAGACCACATCATTCAACTAATATAAGTAAACAATTTTTAAATAATAAGTAATTTGCTTAATTACTGATTATTGTCTGCCAGAGTTTGCACTGATTTAAAGCATCACCCAGTGTCATGCATTGCATTATGTCATTAGATTACTGTTCCACCGGTACTTTTGGTTTCTTAGACATCAGTTGTGCTGTATGTCATGTTTTAAGAGAATGATGAAGTAATGTAAGGAGAATAAAGCCCATGGCTGACAGAACTGTTACTAATAAACACTCTGTCATCTGCTGTTAGGTTGAGTCAAAATTATTACTGAAGCAGAAGATGAAGTCAGTATTTGCATTAGACCTGAAGAGGCTGTGTTGTGTTCAGCCAATAATCCTTTCAGCCTATGCCTATGGTTGTCCATGTGGACGCCATGCATAAAAGTAATGATTTAAGCATAATGAGTAACAATATCAGTATGATCTTTTAGATGCATATAGATTTAGGGTTACAGCTACTGACTGCCCTGGAATTGCTTCAGCTTTATTCTGATGGAATATATGTAAACACACTTGAATCACCTTACCATAAACTTACATACAAAAGCAGTCGACACAGGTAAAGGAAGACATTCCTCATACACACTGTTTGCATCGCCCTACATTCCCTTTGAGCAGCAAGTTCTAAAAATAGTAAATCCGTACTTATTTATGTGCATTCAAACATATGAAGCAGGGACAAAGAAAACAAATGAGGCAGAAATATGGGTATGATTGTACACTTTTTTGGATTTGGATTTGCCTCTCATGGGATTAACCTCTCAGGTCTATCAAATCCTGGCAAATGGAAATCAGTTTACTTTGTATTAACAGCTGCCTATTCACATTCTGTATTTATGGTATGTGATGTTTATTTGCTAGCCAAAGCTGGTTGAACACGTGTAAGAGGTTCAAAATATATCTTAAGGGGGCATAAAGTCCTCCAAGGCATTCTTGTGATGTTCTGTAACACATACGCATTGCCTATGACTACATAATATGCCTTACACTTGAAAGGAGAGATAGTTTTTGCCTTTTTTTGTGTTGGTATTGAATAATAAACAGGCAATGGTTTGAAGCATATTTTCAGACTTGTGGGGGACTGGGTGAAAACAACTCAAGATGGAAACAAGTCAAATGGATAACTGAAGGCGATCTAAAAAGAATGAACTGATCCAAGCTGTTTAAAGCTATGTCTGAGATACAGATATCAACTAGGAGCTTTTAAACACACACACACACACACATCCGACTTTATCCATGTTTAGCACGGAGTGACTTATACGATCTTACCTGTCGTTTATAAGATTGCAGTTTTAATGTTTTGGCGGATATATTATCATAGCACTTTCGGGTTAGGATTAGCATTTTCTTTTCTTTTCCTATTTGCATAAATCTAATAGTTGCACTGTGTGGAAAGCAGGTTTATATTTTACTACATGTTATAGGCATGTGACAACTAAGTCTCGAGACGCCATGACTTTTATCCGTCATTTAAACCTCTCTTCTGGATCAGGTGCTAATCTGTTTAGACACCCCAAGCCCCAGGTAGGAATCGAGGCAAATGAGGATGAGCTCTAAGGAAGATTAGCTAGTCGTACGTACCCCATTTTGGCCTGCTGTGTCAGTGGACTCGGCGCTGGAAGTTGTGTTGTTGTGTATCTGCTCCTACGCGTTCACGCACGCGCACAGGTACCTGCAGTGTTTCGGTATTTTTCGGAGTCGGCTCTTCCTCAGCACGACATGGCTCACATTCACGTTTTATCTTCACAACGATCCCAAGCCGACGTGTGTATACATGACGGGGGAAAGAGACGCGGATGGAAGTGGAACCGCTTTCGCAATTTGCATTCTCGCTCGCGCAGGGAGGGGGTTAAAAGCGCGCGGACGCGACCGAAATACCGATACAGGGCGACGCTGGTCCCCTCACAGCGGGCCGGGTTTGAGGTTAGGTCCGAAGTGTCACCTTCCTTCCCCAGTCTACAAAAATACTCTTAAATGCCCCCTCTCCGCGTGTTATTGACTAGCCCTCGCTGCTCTTTCCCGCCGTGCTCCCGTCTTCGCTCCCACCCCCGAGCCGTCGCACCCAGCCGCAGCGCGTGTCGTTTTCCCGGAGCGACGAATGTGCCGAATTCTCATTCCTCCGTTCCACGTCTAGAGAGGCGGCGGCGCTTGTGGTCCCCGCGTTCGCTCGTCGCCTTTTGCGGCTCTGCGGGGTCGCTGGTGCCATCAACAGTCCTCCCAGCGCATACCGACCCGCCTTCTCAACCAGGGATTAACGCACAAAAAAGACGGACTGCAGACGACGCACAGATGCCCAGGAAAAGAAATCAGATCATTTGGGCGCAGCAAGCGAGACGCGTTTCTCAGTCCCTCATTGCCGGGAGACCTGGCGCATTTTCACTAAACACTCCCTGTCCTTAGGCGAGCGCAGCACCGAGCATCGCCCTTTAAGCCTGTAAAAAAAAAAAAATAGGCCAGACCGGAGATGCTGAAGCGTTCTGTGGAGATCAAGCCGGGGAACGATGGCGTCACTTTCGCTCCGGTCCTGCAGACTAACGGAAACGGGACGAATATTCCAGCGTCCGTCTTTGCGTTAAATTGTTTCTGTCATCCGCCAGCGCGTCGTCTCGTTCCCGGGTTGTAATCCCATTCATCACCTCTCCATCCATCCTCTGCTCACCCACAGCATTAAATTGGCCTACGTCATCACGCCGTCCTCCGTACCGACGTCATCCCGAGCTTCAGATTCTGACGCAATGGACAATCAAATTCTTTCGTCACTTCCGACTGTGCTTAGGTGGCACTTGTGCAAGTCTTTAAAAGAGCTGTGAATTCTCAATAGGACCTAGAATAAAACGCAGGTGTAGCAGTTACACGTTGCTTAAGAGCATCATAAGTAAGGCGCATTCCAAGTAATGTTCATTGCTATAAATAATTTGCACATTTGAAATGTTTGTGAATGAACAACATTATTAATTAAACAGTTAAACAACAACGACAACAACAACAACAACAATAATAATAATAGACAGTTACCACAGTGGCAGATTGTAGTTACTACATGCAATAATATTGCGCATGAATAGTAAAATTAGCAATTTCCAATACAAACCTCTCTGTCATAGTCACATCTACAATCTTGTCATTCTTGAATGTCATCTTTATTTATGTATTATATATACAACTTTGGATAAGAAAGTTAACCATGGTCAAAAATGTGCACAGTTATCAACTAGATTCTTTACTGATCTCCTACCCATAAAGTTATATTTAATTTAATTTAATCGTGTAATCTGGTAAATGACTACATTTAAGAAATTAGATAACAATTATCACTTTAGCCTTGGTCCATTAGTCATGTTGTAATGTTTTTATTGGATTTTATTCACGGCTAATTAGGGCCATCTTGTGGAAACTGTTCGAACTGCCTGTAGCAGACTATACACTATGAATTCTCTTGTTACCTCCAATCATTTATTCACGCCATTCTGTTATGTACAAAATAGTTTCCTTTTTTCACAAGACGTTCCAGTCTTTTCTGGCACTAAAGAATACTAACATTCAGCATTTCATGCTTAACAGAAAACACTGCCATTAACAATTTTAACTTCCAGTAGATCCATATGTTGATTTACAGGAGATTTACGTGAAATAATTAAGCTAATCTGAACTACATTTAAAAACAGATTTACAAAAGTAAAAGCCATTTTAAAAAACGTGATTTTTAAAAAATATAATTTTGTGTCCTCAAGAGACATCTTCAGGTGTTATGCATCTGATGCATGCAGCTGTGATTATAATTTAGTACAATTACATTTACAGCATTTAGCAGATGCTCTTATCCAGATCAAATTACGACAGTGCTTTATAGTCCACGACTGTTCTTTGATCTGTAATGTTTATATTCAACAATTGTCATTAAACCAAGTTGCCGCCGACTAAGTTATAAAAAAGTGTTAAAGAACAGACAAACGTAGGTTAGTGGGTTTTTTAAATAACACATTTCAGTTTAAAGAATTATTAAGTTTGTGGGCTGTAATGGTTTATTCTTAGCTATACTTGGTTTTCATGACATATTATTTTCCCAAAATACCAAGTCTGTGGTAAGTACAGTGAGATTAATATAAACAGATTAATAATATGCATCAAACAGTGCATGAATATAGTTGTCAAACAAGGCGCGAGTTTAACTGTTCTGAATACACTATATTGTGCTGCAAGTGGACTCAACAACACCCACAAACAGACCTCAGTATTCACAGAAGCACTTGCACACACACAGTCCCACAGTTTTTGCTGTCTCCAGTTTCTTGCTCATCTTCCGTTACACATGCACATAACTAAAGTGACAAGCGATAACAGGTGGAACCATGACTCCTAAACTTAGAGGCACCACATTAATAATCACTAGGGAGCCCTGCGCCATGCAAAAAATTAACCATATGATTAAGTGTTTGTCCTCTCGCATTATCTGAAATAACAGACCAATGTCGATACATTAGACAGAAACTTTGTCAGTGCGTTTTCTGGAAATGAAGGTGACTGATGTCATTTATATGTGTAAATCCCTTGCTTTAATAGATTTAATTGCTTACAAATTCTTCTGATTACTACAAGTATTGCCATAGTAGGACAGATTAGGACCGTGTTGGATGTTTGAGGAGGCAGGAGACATAAGACACTTCATACATTACAAAATGACTCAGTAGAGAAAAGATAAAGTTGCAGTTTTGATGTCTTATAAAGACAAGGCTGTTTACTGTAGCAACTCAGCATTTATTCTTGAAAACCCGTCAATATCCTATAATATTGATGTGAGTATAAATTCATGCAGTTACATTATTTTTAAGTAGACTGAGTGCAACATTGACCCATGTTTTTTTGCTCTGTGTCTCATGTTTTTTTGCTCTGCCATGTTACTAAACCTCAGTGTGGTGTCCCATAAAAAGAAGGTATTTTAAGGTTAGGCAAGAAGAATTTGCATCTGTATTGCAATACTGATATCACAGAGCTGAACGTACGTAACTCTTTGTTAAGGCAAATAAGACATCACCTATTTGAGAATGAGTTACACCCTGACAAGTTCATATCGAAGTATCAGCAGTGTCTCATGACACATCTTCTGCAGCCAATTACATTTTACAGAGAGTTGGGCTGACAGGCCCAGAGTGTACCACGTGCCTATCTGGCTATTTAGAGATAATGCTGAGCAAGAGAAAGATCTCCCTGCTGCAATGACATGAACCTCCCTACTTGTCGGTTTCCAGAGTTGCTCTTGCAATTAATGCTAGGAATTCTGTAACAAAAATGGATATGATGGAAAAAATTGAACTGGATAATCAGATGACTGTGTTGCAAGTGGAGGAGGAAGCCCAGCATACAAATGATGAAGCTGAGGACCTAAGTAACAGGTGATTCAGTTAGAAAATGTTGTAAAGTTTTCTTTTTTGTAAAGGGTGGAATAATGATGCAACATAAAAATGCAATAAGTCAAATTGTAGTTTGCGCTGAACACTTATAATGTACTGAATGTAACTATTACTAATTAAAGACATGAATGGATGGATTACTAATAACATGTTTTAAACATGTCAAAATAATAATAATAATAAGCTTGTAGTCAATCAGAACAATGTAATTTCCATGCCGCATAAGAACTGTTTGATTTCTAACCTTTAATGAATGTCAGTATTGCTAAGCTGCATTAATGGAGCTAACATCATTTTTGGTATTCTCTAAAATGTAAGAAAAAAGAGACAGTGGTGGTAACAGTGACTAATTTTTTCCAGTCTAAGAGAAATAGTCCAAGATGAAGCGGTGAAACCCAAACTACATTGCCTGATGATGGACCCATCTTTCTCCATGGTAACTGTACAGAGTGAGGACAGCGGCATCATTTGGGAGACTGCATCTAGTCGCTGCTCCACCCCATGGTCTTCAGAAATGAATTCCACTACCCTGGAACCCTGTTATAGTCTGGTTCCGAAATGTCCTGGGACTCCAAGTTCTGAAACAGCAGGTAAAATTGTATTTATAATGGATGAAGAGCACATCATCAGAAGGAAGAAGAAAAAACGCAATAAATTCGAGAAGAAAATGATAAAACAGTTGACAAATGATGAACTCCTAGAACCTGAACGGCCAGCAATGGTGGAAATCTCCCTTCCCAACATGGGAAAAGAAAATACAAGAGAAATGACTGAGGAGGAGGATCAAAAAGAGGAGGGGAACCAGCATTTGTTCCGTTTGGTCTCTGAGGGATCAGAAATTCTTAATATCATTGTCCCACCTAAGATGTCCACAGTGGACGAAGAGGAGAGCAAAGGTCTGATTGATAACTTGTCTTACCTTGAGGACACGCCTGTCATAAAAGCTGAGGAATTCACTGATGAACTTGAGACATCTGAGAAGACAAAAAAAGCAAATCTGGAACACCTTCAGTCTCGTATTCCACAAGTACCAGAGCCAATATCTCTACTGCCACCAACCAAGCCACCACGGAGAGGAGCTACTAGTGAAGACTACTTTGAGAAATTCACACTGTTGGACCACCAGACACCAGCAGTTACTCCTACAGTGGAAACTATCCAAGAGCCTGATACCACTTCTGATCAGGTAGTACAAAGTAAAGAAACTAATGTTGTTGATGCCAAACCATCACTTGATATCCAAGCTGAATCAGGGTCAGACAGCAGACTTGAAATTGCAGCTGAGCACATTGATGATGTATTTTATGGTGGAGGAAGAGACCCAGACCATCAAAGCATTTCTGGGCATAGTACAAACAAAAAAGGGGAACTTCTAAAATCACCCCTGAAGGCAAGTGGATCTGCATTGTTTGGTAGTCAGGAGTCGATCCTCACACCCATTTTCCTCCCTGAAGGACCTCCAAAAATTATAGACCTTGTCCTACTGGAGGAACCAAAAGCAATGGCCTTTATGTACTCAGACCTATACGCAGAAGCTATAGGAAGCAGAAAGAAGCAGGATGATACTGAGAGTGTAACCTCAGAAAAGTCTTTTCACAGTCAGGAGTCTGATTTAGAGGACAGAGGCTACTTAGAGAAATTTGTGCTAAAGGATGAAACTCCAGCAACCAAGGAGAACCCTGTTCCTGAAAATCATAAAGAAGAAAGGGCGAAGATGCTGTCACAAGATGCATTTGGTTTAATACAGCACGAAAAAGATCAAAGTGGACCCCTGGAAGATGAAGATGAAATTACTGATTTCTTTAGGAACAGTGCCAGCTCTTCCCCATGTGAACCTATTCATCTAGAAGACGTAGAACCTGAAGAAACAAAGAAAATATTATCAAAAGCTCGCCATGTGGTTTTTCAGGACGAAGCTGTAAAGGATGTCAAAAGGACAAAAGAAGCTGATAATAATATTGTACATACATTGGATGAGGACATTGAGATTGCAGAGGCTTTTTTACCAGTTGACATTTGCATGGAATCTGAAGCACTGGGGGCAAGTTGGGAAACTCTAGGGGAAAAATCAACAGCTTCAGCCAACCCAAGCAAGTCCGAAAAAACAAGAGTTGCTAGAATTAAACATAATGTAAAGACTCCTGTGTCAGTCCAACCTCCTCAAACCGTCAAACCCTTAATACCACAACACAAACCATTTCTGGATCTAACTCCTCTATTGCCGGCAGAAATGATAGAGGAGGCAAGCGGACATGAAGAGATCAAAAAAGAAGATGGTGTGATGGGCACAAACAATCGTAGCTCATCCACAGTTGATGCGACTACAGATGAGATGCTGAACTATGAGCTAATCTCCAAGCAAGAGGCTGACGAATGTGTCTCACCCTCGGAAGCTGAGTGCCTTAACAATGGCTTTACTATGGTGGAACATCCAAGTCAGATGGACTCCATGTATGTTGCTGTGGAGGCAGAGTATGAGATTGTTGATGGTCCAGTCTCGTAATAGGATTTAAAAACAGTTAATGTTTAGAAATGCCTCTTTACTGTATGTATTCATGTATGCATATTTGAACATCTTTAATATTCTTTAACCTGCTAAGCACAGCACACTACATACAAGGTATTTGTTCCCGTTTGCTAATGTAAACTCAAACTCATTTAGAATGTAAAATGGGTAAATGACATTTATTTTTAGGGTTCTTGACAATGTTTTGGTGCTGATACATAGCAAAACATATGAACTGTGTAGATATTAGACTAAGCTCCTAAAAGTAAACACACTGTTTTTGATTGTGGACTGATTTTAAAGCAAATTTAATTGAGATATTTATTAAAAGTCAACCAAGCTGCTTTAAAACATCCTTTTTACCATTATTCTTGGACACTATTATACGTTCTGCATGTAGAAATTGTTACATGGGTAATTTACATGGGTTAACTGAGAACCTTTAAAGAAGTGCATGCAATTTCATGTCTTGCTAACTCTATTTGGGTGTGTATGATTTGGCGAAATGTAATATGTATATAGCATTAGGAGTCTTTCAGTGAACAGATTTGTCAAGGCTGTTTATTGATTTTATGTGTTTTATTTATTTTTGGATAAGAGAAATATTTGAAGCTTTTATGTATGGAAACGTAAACAAAATGTTGATTTGGAAAATATCCTCTTGTATGATATTATGCTTAAAAATAAAATTTCAAAGAGAAAAGTGAATCTCAAATACTTGGATTCTACAGGATCTATATGCCATATCCAGTGTATTTACATTGCGGCTCATCGGAATTTGGTTACTTCATCCATAAAGATTTAGGAGAGCAGTTTGACTTGTTTTAGGGCGTGTTAGACAGAAAGAGCCCAGTTTAGTGATGACATTAGTCAGTTTAAATGGGCCTGAATGTGTACAGTAATAATGTGTGCTTATCCTGGTGTGATGAAGAGGGAAAAGAGAGTGATGAGAAGTGAAAATAAAATGTTTAATTCGGTCTTTTTTGTAATATTTGTATAAGGCCTCTTAAAATCTTCAATTCTGTTTCATAACAGGTTTAAAATGTGAATTCACATTTGGCAAGCGTGTGATATTTCATGGCTAACTGTGTACTCCCAGCAGACGGGGAATAATCAAATAAACATGTAGCATCACCCATCACCATAAACATGGTGTACATCACCCACCAAATGCTTGGTTCGGAGCGTCTCCGTGACGTGTACCTTGAGTGTGATTGAGTTGCAAGTGTGAGCGCGCGCCCCCTGTTGTTAGAGAAGCGGTGTGCGCGCTCCCGGCGCGGGCGGGGAATTTGTCGCGCCTTCCCCTCCTACGGAGCATGCTCAGTGATGCTCTTCCCGTCACCTGATTGCATTTGTCCAACCAGAGCGGCGGAATCTCCTTACAATAGCGCATTCAAAACTTTGGACGGACCTGGAAACTGGCCGAAACTACATCTTCGCGATTTTTTTTTTTTGCCTGATTTCTATTTACGTAGTTGTAGTTAAGTTAAAGTTCCTCTATTTCTTTCGTCATGGCTCACAAACAGATTTACTACTCTGATAAATACAACGACGACCACTACGAATACAGGTGAGGTGAACGGAAAGTTTGTTTAAAAAAAAAAAAAAAAAGTTCATTGGAGTTTCAACGTGGAACTTTAGCAACAACACAGGGTAAAAGTTATTAATAACAGCCCAGCTTTGTTATCGATATTGCAACTGGAGGATGGAATGCAGGTTGAGAAGCTGACGGAGGGCTTTTATGTTAACTTTTGTTTCCAGCTCGAATTGAACACGTTTCCGGGAGGCATCATGTGGTCACCGTTTGATGGTTAAGTGACACTCGAAGTTCAGACTTGAACCGCTGTGATTTCACCACCTAACGGAAAACTGTGTTCGTTTAGGATTATTGCTGAAAGTTAAGTCGTATGTATTGCTGTATTATCACTTAGTTTTGCTCAGACTGGCAGCCTGGCTGGGAAAATAAGGTTGTTGGTCATGGAAATACGGCCTTCTTTAACCGCCCAAAGATGCTAATGTGGCTAACAGTGAATGAAAGTAGCTTTTCTTTTTACATTGGCGTCTTTGGTTAGAATGCTGTAATTACAGTGACACCTTGTGAATACTTTAGTCCAGTGCCGGAGGCCTTCAAACGATATCAGTCTCTTAGATTGCTCTGGCCCCACTCCTTTTTTATTTGTCCCATGTATTGTGACTGAATTGCCCAGTCTGCACAGCGGAGACAACTTACAGATGAAATACTAGCATCGGATATGTACTCTGTGGTGTTTGCTCCCCACGTATGTTTATCGGTAGTGCAACTGAACACGCTGTAACAGCATCCAAAATGAGTTATTAGTCAACCATTGAATTAATTTCATTTGGGATGTGCTAACTGTGTGTCCTAGCGGATGTGGAATCAATTTTTGCACACATTATTTTCTAAAGACCCATCACTGGTTGACGTCATGTTGCACTGCAAACTGTATGTCACCTCGAGGTCTAGTGCTAGAATATTCATCTACTGATGAAGATGTGATTTCAGGTCTGGCTCTATTCCACCTCCAGCACCATTCTTAACCAGGGAGTCTCCAGGGAGATTGTCTATGTAATTAACAAATATAAGTTGTAAGTTATAAATTACGAGTTTAGTGTTTCAAGGCTGAAGTTGTAGCTTATGGTTAAGACGAGACATATTACTTGAAGAAATCTTTACTGTGTGTAGAAATTGCTTTTGGGTCTCATCCTCAAGAACACAGTGCTGAACTACACTCATGAAATGTACACAGGTAGACACAGCGTCTTGTCCAGATTGATTTACACTTCCTAACTACAGCAACAGTCTCTCAGGAACAACTTGGGGTAAAGGGTTGTGGTCAGGGACCCAGTGGTGGTAGGATGGAGTTGTACTAATTATATGTTTGCCATTTCCTATAAAAAAAAAATTTCTATCATGTTACATACAGACATGTCGTTTTACCTCGGGAGTTGGCCAAGCAAGTTCCCAAATCTCACCTGATGTCCGAGGATGAATGGAGGAGGCTTGGTGTGCAGCAGTCTCTCGGATGGGTGCATTACATGATTCATGAACCTGGTCAGTATCATAACACGCTGCTCTTAGGAACGACGATTGTCATGTGTTTGCATTGCAGTTTATCTTTTCCATGCTTGAAGTTCTTTAATTCCTCCCTGATTTAGTTGAAGTAGGTAGGTTGTGATAGTTGAAGTGTATGAAACCCTGGAATAAAAAAAACTCCTAATTCTACATTCAGATTGAGATCAAAGATTGACCCGAGAATGGGTCTATTTTTCACTGGAAAGTAGACGGAAGCAAAAATTATACGGGCAATGCACCAGAAAAGGCCTTGAGAGACATTATTAAGTGTTACTTACTGAGGTATTTATCCTGCAACAGGGCTAATGGTTTCACATGTTTGATGTCTGGCTACCTGTATTTTTCCTCAGTCCTGACTTGAGTTTTCATATTATTTGTTGATGTTTTTACAGAGCCTCATATCCTGTTGTTTAGAAGGCCTCTTCCAAAGTAGTGACAACTGGGACCCTACACATTTTCTGCAAGCTTCCTGTGGAGTATATTGGTATTCAGTGAATACTTGCAACCATGAATTTTACAACCTCCTGTGCAATGGCTGGATTTTTCTCAGTTGCGCCCAGTCAGAGAATCAAGAAAATGCAGAATGTTTCAGTATGGAATTTTTAAAAAGTTAATAATGTCTACTTTTTGATCAAGGAGCCTTATCAATATGACCACTTAAGTAATTGATCAAATAAAGTTATTTTCTGCGTATATATCTTTAGGGTTTTTTGGGATGGGGCCTGTACTGCAATGTTAGATTTGACATTTGATTTAGCAGACCTTGATTTAATTCTTTCCAAAGATCAGTGCTGTGATAAGCTGGCCCAGCTAAATAAAAAAAACAAAACAAAACTGGAGTTACAGGTGGGGGGAGAGGGACTTGTTCCAAAATTCAGCACTGAATTGCAGGACACGCTATGTAGTGGAACTTAATAACTACAGGGTACCACTTAAGAGTTTACGAAGTGTAAATGTTGGTGGAGGAGCCCCTGCAGGCTCTTGGAGACTGCAAGGAGTGCTGCTGGAATTTGTACAGATCTGAATGTTTCTTCAAGTGGCGTGAGAGATGTTTCTGCTTGTGGCCAAAAGTAGAGGGAGGGATGGGGGGAAGGTCACAATCTATATCTTGTCCTTTATGGAATAATAAACTTTTTTTTTTCTTATTGAACCTGTAGCTGTAATTAATATACTGGTGTATTCTCAGCTTTGAACGTAGGATGGTGCTGTTACACTACTTTTTATTACCACTTTTCTCATGTACCACTTTTGTGACATCATGGTTTAGTACATTCATGCAGTATATTAGTGTTATTGTGACAGTTTGAAAGCAAAATTTACACAAATTATCCTGATGTTCTGAAGATATTAAACTGATCTAGGTGAAACAAGTAACAATTTAGTTAAAATAAAGTGAAAAGGTCATATATGAAAACAAGTGTCATTTTTATTTTAATTGCAGAATAATTATGACATGAAGGCCAGTAAATAAACCTTGAGTAAATGCATGGACTCAAGTTTAGTAAATGCTGTTGAATAAATGGCACTTGTATGATGTAAAGACAGATAGTAGTGTAGTGTGTTTTAAACCTGCTTTTAAGAGTTTTAGGAGTTTATGTTCAGAAATGAGATGGAGTCAAAGTGTTCTTTGAATGTACATAACCAAATCAGAGAATTACCTTACTTTGTGTAGAATCACCAGACACAAATGGTGTATTTCTGAGTATTCTCTTTAGTCTGTTACCTGAGCTAAGACCAAAACCCACATTAGACTATCAAATGTGGGTATAAGAAGTTTTAAAGATGTTTTAAAGCTCAAAGCCATCTACA
The DNA here is from genome assembly GCA_032718565.1 of Distichodus sexfasciatus. Lineage (NCBI taxonomy): Eukaryota > Metazoa > Chordata > Actinopteri > Characiformes > Distichodontidae > Distichodus > Distichodus sexfasciatus. Next base: position 167,027 of record JAVGVS010000038.1, on the reverse strand, counting down.
TATCCAGTTTTTGTTCATTTATAAAAACTAATCTTTTTATTTGAAAGGACAACAATTAACAGACTTGTGGGATGTGAAAGCCTGTGGCTTAAAGGTAGGGCATTGCCTTGGCTCTAGTTGTTGGTTCCATCCAGCTAGAGTTAAGGTTTCATTTTGCATATAAGAAATGAAAGTTGAATTTCAGGGGTCAAAAATTAATCCATTGTGTGCTTATATCCTGTACACACCGATAGGAATCCAGGAGACCACGAGTAATAGATTAATATGCAACAGTGTTTAGGCCATTGTCTTCAACTGAGATCTGAGACAGGGTTCAAGGCTTAATCATAAGCTTTGCACATAAGTTATTACAAATATCAAAAGACAAATGTATTACACAAAGACTTACTCCCGTGGATCAATGGTAAGGCCGTCACTTATCAGCCTAAATGTTTTTTTTTTTCAAGAGCAAGCCATATCTATAAAATATAAAGTTTTGCACATGAGATATTTCAGAAGATAACTGTCCAAAAAGACTTTGTCTTCTGCTTTGAATCAGTGGTAAGGTAACTGTAAGTGCAATTCCAGGTTTGTGTGTTCCATTTTATGCCTCTGATCACAAATGCTGAATATAGGAAATTTTGAATGAAATTCATTCATTATCTGAACCGCTTGATCTCTATCAGGGTCGCAGGGACCAGAGCCTATCCGGGGACTAAGGGTGCAAGGCGGGGATCAACCCTGGGTGGGCGCCAACACACCGCAGATAAACGAAAATTTCAAAAGACAAAGATTCCTTTCTCATAGGCTCCTATAGCTCAGTGATAGAAACCTTGCCACTGATGTTGCAAAACTGAGTTCAAGTCCAACTCAAAGCAAAACCTTCAGTCTTTCAGACTCAGTGATAAAGCACTTGTCTCTAAAATCCTAGATTGTGAGTTCAGGGTGAAGTCATGCCTCTAAACACAATTTTTGCACAGAAGAAATAAGAAATTTCAAGTCCAAAACAGCTTCTTCTCTCATCAGCACCTGTGAGAGTCGTTGTGAGTTCAAGACTAAGCCATGTCTGTGTAGTAACTACATTTTGCATCTTAACAAATGAGCAGACAATTGTCTAAAAAGACCTCACTTTTGTAATTAACTGTGGCTCAGGGTTATAGCCTTGGACATTTAAGTTCAAGACTAAGCGAAACCTTAGCAAAATTTAGCAAGAAATTAAAATGACTAATTAGGCACAAAAACACAGTGGCTAACCCAATTGGTTTTGATATTTAAAGTTAAACCTTTATTATTATTATTATTATTTTTAACAAAGTAGCACAACAGTCCATTTTAGAGAAAAGCACTACAATACGTTTTGTTGAATATATAAAACTTGCTGAGAAAAAAAAAAATCTATCACCTTCCACTTCAGCCTTCCACCAAGTCTTGCACTTCATCTCCTGGAACACAATTTCGTCCTGCTGTGCTAAACGTCTCTGATCCCAGCAAGACATGCTTGAGACGCCCCCTTGTGGTGAACCTCCAGAGCCAAGTAAGAACAGATTTCGGGGGTCTGGAGCTCGGGGGTCTGGTGCGCCCAGAAAACAGAACTCAGACTGGAAACTCACGCTGACTTGGGCTGCAGCGGAGAAACTGCTCCCAATTTAGCAGAGCTTCCTCAGAGGACTCCCTGCCCATCACAGCTTTTCTGTTGGGGAGAAACAGACACACATACACACACACAGTCCCAAACACAGCAGTGTAAATTTGAACGAGGCAGCGGTTTGATGTGATTTAATTAACAATAGATTAGTTTTTCCTTCAGTAACATCATTGACAGTCTTTTAAACCTCATGTTCATCAAATGTGTTAGTAGCAGAGATTGCAGATTAAAAAGTACACAGGAAGTGCAGTGTCTGAAAGTAGAGTACTGCCACAATACCACACGCAGAGTAGAAAACCAAAAATAAAACCACAAACTACAACAACACCTTCACAAAACATCTCAGTAAAGAAAATATCAAACACAAAATACATAATTTCACTGATAACTATTCACTAAATATTTTAACTTTTTTTTTAAATCTCCAATATGGATCTGTTCTAATTGTTGATTGTTCCATAAAGCCAGATTTGGAACTGAGCCGAGAAAAACAAAAAGGTTACATGAAGTGAAGTGCAGCCAACATGAAAACAAGTTCAAATCAGTCTTAATGAGAATCCTGGCCATCCCTTAGTAGTTGAAATCTGAGCCGCACTACATTTATATGGCTGTAAACGTTTTTCAGACGATGACCAAAATGCAGCATGATTCCAAAAAACTTTGTCAGAATAATAAATGTTCTTGAATAATATACTGTGGTAAATCCTTTCATATAAAAAAACAAGTTCCCAATGTGCCAGGGTGAGTTCATGACCAACACTGTAAAAATTCCTTCCCTTTATAAAACAATTCCATGGCGTGGTGAGTTGAATAATGCGTATTATTGCTGGACATGAGGATGAAGCATCATGCAATAAAGCAGTGGTTCACTTTTTTCCCTCCCTTTTGTAGATAAAAAAAATATTTTCCAAACCCCAACTCTCACACACATTCATTCATTTTTTGTGACTGCCGGATACCAGGAATCACCTTGTTTTCTTCATTATTTCTTCTTCTTCCCATTTTTTTCTTGTTAACTCCTTTCACAGTTTTTGTCATAGAGACACCATTCATGGCTTAAAATGATCAGCTCATTGAGAAGACTTTGGCTATTACGTTTCCCAACTGCAACCCTCTTTTTTGTTTCTTGCCAGGCAAAAAGAAGTCATTCCTTCGGTCGCCTATCGATTTGCTGCGAATTGCTGCGTCCCCACTTTGGGAACCACTGCACTAGTGGGTTCCACTCACCCAAACCTGTTGCACTGATCAGACATCTGTTTGCGTTTGTGTTGACCTACCCAAGCTTTCTTCCAGTTCTGGAGTAGTTTATCATGCTCAGCCAGTGCATCCCTCCACTGGTTCAACTCTTTCGAAACAGTATTGGCCTCATCTGTGAAAAACAAAAAATATATTAAAATTGTTTCTTGTTATCATCAGTACATAGACTATTAGCTTTCTACAGTTGATTTCTTGCCTCAATAACATTCACTTTTACAAAACAATTAACATTCACCAAATCCATAGACTATGTAAGTTAACCAGAGAACACTTCTGTGTTGCTTTCATGCAAAATGCATTCAGTTGCAACTTTTTCCATAATTCATCTCTACTTCTCTCAATGTTCACCAACAGCAAAAAAGCTCACAAAATTGATAGATAGATGGAAGTATGCATTTCAATAAAGGAACCTACAGTAAAAGCTTTACTGAATTACTGTCAGCTATGTTTTGTGTTTGGTATTGAGTGCAATACATCAATACATCGCGATATTTCCTTTTACGATCTACTATATATCGACTTCTAGCTCCAAAAATTCATATTTCCGAGGGGGAGAATCAGGCACCACAAGCAGCCTCAGATAACTGACCGGGCACTTTAAGTTCTTATTTTCAATCTTATGCACTTTATCTTAATGTTTTTGGCGACCACTAGTTCAATGTGTTAAAATTCAGACAATAAGTTTAAAATTCTGTTCTGAGTGATGTTGTTTTGGCTGAATTATTAATGTAATGTGATTGATTAAGACCACCCAGATCGTACACAGCAGCTTGCATTTCAGCTCTGTTTTTACATTTTCAGTGAACTGCAGAATATCAATATATCGTGACCCATGTATCGTGATACGTATCGCATCGTGAGGTCCTTGTCAATACCCACCTCTAATAGTGAGTATTTGAATGTAATGTTTGTTACTTTTGTACTATATTCCCCATATAGGGATGTTGGTGGTCTAGTCGTAGGACACTCGCCTTGAGTTCAAATCCGATCTCTGGCGTTACCAACACTGGGTCTCAGAGCAAGACCCTTAACCCCAAGTTGCTCACAGGGGAACTGTCCCTGAAATGAAGAAATGTAAGTCACTCTGGATAAGAGCGTCAGCTAAATGCTGTAAATGTAAATATAGCTGAAGATATTCACAAACTGTATTTACACGCCAGAAATACTAGCTCGGCGGGTAGGAAGGTGGGCTTGTAGTCAGATATAACCTTTAACATGTGAGATCGAATCCAGCCAGTGATGAAGATTTGTGGATGGTGGTCCAGTGGTTTGAAAACACGCCTCTGGACCAATATGTTGTGGGTTTGAATTCAACCTCCAGCACTACCATCACTTGGTCCCTGAGCAAGACCCTTAACCCAAAGTTGCTCTCAGGGAAACTGCATTAGGAAATGGAAGTTTGCTCTGGATAGGAATGTCTGCTAAATGCCATCAATATAAATATTTACTGTATTATAATTTTTTTGGTACAGCATTAACTGTAAATATGTCTAAATATGACACTAATACAACACTAAATATACTGTAATACAACATGAAACAATTTTCAACACATACTAAATATACACTTTGCAGTGCTTCAAGTTTCTGGTGTTTTTTCATTGTAACTTTGTGTGACAAAGCAGTCTCACGGCAAAGAGTGCGTGCTGTAGTTACGGCAGGGCAGCATGAGTCACTTTTGGGTGTCACGTGTGAACCGTTTTGCTGTTTTTAAGTTAACCAATGTGTTCAGGTGCGTGTAAACCTCACAATGTGACGTGACGTGTTGTAAAACTGAACATGGTCTTCAGAGAAGTGTGAAAATGACTGTTAAAACCCCCCCAACCCTGTAAGATCTGCATTGCTGCCAGTGCGGATGGTTCCAAGTGTGTTACCTGAAATCCCTTTACCTCTGCTGCTGAGTCGAAGATCAAGTTTGGACGTGTCATTTCCCGCCCTGGACACAGCGCTGCACTGGTAATGGGCGTCTTTACCCAGAGGCTCCTGCTGCAGCCAGCTGCTCACCAGCACGGCATCATGGGTAAGGGGGTGCCTGTGCTCAGTGACGGGTGTGACGAGTCTGCGCCCATTTGTGTGCCAGTGAACGCTAATGTCACTTGGACCTGGCGGATAAATGGCATTTACATATCGAACCAACATGAAGTGCTCCGACACACACAAAAACTCACAGCGCAACGCCGTCGGAAACCAAGTCGTACATCCACCTTTAAACGGTCTTTACCGGTTAAGCCGAAGCCATGCTTTACCAAGTCAAAACTGTGCATTTCATAAACAGACACAACGCTTCTTTGTGTTAACATGTCTATGTTGACGTGCGCAGCTGTTAAAACCATTAAATTATGGACGGCAAAATATTAACCCATTCCTAGGCTTCTTTAGAACTTGTATAGACTGCAGGTAGAATAGAAACTGGACCTGACGACAGGATTTGTCCAGTTTGTGACCTTTCATGTCTGCCTTATATCCTCGTGTAAAGTTTTATGTTGCCGTGAAATTAACAGCCGGTTACTGCTGCTGCTATGTTTTTATTACCTTGTATTTGTAAGCAGCCATCATCCAACTTCACTGCTAAATTTCCCCCCAGTCTTTGTAGAAGACCCTTAATTAGGGCTGAAACGATTAGCTGAATAATTCGAGTACAAAAATAGTCGAGGCAATTTTTAAGGCAATGTTTAATTCATGCTCCGCTTGTGTTTCACACGGACGCTTGTTAGTGACGCACACCAGGCAAGGCAGGAAACGACTACCGACACAGAAACGACGCCAAAGAACGTCCCAAGGTCTGGGACCGCAGAATTGGGATGGTTTAGAGAGATGAACAATAGTAAAAACGCACGGTAATGGTTACTGCTATTGACTAGTTAAGAATGTCGATATTCACGGCTAGTTATGATCCTAACTTTAGCTCGAGAAAAGAGAGAATACAATGTTGCTGTGTTAATGTAATTCACGTTTAGTTCATTTCATTCTGGTTTTTCTGTAACTCAGTAATTGTTAGCCTAATACACAAAGGAACACACACTTCTTTTGTCAAACATAGGGCTAGGTATCGTTGCTGATTTCCTGAATCGATTCGATTCCGATTCACAAGGTCATGACCCGATTCAATTCTCGATTCGATTCGATATCGATTTATTTAGAGATTTCTTTGTGTCAATACTAGTTTTGCTTGGTTATAAAATAACTTGTTTTAAAACCGAAGTGTTGCCAAACATCAGCCTTTAGGCCAGACGGTGATTTGAGCGGAGCAGCTTCAGCCATGGCTCTATTTGGTTTTGGTTTGGCCGGTCTCACGTTTTTATAGCTCTCCTTGCGCGGTCGCGAGAAGCAGTGCATAGCCGCAGGAAAAGATCGATCCGCGAAATTTTGAATCGATATCGTATTTTTCGAACGAAAATCGATATTGATCGGTGAATCGATTTTTTGAACCCAGCCCTAGTCAAACATGCATGGCTCTTCTCTCTCGCTCACTCAGTCAGTCACACACACACGTAGGCAAAGTAAGTATTTGTTTCAGGTGGCACTAAGTACAACAAATGAGTTTAATTTTGATTTTAAAAAAGCAAGATTCAGGAACAAAAACCAATTGGTTGTACATTTTCAGACTTTTTCTGTGGTTTTAAAAGAAAAAAAGAATTGATCTGATTACTTGATTAATCAAAATCGATAGAATACTCGATTACAAAATTAATCGATATCTGCAGCCCTACTCTCAATAAATAATGTGACTGTACTTTGTTCACATAAAACTTTACAAATGACATTCTCTTTAGTCTCTTTATTCTCTTTAAAGTAAAATTGCAGGACCCTTTAACTTCATTGAATTCCAAAATTTATTGAAGATTCCTAAACTTAAAGAAAAATATGTACAGGCAAAGTATATTCATATGTCTTATTTACACTGTACAAGTAGTAGTTACCAGAGTAACACGGACACTAACAAACTGGCGCAGGTCGATTCACACCGGGCTCAAAGCACTGTGTTTAGTCTGAGTTTTTAGGCCTTTTCTCTCTGTGAGGCAACTCTTCCTCACGGCGATCTCAGTCCTGCATGACCACCGTGTCCGAAAATACAACAAATTGAGTCACAAACTGAAATCTTTGAGAAACAGCTTGTGGGAATTAGAAACACATTTCCAGCAAATGTGCAAAAACGTCCTGGAAGTCCTAAGGACGCTTGTGTCCTATATTATTTCGGCCCCGTCTTCATGCACCACTCTCAGGCACGGTCAATACTCCACAATAGCATCTTCCCCCTGACCTCGAGCATTGTAAAAAGATAAATAAGTAAAACGAAAAAAAAAAAACAACAATCCAAATAAAGGAGGAATAAAATGAGGGCCAGAAATGTCCGGATGTTTCTATCCATGCACGTGAAAAACAGCCTGCGGTGTGGTGAAGGAAGTGATTTTGTGGAGTACTGCGAGCCAGAATGAGAGACGGAGAGACAGAGAAACACACTCCAATAGCAAGCATGGGAATTGGGGGGAAGAAGAAGAGAGTGTGAGAGAAGGAGCGAGCAGAACCGAGCTCAGAGGTACCACTCACCCACGGCCAAACAGAAGAGCAGGAAGGCCTGGTGCGAGTGGATCCCCCACGCTTGCTCCTGCAGCAGCGGGGGAACCAAACGTGCTCCTCCGCCCTCTCGAACCCATCCCCAAGGAGAAGAGGAGGAGGAGGAGGAGACGGAGGAGGAGCGAGAGACGGGCGCCACCACCGTGTCGACAGGGGAGAGAGGAGCGGACGAGCAAGCTGTGCAGGGAATAAAGGTGGAGTGGATGGAGAGAGGGATGGGGGGAGGAGAGAAAGAGAAAGAGAGAGACAGCACTAAGGGTCACGTCAGACAAGGAAATACAGAAAGGGTACAGAAAAGCTGATGTGAGAGGTGGAGAGGAAGCACGAGCCCATGCGTCTAAAGAACAGACCTATTGTTAAAAAAAAAAAAATAATAACTATAATAAAAATAACATAACATAACTAACTTAAAAAAATTAAATACGTAGCATTTTAAAGATCTAAAACATGAAGCTTCACCTTAGAATCAAATAAAGAAGAATGTGTTTTGCTCCCATGCTTCAGTAACATGGGACATTTTAAATAATTACGTCAGAGACATCTTTTGTTACTCATCATCATCATCATCTTCATCTTCATCATCTTCATCACCACAGGGCAAAAAGAACCAAGTGTTACATCGCTGGAACCCCTTATAAAATGAAAAAATGTAAAAAGCTGGGCGCCGATAGCGGCAAAGATAGTGAAGACAGCGACTTCCTCCTCCTATTCTCCTGTGCAGGAGCACAACGCACAAGTCCAACTCAAATTCCGCGGCATCGTGACTGAGCAGCATCGTCTTGGTCGGTATCTCCACTTATACATCATGATCATGTGCCTTCATACAACACTCATTTCACCTCGTCTCTGTTTGTCTCACCTAAGCAAGTCTTACCTCTATCTTCATTTTGTGCGAAAGGCCCACTCGCAAGATTCCCAAGGTGCTGACACTGAAAGATTTGGCAGAGTACGCGTCCCTGAGAGTAACACGCAAAGATGGAGAAACAGCGGACAACACGAGGCCCCTGACCACACAGCTTCACAGCAGGATGTGGGGGAGATTAGCCCGATAAAAGCCCGCCCCAAGTGATAAAAGATACTAAATATCTGACTTACTCCAATTTGGATAACATCACGGTAACTTACCAATTTGGTAAACAATGTTTCCAATTTGGAATCATAAGTGGATTTTTTTTTGCTTGGAAATTCGTTCTCTCACTTGTCCACAGCCGCGCCCTAAAAGTACTTCTTACAACCCAGCGGTGACCACCGAAAGCCGGAAGGTCTAAGAGCAAGGGTCAGGTGGCGTGTGATGCATACAACGTTACGGTCCCAGTACCGCGTGCTCACAAGATACCTCTCAAATGTATGAAAAACGAAAATCTCCAGCGTGTTGGTTTTCTTTTCTTTCTTTTGTGCCGTCAAGTCTTCTCTGTCATATCATCTCAGTAAGGCACGTCGGCGTCGGCGTATTCAATGGGCTGCGATTCACAGTCGACGTCGAATGGCCGCTGCGCCGCCGGACTCTCGTCCCCCTTGCGGTCGTGTGGGACTTTCCCGTTGCTGCATTCTGGCTCCGTTTCGTAGCCGGTGTCGCGGAGCGCCCGGAGCTGCTGCGCCCCGTTCTGATGCGGCTGCTCGGCTGAATCCGATTTCTCCGCCACCGACTCGGCCGGGCCGGCCTCGCAGGCGATGTACTCTGGCCGCGAGTTCTTCTGCGACCCCAGAAGGGCGGCGCGAATCCGGAGGCAGGGGGCCGGCAGGTACTGCATGTAGCAGTTGTACGCCAGTGCCACGAGGAAGAGGACAAAGAACAGCAGGAAGAGGAAGAGCAAAGCGCCGCTGTTGTCGTACGCGAGGTACTTGGCCGACGGGTCCAGAGCTTCGGGCCGGGCTGGGGGGTCGCTGGCCTCTGGGAGGAGGGAGAGTTTGGGTTGGGGTTTGGCGCTAACGATGTTGCTGCTGCTGCTGCTGCTGCTGGTGGTGGTGGTGACGGGGGCGACGGTAGCTGGTGGGGTTAGTGGGGGCGGCTCCGTGGTGTATGTTAGTGGAGAGGGTCCAGCGTCGTTTCCGTTATTACCTTTGGCTGCCCCTGCGGCAACGGTGTCCTGTTCTGTAGACGCGTCCGGGTGGGACGACGCTATGGCGTCGGAGTTGGCCGCGGCTGCGTTTTTCGGGAGGTCCAGGTGGAGGTGGTACGCTGCCACCAGGCGGCTGAAGTTCTTGGCTGCTGCAGTTTCCACGGACCAGCACTCATAGCGGCCCTGGTCTTCCGGACCCATGCTGTAGATGAGCAGGCCCGTGTCGCCCATCAACAGGAAGCGGTCCGCTTCGGTGAGCACGCTGCCGTTCATCTTCCACAGTACTCTGGCCAAGTTGGAGCGCACCCTGCACGGCAGCTCCGCCGAACTGCCCGGCTTCACTGCCACCCGCTGGTACGCCTCTGCGGTGCGTGGCCTCGCTGCTGAACAGACGGAAAAGACAAGGCCTAGATCAAACACCTTTGACGAATATCTGATCACAGCCTGATCGCCTGCTCTTCACTGTTTGTAGATTCTGTTCTTACCTAAAAACAAATCTCAAACGGGAAAACCTTACTGAATGAGTGGGTTTTAGGAACACACTTCTCCTTAGGAATGGGAGGCGAAAGCGTAAGTGGAACGTGAGTGATTATTAGTCATTGTGAACACACAACAGCACAACGCAAAAAGTGACCTCTGCATTTGACCCGTCCATGGAGGAGCAGTGGGCAGCTAACCAGTGGTGGAGGAAGTACTGAAGTTCTGTACTTAAGTAAAAGTACAAATATCCTGCAAAATATGTACTCAAGTAAAAGTAGAAATGCTACATCAACAATCTTACTTGAGTGAAAGTAGTAAGTACTTACTTTTGAATTTACTTTGCGGTATTTTTTTTAAGTAAAAGTACTCACATCTGTAGTAATGGGTTGTCTCAACGTCTGGGTTGTGCCATTTTGTAAAAGAATGTAGATATACTGACTTATGCCTCTACCGAGGTCATTGCTCATGTGTGTGTGTATTGGAAAGTTTAGTGTGCTTATAGTGCGTGCACTCTGCAATACTGTGAATGTCTGCTGAATGACTGTTGAATGTCTCGTCTTCTTGAAATCAAGCCACTCTACCTGCTCGTGCTGCTACTAGACGCGCGCTCTGCCATCATTGAAGCTAATAAAGCCACCAGATTGGTTGGCAACGGCAAACAGCGCCAGAACGCAATCAGTAGGCTAACTATGTTTTCATGCAAGATTCTGAGGAAATTGTGTTCATAAAGTGTAACGATTAACGGCATAAATTGTAGAAATGTAGTGGAGTAGAAAGTACAGATAATTGCCGCAAAATGTAATGGAGTAAAATAAAAAGTATGCATTACTATTTTTACTTAAGTAGAGATACATAAAAATTTACTTAAGTACTGTAACGAAGTACAAATACTTTGTTCCATTCCACCACTGCAGCTAACATGCACAGCAGTGCTTGGGGACGGTACCTTGCTCATGAGTACCTCACTCAGTGGTAGCTTTACTGGGATTCAAACCAGCGACCTTCCGATGACGTCATGAACACCCTAACCGTTACGCTACTAACTGGTAAATACGGCCCGATGAAAAAGGCGACCACTATTCACATATAAACATTCAGGCTTTCGTGCGTCTATAAACGGCAACCCGTTTTGCGGAAGACAATGTTACTGAGATAAAAACAAAAACAAAACAAAAACTGATGAGCCATCAGCCATCTAAAAGCTGTTAATGGACTGATTACAGACACTAAACAGACTAATCTGTCCATCAGAGTGGACATGATGTTGGTCTTCACCGTAGCTTCCAGCCTCACCTGATGGACACTTCTGTGCATCTCCTTGAAGATTCTGAATCAACTTCCTAGAAAAAAACAACAAAGGAAATCAGAATGTTGCTCGGGACACACATCACCTTCTCTGTAGTCAGAGATGTTGAGTTATTAAAGGACAAAATATAAACAATTTGTTTCAACGCTAACACTTTCCCCTGTGACGTTCCCTCAAAAGACGACTAACCAAAACACTGGTTCCAGCAGTGAAAGTGGGTGAGTATTTGTCATTGTGAACACAGCACAGCGCACCACAACCAAATGTGACATCTGCATTTAACCCTTCCGTGAAGAAGCAATGGGCAGCTAACAAGCGCCCGGGGAGCAGTGCTTGGGGACAGTACCTTGCTCATGAGTACCTCAGTGGTAACTTTACCGGCCCTGGATTCGAACCTGCGACCTTCTGCCCACGGGGCAAACACCCTACCGTTATGCCACCAACTGCGTCGCACGCGGCGTTTATTTGACGCCACCCGAACGTGCAGCCGGCCGAACGCCGGTGCTGAACGCCCGTGTGGACGCTTTGATTTGCTCCAATGAGCAGAAAAATGGTCGGCGTTCAGTCGGCGCTCACCTGGCGCCACGAACGACCAGAAAAACGCCTGGTTCAGACGTCCGTGTGAACGAGGCCTTAAGCACATCCTGGAAAGCTGCACAGTGGGCTAAAGCCTGGTCCTAGCGCGGCCCCTACCTGGTCTTTACTTGAATTTACCGAAATGTTGTGCAACAAAAACACATGCAGTGAAAACTTCCGTTTTTAGACTATTCATACACGATAAAAGAAGAAGGAGCTCCTGCGAGCAGACAGTATGGCGCCGGCACGAGAAGTCGTCAAAAAACAGAACTTCGCCGTGAACGCGACGCAGGCGCGAGTGAGAAGGTGCTTTGCTAACCGTGTCTGTGTGCTCTCCGGCTTGTGGAAGATGTTGACACAGGAAGCGCTGTGTGTCATCCAGGCACAGTAAGGGTCCCGGGCGAGGACACAGTCCTCACAAGTCAGGTATTTTTCACAGAACGCAGTGGGGGACTGGACTACACCTGAGTCCGAGCCAGCGTACAGGAACCCGGCCTGTGGAGGAGACAAAACAGGAAAGTTCACAGGCAGACACACAAACGACATCAAGCCCCGTCATGCTTCCCTACACTAAAATCTGACAAAAAAATCAATAAATACAGCATAATGGCATATCAGAAAGTTAGTGATTGGGCTGTGTGTGTGTGTGTGTGTGGGGGGATTATTTAAACGAGTCATCATTTTTTCCTGTTCTTTTTCGTTGGTGTGGTCAGTTTGCTGTCGCCGTCTGTCTAAAGAGCATGTCTCCACAGCTGGAAACTTCCCCTTCCTCAACAGCTGAGTATACATGATTTTCAGAATTCTCACACACACTTCTTGTATGTAGATTAACACGTGTGTGTGACGGAGACAGCGAGAAAAGTCCAAGGGAAGTCCAAATTCTTGCTGTTTTTCTCCCTATTAATTATTCCTGACTGCATATTACAAAATGTGTAACAATTGGAAAATGATTTAATTTAGTTGGAGACCTGATGATCTTTAACATGCCATCAAAATTGAAATGTGTAACCATTAACGTGGGTTCCGCGTGGCGTTCTTGCCGTACGTACCCCTTGCGTGGAGAGCATCAGCGTTTTGATTGGCTCTGGGTTCTTCAGGAGCTGAACCTCTTCCACCGTGTGAACGCCTCCTTCGTATACAACTGATTTATGAAGGATTCCTTTATCTGAGAACAACCACAGGAAATTAGTCTCAAAAATCAGGTAAAGACAAACTTAGAAAACATGACATGCCATGCAATGATTGGAACTTCTTAAAGTTCTTTCTCATCATCTTCACTACACATGTTTAAGCTCTGAGATGTTTAGTAGAATTAGGTTTCTGGAATTTTCCGTGTATTCTCTGGCTTCAGGGGTCACCTACTCCCCCGAGCACAAGCCAGCAATCGTACCAGTGGTGGTAAAGATGACATCATAAAGTGTATTGTCAAGGGCGAGGACTCTTTCCACCGCAATCTGAGTGTAGTTGACGTCCTTGGCGATGAGGCGCGGCCCGTTGCCCACGGGCAGCACAGGGTCGGCCAGGAGCGGGTGGTCCCTCACAAACTGCAGGGTCTTATCGGGAAGCAGCAGAGAGCTGTTGAAGTTCTGCATGCGGTCCTGGTTAGTGATGCACTGTTGAAAGAGAAGAAGAAAAGTCCCATTCATGTGTTTTACAGGAACCGCTTTCTCACACCTCCTGAAGGCTACAGTTTTCAATCAAATCCTTTCGGTAGATGAAAGTGTAGCCTAAAAGATGTTTATTTGGCAAATAAAAGACTATTACAGAACATTAAGAGATAAGACAGGTTAACTGATGATCAGCTCTGTTGAGGGAAGGTTTACATAAATACAAGGTTGGTCACTGTCACAGAACAGGTCTAATCACATTTCAACGTCAGGGTTTGGTCTAAAATGTCATTTGCATATGTGACCCTCCACGGCAAAACCAGTCGCTTGTCGCAAATTTTCAAAATTGAGTTTTCATGAAAGGGCATAAATCAAGCTTCAAAACGATACCTATATGGAATGAATCGGACGACATATGACTGAGATATCAACATTCAAAGGAGTCGGGTTTCTTCTGTCACGCCGAGTGAGAAACGGAGAAATCTGCCTTTGAAGTTGACTATCGCCGTAGCACTCACAGACGCTTGGTGCGGTCGCGGCTATGTTTGCATTTACGGTAGCCTACGCTGCATTCACAGCCACACGGATAGCCTACCTGCGTTAGGTTAACTGAACTCGGGAGACGGAGATGGATTCCGGAGAAATATCTTCACGCTAGTCAACGAGTGGATTTACCGTAAATACTGAAGTAGAGCGGTCAAAACAGAACCTTTTAACATTCTGCTGGAACTGAATTCCTTACCTCAAGAAAGTCACGTTTTTAGGATGGAAAGGGTAAGTTTTTCAGCCAAATTTGTGCTGCCCTACAGCATATGCGAATATACATACCGCTCCGGGTCTGGGGCTGGGTGTGATTCCGTTGAATTGAACCCACTTAGTGTGAGAATGTTCCACCGTGGCCTTCTGCATGTACTTTCCTTTGGAGAAGACCTCGTCTATAGACGTCATGTTGTACGCGCACACCGCCGACAGACCCACGTTCCCCCTGCCAGAGAAAGAGAGAGATATTAGGAGACACATCCGAATTAAGAATGGATTCCGATTCTGAACGGATGCAGAAACTCCCCCAGTTTAAAAGCAGGTGTTCTTTCCATCAGTGAGTCATAACTCAGTTGCTACGTGTTAGGATTCGTTCCCGGCATGAGCGAGTTCTTCAAACCGGAAGTTAATCATACTTGTTGCCCATAATCATACAGAGACACTTTTACCTCTCACACTTTTACACAGACTTACCACTGGGAAGTGAACACGCCGTAAATGACGGATTCCCTCCAGTCAGGGGTCTTGACTATGAACACATCGTGAACCACGTTGAAGACAAAATTGAGCTCAGGCATAGAGCACACCAGCTTGGCCTTTAGGAAGGACGTCCACTTCTTCTGCAGGGTTCTCTGGCCGCCCAAATCGCCCTGAGAAAGAACAAGGTCCTTAAATCAAACTGCAATCATGCAGTACAAGTGCTCGGCTTAAAGGAATGCACTGTAGAAAATTGTGCTTTGCAAAATACCTACATACATGCAGTATAAAAAAGTTACACAGCAAAGCAACGATCATAAATGATATGCACCGTTGGTGTTAAAAAGAAAAATACCAGAACATCTAGAGGCAGTGATAAGGGAGGAAGGGGAAGAAAGAGCTAAAAGCTGCACGAGTTTATAGTGAGTGTGTGACATGCTGTGGGGCAGATGGCAGGTGGGAGTGACCAACGCGTACAGAAGACACACCTTACACACTCGGGCAATGCGAGGAATCATCAGTTTGCCAAAGAACTCGTACTCCACGGAGACCTCGGTGAAAAAGTAGTAAACCTTATCATCGTCTCCATCCACGCTGTTCCGTCCCTCTCTGATCACGTCCGCAAACACAAAACTGGGCTCTGCACATATAAAGAGATTAAGAGGAAGTGTGTTAGTATTCGGAACTACGTCACGTGTGACACGTCTTTTACTGCTAGTAATCTGATGTGTCTATAATTATAGCCCTACTTAGAGGACTTTATGGACAGAGCTCTTGAGGTCGAGATAAATATATATATTCATGAGACTTCTGAGTCAAAGGCCTGGTCATTTCTGAAAATGTGTAACAACTGTTTAGGCTTTTTAGAGCTCGGTGTTCACAACCAGGAATTTCATTTTGGCGAGTGTCTAGACTCACCCAGCCAGGTGTAAAAAAGAAAGAAAGAAAGATGCCATGTACCGTTGAGCCAAGATGTAGAATACTCTGTACGCAGGAGAGCTTGAGAGAGGGAAGATCTGGATATAATTGGCTCACTGCCCAGGAAATTATATGCAGTCCCAGAGTACAGCTCTCCATCTAAACAAGAATCACAAACAAAAAATACCATTTTTTGAGAGCAGAACAAAAGTCCGTTTTGTTCAAAGTCCGTCTTTTGTTAAGGGACTGGTCCAAGTAAGTTTTTATAGCAAGATAAACTTTTGAAATACTATCAGAAGCTAAGAGCACTCACCAACCATGACCGTGGTAAAACTCTGAGCAGGGTCGAACGAACACTTTCCTCTTCCGTCCTCCTGTTTGTTCAACAGCGTAAAGTCCTTTAAAGACTAGAAGAGGGGAAAAAAGAAAGCAATTCATTATGAGTAAAAAGATATCAATTTCAAAGCGTTAAACGGCTGTGCGGTCACTTGTGCTTTCAGAACATGAACAGAATTCATCCATTCAACCTGAAGAGACAGATCGACAGACAGACAGAAAGGCCTGTTTCTCAACATTAAAAAAACAGAAGCAAATAACTGAATCTGGCACATAACCTGGCCCACAGATCAACAGCTGCTCCGCTGAAAAGACAAGCTCAGACGTTAAGACGGTTTGCGGTAGTCATTTACTAGTTATGTTGATTCTAGGTAAGGGTTCAATAGACGGCTTAAGTTGGTTTGTAAAGTAGTCTCTGCAGCAAAACCGGCTTGACGGCTTCAAAAAAGCTTAAGCGGATGAGCAGCTATATAAGTGTATGAAAATATTTTAAGTGTTTATATAAAACATTTAGCGCCTGTGTCCACCAAACCCCCTTTTTTCCCCCACTGGCAGTGGCTATTTTTAATACAAATCTTATGAGCTTCAGCGTTCAGAGCACTAAGCGCCTCCAGCGGGCAAAAAAAACATGCCGGTGGAGATGGTTTTTTTTAACTGCAGTGTTTAGAATGTTTCAAGTTGAAATCCGTTCAACTTTTAGAATAGTGCTGCGCTCGTCAATGTCACTTGTCTCTTGCTAGCCCATCAAAAATCGAGGAAGGGGCGGGGCAAGTACTCGCTGCAAATGGCTGCAAATCTCGTGAACCCGATCTCGTCTCGACAACGTGAGAATCTATTTCAAACGCTGCCGTTAGCGCTAAGGTGCGATTTCTCTCCAGCTTGTCGGCTAAACTAGCAATCTGAAAGAAAGTAGGAACAAAGGCGGAAGTGCCCGATGCTGCTTTTCGTAACTTGGCAAGAACGAGCGCTGAGAGAGAGCGCAGAAAAAGAGCTCTGGAAGTGAGGTCTCGAGCGCTCTCAGGTGGAAATAAAAACATGTTTGGTGAACACAGGCCCTTATCTTTCTCAAAGAAAATATACTTATTGAACTGTATGGAACTTATTTCACCAGTTTGACAATATGGAAGCACAATACATACCAAGTAATCACAGAGTGGCTGAAACGCGTGAGTCCCACACACATATAGATTGTCTTCGTCCATGAACTGAAGGACCCGTATGTAATTCAGGCAATCCGTCTTTGACAAAGGCATGAGAGATTAACCGATATTTTACATGTCAGGATGAAGCCCTTTCACTTTTAAACCAGAGATATCAAAAGAAAGCGAGTCCAACTTTTACAGACATACCTCTTTAGATTTCCCCTTTAAAGTACATTTGTTCATGTCACTTTCTGGAGCTTTCCATATTACCTAGATTGTTCAACACAGAGGAAATTCAGCAATGAGAGATGGTCTCCACACACCTTTATTCAGCAAATTCACCCCATACACAGCTACACAGGTATATATTAATTTACGCTGCTTATAGTGATTATCGGGCTTCTTGGTAGACCCTCACCTGGTTATTCTTGATTGAAACGTTGTGAACATTGAGTTGAAACACAGCCTCTCGGGCCCCGACGTACAGGGCGTCCCTCTCCTCACTCAACAACAGCGTGGAGTAGTTAGACACCCCGGGTTCGGAGAACTCCATCAAGTTCACCTCTGCAAATAATCACATATACACCGAGCTGGTATTAACATTGCTGTTTACATGTGAATTCTTACTATTACCACCTTTAATCTACGCCAAACACCCGACATTTAACCTCTGCAATTAAGAGCTAATCTCGCAGCTCCTCAAAGCCAATCTCCAAGATTTTCCCCACTGCATCAGGAATGTCACGTTCACCCTCAAAGAGTCGAATGCATAAACGCGCTCACAAGAGCTGGTCGAGTTCAAGCGAGGTAAGACTTGGGTTTCCAAGAAAGGAAACTCGAATAGAGATTGTGAGGAACTAAGATCTAGAAACAGAACAACCACCTCAGCCAGTCGCCGAGCTGCCCTCCGGTCTGCAGAAGGAGCTTTTAAGGACATTAGAAATGTTCTGTAGTAAACGCACATCCTTTAATTTGCACTGGCGTGAAGGCAACTGTATTTGTGTATAAAAGAAAACCAAATGAAAACGCCTTGCTCCACGGAGAGTCATCGGCTTGATCCTGCTCATAAAATTCTTTAGTATCTCTGGCCAAGTGTGTGTGTGTGTGTGTGTGCGTGTGTGTGTGCGCGTGTGTGTGTGTGTATGTGTGAGTGTGTTCATGCTGTGCTCTCAGGATGTTCAGTCCAGCAGGATGCTCCCCTCCCTGTGTCTGGCTCTGCTGGTGGTAGCTGAACTTCTTCCCACCAATTATGTGTGTGTCAAAGAGAGAGAGGAACACACTGTTTCACATGTGTGTATGGGGATAAGAAACTTACGTGGCAAAAGACATCACACCATAAGAGAGGGGTGTGTGTGTGTGTGTGTGTGTGTTTGTTCAAGTCTTTTAAGGACTGCAGTTAAGGACGTAGCATTAATGTTTATGGCAGTACTTCTTTGCTTTGTGTCTCAGCGTGTGTGTGTGTGTGCGCGTGTGTGTAAATTTGAGAAGTTGGTTGGTTTAAGAAGTCTCTGGTCTCCTGCCTGGCGGACGCTGGAAAGCGCGACTCAAGACAGTCTCTATTTCGGCTACAGAATGTCTCTCCACACACAGATGTCAACCTTAAAGCTTAGATTACTTCCCACTTCCTGTACTGAAAAAAAGAGACAAACAGCAATACAAGTGGCAACCAGCGAGAAACCGCCAAAAACGTGTTTGTCAGTCAGTAAAAAATGGAAATTAAATGTGAAGAACCACTGTCCCTACACTGGACAAAACTGGAAATGGTCATGCACCTGTAACAGCAACAGGGCTATAACACTCTCAGAACTACAATCAGTAATGACAATTGAAATTGAAATTGTTAAAAAATGATTGATTTTGGTCTAAAATAGTCAAATTTCATATGGCTGCATGATATGTATTAGTATTAACTTTCTGGATTGTACTACAATGCAGTGAACCGTCAGAAATAAAACTAAAAATACCTGGAGGGATAAACACTAAGCAAAAATGATTTCAATGAAAATAATTTATAAAGTTTTTTACGAAACCTGTGACTTTTTATCTAAAATTAATTTAGTGCAGTTTTTTAAGAAAGATGCACTATCACATTGCTTGGATTTTTTTCCTCATTTCTTTCATTCTGCACCCTAATTATTAACTGCATTTTCTCTCACCATCAATTAACAGGTAACAACAACACTTATTAAAGGGATTTAATAGCATTAAAAGTGGCTAATAAAGCTCAATCTGACTGTTTTTACCTTCATTCCTCCACGAACTTCTGGGCACGCTGGAGGGTCCATGAGCGGAAACTTCCAAAAGCAATCCCAGGAAAACTCCCAACACGCTGAGAGCCATGTTGGACTCTGGGATTTTAGGCAGCGTGAGGTTGCCTCTGCAAATCACAAAGAGAAAGATGTTGATAGAGATGTCCAGAGAGAGAGAGGGGTAAAGAGAAAGGTAGAGATGAAGCGTGCGCATCAGACCAAAGAGGAAGAACAGCAGTTGGCGTGCTTATAAAGCCTCAGATTTCCTGTGAGATGAGCGCATGAGCAGTTCTTCCTCTACGTGTGAGGTGTAACGTATAGGATTGTTCTAATAGCACTTGTTTATAGAAGACACAAACATACAGTATAGGCACAAAAGTATTAGGACACACGTCTTAATGACTGAATTCAGGTGTTCCAATCAGACTCACTGCCACAGGTGTATAAAATCAAGTACCTAGCCATGCAGTATCACTTTAGAAACGTTTTTTAAACAAAATGGGTTGTTTTGAGGAGTTCACAGTACTTCAAGCGTGGTACTGTAAAAGCATGCCACTTTTGCACTAAGACAGTTTGTAAACTTTCATATTTCACTGGATATTCCACAGTCAACTGTAAATGGGATCATTGGCAAGTGGGAGCAATTCGGAACAACAACAAGCTGAATACCACGAAAAATTCCAGCACCAACACTGGCACTGATTTAATGGCTTGAGCCCGATCGCCGCCGGCACCAGGGGCAGAACGGGAACCCTTTAAATAGTCAGTAAACGTAAACAAACATATGCATGCGGCACATCAACATCACCGATTGAATCTCGCGTAAAAATCTCAAACAACAAATTCCACCTACACATGATACAATTCCAACACCAAACACATAAATAAACCAAGAACAAAAACACTGCGTAGGTCTACGTGGAAGAAATACGGCTGAAGAATCTATAGTACTATTGCTAACCATGCATACCATATATCATATGAAAGCCCAGACTCCGCAGATTATGCAGATAATCTTTTTTTTTTTTCTTTCATGTTCTGCTGTGTTGCATCTTCCTTTATTCTGACCCAGTAACATGTATGCTGATTCCAACACTTACAGTAATCTCACAAGTGTTACCTTTATAATGATACCAAAAGCATAAAAATAGACATTGTGGTTGCTGAGATATACACACTTTATTTTGGGTATCTTTTTTAGAGCAGAAATCTATAAAACAGTCTCAGGGCTTAACAGGTTAAGCACCAAAACTGCCCGGAAGCTTCATGGAATGTTTTTTTCATGACCGATCCGTGCATGCAAACCTCAAACATCAAGTCCAATGCCAAGCAGCGAATGAAGTGATGTAAAGCACACTGGCACCGGTCCGTGGAGCAGTGGAAACAGCGGTTCTACGGACTAACAAATCAAGGTTCTATGTGTTGGCTCTCTCACGGATGGGTTAAATGCAGAGGTCACATTTCGCTGTGGTGCACTGTGGTGTGTTCACAATGACAAATAATCACTCGCTTTCACATTATTAGTCTTTATAAAGTTTAATGACCAATTGTTAAGCTATTTTCTAGTCAGCGAGCTGTGCTTGTGGATGTGACTGTTCAAACAAGGGTCAGGAAAAGGAATAAGTATGTACTGCAAGAACAAGTAAGGGGTAGGGGGTAGAGGATAATAAAGTTTTTACCAGACTTAGTAGACTTTTAGCAGACTTAATACTGAGAAACTTTTGACAAACAGAATGCAACTTAAGCAATAGTTAAGATTTATAAAGGAAAACTCACACTCACCTCTGACCGTTTAGTTTATAACTTCATTACATCTTTATTTTTCAAAGGTATGTGGAATAAGAAAAATGTTTAATGACAGAAAGGTTTCTGGTGTATGTAGGGTAAGGTAGTGCCTCGTCATTACCAAATGCGACACACAACTTATAGAACCTTAATCATAAGCTGAGTCAATTGTAATTAATCATTAATCAAGGTAAACAGTCGAAATAATTATGACACTGATTTGAAGTTATACTGCACAGCCTGACGATCATGTTCCTCATTCAGTGAGCTATATTTGAGCTACTACAACAAACCACTTCTTTCAAGTCCTTGTGGTGCAAAGCATTGAGCTCCCTGCAAAACTAACCTCAACCCTGAACTTCTGCTCTCTCATACTTAGCGACAGGACTAAGCTGAGGAGACGTCCGCTTCCAAAATATAAACGGTTCATCTTAAATGACCGGGCCTCAGGACACACGGTGAGGTTCCAGCAAGAGTCAGCACACACTTTAGGCCAAAATTAGCTTATGGAAGAAAGATAAAGCAGTCTGGCTTCTTCTAGCCCACGAATTAAGAATTTATAAAAATCTAATCTAATTCATTCGTTTTTTTATTTATTCATCTTTTTTGTTTAATGTATTATATATTTTTTGTCTGTTTTTTTGGTTTTGTTTGTTTCTTTTTGTTTATTTGGTTGGTTGTTTTGGTTTTTTTTTTTATGTTTTTGACATTGTTGTGGTTGTTGTTGCTTTTCTCTTACATGTTGTTCACTTTCCTGTCCATTCTTAATGTGCTTTGTCAATCTACAATGTGCAATATGAGGAGATTTCCACACTCCTCCACTGCAGAACAAATCTGCCCCGACCATACAAGGCAATCAGACCATAAATTCTGTATGTCTAATGCAACGGGACAGGACAAGGGGAAAAAATAAAAATTCTAATCTAATAATAATAAGAAGAACAAGAAAGGACACTGAAACTTCATATTCATATGTAAAGGTGCATATGCAGAACTATGTATATGCCACATTTACGTGTGATCCCAACCATTTGCTTCCCTCTTCTCTCTGTCCCTAGTGGACGGATGGAGCAGACCCCCCTGGGGGCCTCTTCGCTGTAATGGAGGCGGGATAAATACAGCAATGCGAGTATGATTAGCGAAGGCCTGCCATTCTTCAACTACGCTTCAGCCATGGCACTCACGCCCAAAAGATGACACTGGAGATACCTGTTCTCATGGCAACCTGCAAACAGTCAGCAGGTTTTGTTTATGGGAACACACACAGAGAGTTACGTTATCACTTCGCAAAGCCGTGGAGAAAACAGCATTTTAACAAGCGTGTGACTGCATGGGAAGATTGGACTGAGAAGAGATTATGACCCTCTAAAGTAAATCTTGTATTTATTGTTGCCTAAATGTTATGTGTCCCCTCACAGTGCTGTTACAGTATGTTACGTAATGGGTGACAGTGCAAGGTGACACACACAAAGTTCTAACTTTTCATGTAATTTATTTGGAGTATATTAGTTTAATGTATTTGGATAATAATTTAACACAGTGGATCAAATATTTCAGGATGACATGAATACAAAACGTTTTGTTTCGACTGCAAACTGACTTTTCTTTTAAATACAGCAATCCATTCCGTGTGGTTCTGCAAAATGCTGGAATGCATTTTAAAATCGCTTCTTAATCCAGTACTTGTAAGGTAACCGCAAAACTAAGTCCTCATTTCTGCTCTACCCAGAAAAAAACTCCTCACTTCTACTTAAATGCATTATGCAAAAGAAAACCGGCGTATGAACGACACTCCTGGTCTTTCTATTTCCCTGCAAACAAAATGGGACCGGCCAAAATTGTATACTGGTTATCTTAGGTCATTTACTTGTTAGATCCACGTCAAGATAACCATACAGTTAAGGTCAAAATTATTAGCCCCCCTAAAGAAATCACACAAATCCCTTAATATTTTCATGGAAATCACCGTAACAAAATCTGTTAACACTTGTATTGCTTACAAAAAGAACAAAGACAAAATCTCACAAAGTATGATTAAGATATTTTATCGATGTCTTGAATTCTAACAAAAAACACTGAAAAATGACAAGGCCAAAATTATTAGCCCCCCTGTGTTTCTTTCTCTTTCAAAATGAACCTGATCATTCAATTAGCTTTAAAACCACACCCAAACATTCAATTAACTTTCACACCACACCTGAGTAATCAATCAGCAATGATTTTACCTATGGGAACTCTGGTTGACAGGGCCAGTGGCACTTGAACACCTGGAGTACTCTGACACTTTTGGTAAGAAACAATTTCATCATGCCAAAAAAATAAAGAAATTAGTCTGGACCTCCGAAAGAGGACAGTAGATGCTCATCATGAGGGTGAAGGCTACTCTGCCATTTCCAAACGTTTCACAGTGTCTAGAACAGCTGTACGATGCATCATTGCAAAGCACCGGGAGACAAAATCTGTTGCAAACAAACCTGGGCATGGCCGAAAGCGCAAGATTTCAAGGACTTTGGAGAGAAAAATAAACAGAGATGTGAACAAAGATCCTCAGGTCTCTGCCAAGGTGATTGTTGCTGAGCTGGCCTCTTCTGGAGTTGATGTGTCAAGGAAGACAGTTGTGAGAGCTCTTCATCGTGGAGGACCTCGAAGTCACCGCCCAAGAAAAACTCCATTGCTGAAACAACGGCACATGAACGCCAGACTGAAAACATTTGAAACACGGTAATGAGTTTTGGAAGTCTGTTCTTTGTTCTGATGAGACTAAACTTGAGCTGTTTGGGCACAGGGATGTTGCTTTTGTATGGAGAGGGAAGGGAGAAGCCTTCAATCCTAAAAACACAGTTTCCACTGTTAAACATGGTGATGGGAGCATCATGTTGTGGGGATGTTGTGCTGCCTCAGGCACTGGGAACCTCATTCGTGTTCATGGGGTCATGAAAAAAGCGCAGTATGTTGACATTTTGAAGAATAATTAAAAGAAATCTGCTGCAAGTCTCGCTTTAGGTCGCCACTGGGTCTTTCAGCAAGATAATGACCCAAAGCATACCTCCAAGTTGGTCACAAATCTTTTGAAGGACACCAAAACCAGGGTCCTGGAGTGGCCCACACAGAGCCCAGATCTCAATCCCATTGAGAATCTGTGGCGGGTGCTCAAGACCAATGTCCATGCTCGAAAACCACGCAATCTGGATGAGCTGGGACGATTTGCCATGGAAGAATGGGCTCGTATATCTCAAGTGACATGTGCCAACCTAGTTAAGAACTACAGGGAGAGGTTGTTGTCAGTTGTAAGACAGAGAGGCCACACAATTGACCATTAAATGTCAGGGGGGCTAATAATTTTGGCCGTGTCATTTTTCCGTTGTTTTGTTAAAATTCAGCACATCGAAAAAATATCAATCAAACTTTGTGAGATGTTGTCTTTGTTCTTTTGGAAGCAATACAAGGTTTTGTTATGGTCATTTCCATGGAAATATTAAGGGTTTTGTGTGATTTCTTTAGGGGGGCTAATAATTTTGACCTTAACTGTATAATCTAAATACTGCAGGATAAGTGTCCATATCTGACCAATTACAAAGGAAAAAGGTGACAAAAAGTCACTGTTATTCATGGTTCACCCAGATTATACTGGTAGCGACATCATAATCAGTGTAACCTGTATTGTCGAAGACATTATGAATGTTTGACTATAAAGGGATTGAGATTCTTGTGCATAAAGTCTATAGATTTACCAACATAGCTGTTGACAGTACCATTACAAACTATTCATTGTATTGTTTACTGTAGGTAGCACAAACTTGTACAACATGACTCAGGGTTTAAGAGCTTAAATTCTTGAGCTGGTCCTAAGTATGGACCGGTTAAGCCAGGTCTAGTACTTACCCCATGACTCCTTACTCACCATTAGCCACATTAGAGGCTATAGGGCAGATTATACAGCATCAACTTAATGTGATGCAGGTCGAAGAATGCAGTAGTAGGACCAAGACGTCACTGATGAGGTTACCACAGCTTAGGGCAAACCTGGGTCGAAACCCACTGTCTAGTTTCAGATCTGAGGGTCAAGTATTACAGATAAAGTGGTACAGTGTGAAGGGCCTCTAGCCAGACAGTACAAACTGTACAAACGTGGCAAGGCAAGTTTCGGACTGAAATGTGAGAACACAAGAGACTTCTAAAACGTCTGTGGCTTGAGGGCTTGTTTCACACTGTGGCACTGCTGGGCATTATATGGAAACGATATCACATTCAAGACAACAATAATCTACACTCCAGAAGAGATCATATAAAGGTTGGAAAATCTGAAGGCAGCTCCTCACTGAATTCAGATTCTGTCATAGTTCTTGAGCTTAGATTTTTATTTACACTTCAGTCAACAGGCAACAATAACTACAGATATGCTGGGAAGAAGACATGACTGGGTGTGTGTGTGTGTGTGTGTGTGTGTGCCTGTGGTATTGTCCGAGCGCTGAACCCCATTGCGTGCCAGGCAGTGTAGAGAAAAGGGAAGGTCAGATCTGGTAGAACAGGTTTTCACGCTTTTACAGTTCAATGAAAAGGTTTCTGCAGGTCTACGGGAGAGCAGAATGGATTACGTAAAAAAAAGGCCCCCAGCATCAGATTTCCTGCTCTCTGCTTGCTGATAATGTGTCCGAGGGCTCGGATAACAGATAACAAATTAATTCTGCTTTATACAGTTTCTACAAGAATTTATTTGTGCTGCCTTGAATGCCATAGTTTCATTCTGTACATGATGTTTATTAAAACGGAGTTTAGGAACATGGCAGTTTTAAAAATGATTTGAACTTGAAAAACTGCCTCTAAACTCTCTCTAATGTAAACGTTTAGACAAATCTGTTCAATATGCCACGTTTTTTTAATACTGTAAGTAAAGCATTGATGGGATTCAGTTTGAAGGCAGGCCATGGATGGCTGTTGCCACTGGAATACAGTCATCAGAATATCATTTCAACACGAGAGCATCACAGGAAAGGCTTTTATTAGACGGGCAAAATCGCCTCAAGCAGAGAGAGACTTCAAAGGGCAGTACGAGATTGTAGATGAAGTCCCCCCCCCACCATCAAATCATATCCATTTCATTTTCCCCTCCTCTCAGCTGCAGGGGAATTCTACATCAACAAAAGCACATAGGCCTGCTCAGTTTAAAGGAGCACGTCGGCCAAAAACGATAATGTGGCTGCCATTAGAGACGGGCAGTGAGTTTCGCACCTGTTTGATCCAAACCCTTCCCTACAGCTCAGAAATGCAAACGGGTCACAGGGCTGTGCCAAGTGGGCAGCCATGTGCCTGGTCAAAACATTCAGACCCTGCCAAACTTTTCTCCCTGATGACCCCCCCCCTCACACATACACACACACACACACACTTTTCACTCCCCTTCCCTTCAGCTTTACCCCTGCCAGCCCCCTTCTCCTCTTGGCACCCGTTCAGATGGCACATTGATTGCACATCAATACGGTGCCACTCAGCTCTGACCCAAAATGCCTTTCTGCCAAAATCTGTTTTCCCACTGTGCACTCTGAAATCTCCCACAATCCCTCTCTCTCAAGAGACGGGTGGTGTGTGTGTGTCTGAGTGTGTGTGCGTGTGTGTAAGGATGGTCATCCTCTTTGCGTGTCACAATAGATCACTGTTGTTTTGATTCGTGTTTTGACCCATCACACCCCCACTAGAGACTAGCCAACTGTGCCCCTCCCCTCTCCGAGAGCCTGAAAGGGACTCTACATCCGCTGTAGTGTGTACGCGCGTGTCAAAATCAATATGTTTGCTTTGTTCCTCTCCCATTCAGACACATTTTCTTCCTGCTTGCGGACCTCTCCGAACGATTCTGGGACGTGTCTGTTGATCGCGTGAGGAGGAAGAGAGAACCGTGTAAAAGCAGACAAAAAACAAACCTTATTCTGGACCTCGACTGTATTTAAATCACAGCTGAAAGACACAAAGAGGCAGTTTCGTATGATTGTGTCTGGTAGCCTTGTGCCAAGCTGCAGTGTAACATAATCCAAAGCCCACAGAGGGCAGAGGAGGATGACAGACGTCTGGTGGACTATAAATAATGAGTTAAGTTTTTGGTTTGGCACTGGATCTGACAGACGCCTCATCTGACATCACTCCGAAGGGCCGTGGGCGTGTATGTGATCTTTTTTACATGCACAGAATTCAAGAAGCTAAAGAAGAAAGAGGCAAGATGACTTAAAGAACCGCACCGCAACTAATGAAACCGAGCTGGGTAAGCTTGAACAGGCATCGGGAAGAGGATTACGCCGAAGCAGCTGAAAAAGCTTGCAGATGTCCGAAGAGACCGCAATAACCAGGAAGAGTTTTCACTGTCCTGCACCTGTTACTAATCAGCATTTCCTCGGGGAGAAAGAGAGAGAGCGAGCGAGCTATTGGGCCTGAAACCTTCACACCAATTACCCCCATGGTGGATATTAAAAAAACAAATACCGTCCTCTTCAATGACAGCCAACACTCTACAGGAAGCACCTGTTCGCTTCTAGAAAAACAAGAACATTCCTCTTCATGGTACACTGAAAAATGCCAGAGCGAGAGAGGGAGTAGTGACAGTGGCCTACTTCCACAAGTCACCGAAACCTGAAAAATCTAACAGCACAAATCAGATTATAAACTGGGGATTGGGGTCAGTGGCAAGCTTGTTCCACTGCCCTTTATCCCCAGCAAATAAACATGCAAAACGAAAGAACTGGAAATTAACACAGAAGCACTAAATTCATCCACTCTGTAAAAATCGGGCTGAAAGCGTCGTGCAACGGGCCCCGACACTTTGGAGCTTTTGAAATGACAGAGGGGAAAAACGCAATTGGCAGTGGCTGCGCTTTGTACGGGTCACAAAATAGAAACCCTGCCATGTAATTACAGCACTGAGACGGAGCACAGAGCGTGTCCAGGGCTGCACTGACCACAGTAAAGGCAAATGTAGGGTCAGCTACAGTAAAAGCCTATATTTAGAGGCAGAAACGCCACATTCCCTTCACTACTCATGCGGGCCAAGAGGGGTGGATTAATTAGGAAGATGCAAGGGGAAAAAAGTGACTTAAGCAAAACAAACAAAAGGCCGTGGAGACACGTGGGCCATTCTGGACAAAGCATGAGTGCACACACACACACACACATACTGTATATATATATACTGTATATCTATGCAGACCCCCCACCCAAAGCCATATATGCATAAACCCACATGCACGTGTATGCACAAACCTAACGTTACCTCTCTTACAACACTGTAAAACGTAATTACTAGCCCTGCTGCCTCTCCTCTCTAGTAAAAATGCCAGACTGAAAAACTGTGAGTTCTGATTTAACATCTGCTCTGGCAAAAGGGGTACGTCTCAGAGGTCATACTCCATCAAGACGACTAAAGTGAGGGGACCCAGCCTCTACAGTAGAGCAGCACACAAGAACGAAAAAGAAAGCAGAATTATTTTTGTAGTAGCCTTTTATTTCCGAAGGAGATGGGGAGGAATTCTCGAGAGATTCTCCATTATTCATACACTAAAAGTGATGACACGGCACGTGGCTTGACCCCCATGACCCTTTGAGTCGTGCAGGGGGACACTTTTAGAAGTGATGTATCGGCGCACTGAAAGATGTCAAGGTGAACAGCTAGGCAGCAAGGAAACAACACCCGAGTAAAAAGGACAAACGCCGGCCAGGGTGGTAGGCTGCTGTTGGACTTTAAAAAGATGCGTGTGGTTGCGCGTGGCATTCCGAGTGACTCAGAAACCCAGGGACAGGAGCGGGCGTCGTAATGAATAAACCTCCAACACTGTGGGAACGGAAGACTTCTGAGTGAATGAACCTCAAGCGTAGAATCAGCAGTGAGAAAGAAGCAGAGACAAAGATGCACAGCATCATTTCCGTAAAATCATCCGAATTCCAGGAAACACCAGATTTCTGTTTCTGGAAAAGTATTGCTACAGGAGTTTGAGAGGGTTGCAGAAGGGAACTACAACACACAATCAGCTCGATCCATTAAAGAAATAATAACAGCTCTCCTGTTCCTCTCTTTGTTGTGAGGACATTCCATCCCAATCTTGCAGGAAAATCTTAAAATTGTCATTACACACAGAGAGCAGCGTTGGCAGAAAAAAATGTAATCACAGATGTGAAGGATTATCTTAGATTTATGTCTGTAATTATACTGCTCAACAGAAAACCCTCAAAGACAGCAGACTACAACTGTGTGCAAATTAATACGGGCTTCTGAGTCCTCAGGTGCAACCCTCCCCAGTGCAAATTACCTTGTACTCTCCTAACCGCTAGGAAACTGACTTAGAAGTAGATTTAGTAGATGCCAATAAAAACACAACTACTTCCTCATAAACTCTGGCTCTATCGCTCACACACTCTAGTTAACGTGTCTGAGAAATGAACTAAATAGCTCTAGGTGCACTTCCCAACAATAACGACTGGATGAGAACAGGTAACAAAAGAGGTACTTTACAGGTAACATAGGGAGGAATAAAACAATGCTCAGTATGTGAACACTTTATTGTGTGTCTGTACGTGAGTTTGTGTAACTACTGCCCTCCACAATGCTATTCTGGGAGTCTGTAAAGATCACAGGCAAAAATCACAGGCCGGAGCTATGATGTCCCACCGCAGGTGCCCTGTGTGTGTGTGTGTGTGTGTGTGTGTGTGAGAGACAGAGAGAGAGAGCGCAAGGGAGAGAGAGAGAGTGTCAGATTAAGTTTAACCTTGGGAGGAAGGAGAGAGTGCCAGCCAACATGATCTTCCTCGTGCGTGCGGGAAACTTTAGTTTCCAGTTTCCTTTAGTACATAAATGAGCGTGACCAACAGCAGGCGATTGGGGTTTTAAGAGGGACTCAGATTCCCAGAGCTTCCTTCCTCACTTGAACACACACCCACACACAAGCACGTCCATGTGGATGTAACTTCACACCCCTACGAGTATGTTCATTACTGTATTGTATTACTGCAGTATGCGCCCCATCATTACTCTCTTACTGCTAATTTAAGACTTTCCTGGTTTTAGATTTCTTTCTAAAAGAGGTTTCAGAACCACCAGGTTTCATAACAGTCAGGATACTGACACTGGTTTACCTCTGCCCTTCCACACTTTTTCTTCGCTTTTTTTTTTTTTTAAATCGCGTCCACACGAGCACGTTTTCAAAAATATCTCCGTCCACACGCAATCGCAAAAAACGCTGTCAAAAGCATGCCTTCCATTGTAGACGGCGCACACTGTGACGCGAAACGGTCCGTTTTTCAAAATCTACGTCTTTCTTGTGCACACCTAAACACAGAAAGTTTTCAAAAACCTCTGTTTTCACTGACCCAAAATACCGTTTACGTGTGGACGAAAGCCCAAAAGGCATAGAAAAACCTCCGTTTTCAGAAATACCAGTGTACGTGTGGACATGGCCTGAATTTTAAAGATATGACGAACGAAGGTCAATAAAGAGTTCATTTATCGTTTGCTACTTTAGAATGTTTCAACAGGTTTCTTAGTGCTGTCGATGACTGAAAGCTAATGCGCAGCAAAACCTGTGAGCACATCTACAAACACACACACACACAAACTTGATAAAAAAGTCCTCTCACTGCAGGGCGAATTAAATAACTGCCATAATCACAGCGGCTCTTCACTGTGAAAAATCTGCTCGTTTCCTGCTGCTGCGTTCCACCAGCCGAGCTCCCTAAGGCAGAAAAGGAGACGGACGCTGGCTTTCTCTCTCTCCCTGGCCATTCAGCAACACGGCACATCACTGAATTCACGCCATGATTTAGGGTCAGCAAACACAAAGACACCCTGCAGCACCGCTGGGAAACCTCTCAGCATCCCTTTGGCAGTAGCAGCAGGTCGGGGCTGCCTGAATACTGGCACGCTCACAGGAAAATACTAACTCCTCACAAAATGAGTAGAGAAACAGAGAAGGGGGGGAAGTTGGGAGAGGGAGAGAGAAAGCTGTCCATTCTTGTGGTCGAGCAACACAGAACTTTGGCACTTCTTTAGAAATCAATACGAGTTCCACAAAACAGTCACGGACAGTTGTGTTGTAATTCTGCTGAACAGCTCTATTCTTCTTACTTGATTTTATCTGGAATATGACTCATTTATGCAAAAGAGCAAACATACTTTCATAAAATATTTTGGGGATTGCCAAATAAATATGTCCTTTGAATCACCTAAATGAAAAAATCTCCTCTTCAAAATCCAAATTAGTGACAGTTTAAAAACAAACCTAAAACCTTTAAAACAAAATAAATATCACATATCGGTCACAGGAAACACAGAACAAGGGCTGCAAGGCAGCTTAACACTGCTCAAACAAAACCAGAAGTTTCAAAAACCAAGAGACAAGCAAAAAAAAATCAAGCAAGTTGAAGCAAGAGCCAATTTGCATCAGCACGGAAAAAGGAATGAAGAAATGCAAAATTAACTAAATGAAATCAAAAGAAGCCTTCACCGAAAGTGCAAGCAGGCTAATGGTTCATACAGGACGTACAAGTCCAAACGTGGGAAGCAACCAAAACAGTGCCGGCACAGCAAGCGACCTCACACAGGAGCGACAGAACTTCAGGAGGGACAGAGCGAGGGAGGAAGTTTCTGACCTGTGAGTCTTCCACGATGCTTGGCTAGATGGGAGGTTCCTTCCTTCAAAGAATTATACAATTCTCCAGCTAGAGAGACAGAGATGAAGAGTGAGAGAAAGGGGGAGAGAGAGAGAGAGAGAGAGAGAGAGAGAGAGAGAGATGACAAAACTGTGTTATTATGGAGTGGTGGGCTGTTAGGACACAATAGATGCTGATGACACACTTTATACTAGCAGACAGAAGGTGGAGCGGAAATGAACAAGCACATCACAATAGCAGGACACAGAGACATGTAGAAACCCCCACTAATACACACATACACACACACTGCATGGCCTAATGATTATTAGGCGGGTCCCGGAAACAATCAACCCCACCTTCTCTCTCTCCCTCACACACTCTGAGGAGGGCAGACTTGCCTGGACAGAAAGGGAATGGCTTTGTTTTGAATGGACAGCTGTCTGTGTGTTTGTGATGCGGTCTTCACCCTCGTAAAACATGCACACTGAATTATCTGTGTGTGTGTGTGTGTGTGTGTTTTAATTGGGACAGGGCAATCTCTAGCCATTCACACATTTTACAAGTTACACACACACACACACACACACAATTAAAAATTGAATAGGGTTGTGTTACAAAGGTACAGTAGTTAAATGAACGTGTGTAGCAACAAGTAATGGCATGCAGGAGAGGTAGCTTTTGAAATGCTGAGAGGTTTCATTCTTGGAAGGATCATTGAAAACCGAACCTTTAGGGCCCGGGCCCACACACACACACACACACAAACACACACACAAAATAGGGATCCACCCATTTGTTCTGCCTACAGGCAACATAAAACTACAAGTCAATAAACACACACACCTTTACAGCCTATGAGGAGAAGAGAGTAAACCTGAGCATGCCAAATGTCATGGAGAACAGAAGATGTTCAGGGGTCTTTTAGTACTGTAACTGTGCAAGATAACAAAACTGTTGCAACACACAGACACACAGACAGAGACAAACAATAAGCGCTTCAAGCAGGCCACGATGACAAATCCCCATTGTTTTCCTAACTGCATTGCATGCAAATTAGATACGGCTCAGGCATGATGGGAATAAACAGCCTGATAAAATTTCTTTCAGCTAGAGGCTAAGGGGCATCCAGAAATAACATAAGACCCCCGATATCTACTTAAAAGTTCACTTGTGCTTATAACTTCTTTATCGATATGCCTGTTCATTTGTACGCCTCAGGGCACCTGAAAGGGCACTAAACGCAAACACATTTTTAAGAGTTAAAAAATCTCAAACTTATTCATTCCAAATAAAACAACTATCAGGGTACTTCCCAAACCGCACACTACTGTATATACCCTTTGTAAGGTACTATTGTGACGCATATATGGTATGGTTCTACTCAGTCTGGATTAAAGAGGTTCTTTTTTAAATCTGTCCTGGCTGAATTAATTGGAAGAAATTGGTGGTGGCCTGTAGTAACGCGACGGCGGCGCAGTTCCACACCAAAGACACAATGACCAGACGGTTCAATTTAGGTCAAAGCGAAAGCACTCGAGCATCATTTAAACTCCTCCAGTTGGAGGGGAGACCTGTCCAATGGGAGATCATTACAACAACTCATGCAGACAGGATGCCATCATGTGCATACACACACCAACACAAACCCACACGTGTGTTGGTATGTGTATGCACATGAAGGCATGCGACATTTTACAACGCTCCTCCGATTTCACACCACCCGTGCATTCTGAGCCATTTCGTACATTCCAAAGCGGATATTCGGCCGTGTTCGCTGCTTGTGCATGAACTAGGTCAGAGAATGAGCATCCAGGGAAAGCCACAGGGCAGGAGGTGCAGCATGTGTGATGCTGGGACCAGGGCGGTTATTCTACAAAGCAGGATTATCCAGTTAGCTATACAGATAAGCCAAGAGTCAACAGGCCAGAGGGAAAGGGACATTTCTATTGGACGGTCACAGCTTTGGCTGAAATTAGCTGACAAACCGTGAAATTCTCCTTCTTAAGTTTCCAAGCAGTCAACGCTTGGGTCGTGAGTGGGACGCAGTGCCGGTCTGAGGTCAACTTTTGTGTTACTATGTTATTAATAAGAGCAGGTGAAGCCGACACAACATCAATAACACTGCTGCATTATTCAAAAGGCCCAGTTAGTGCACTTTTGAGAACAAACCAATCAAACAATACAACCCATCTTGGCTAAAGGCCTCACATAGACATGTTGGACCCCAAAGACAAAGGTCTTATCCTTCAAATCAGGGGTCAAAATCACACATGCGCAGCTATCAAAACCTTCGGTGTCCCTGACAGCACCCCCAAAATTGATGATCTAAAGGTCAAAGATCTTGTTCCATCCTACAGATGGCGGAAACACTTTGACGAGCCCTCAATCGCCACGTCACGTACGTCCAACACGTCTTATTCTGCCCTCGGCGTGTCAGTTAACCCTCACGCTGCCCCTCCCATCTGACAGGGTCGTGAGACACAGGAAGAGGAAGTGGCGGTGTCATGGGTCACCCCCTTAATAATGGCCGATTTCGTTCATTAAGGCTGCACACCAACGGTTCGATTGTGGAGAAGGAGACAGGCCTACAAACAAGCCTGACTGATGGCCAACAAATCTGCACTTGAGCGAGAGAGGATCACGCACACGCTATTATCTCACAAAGAGAGCAGTCTTGGCTCGGAAGTTATTTAAATAAAGCTCAACTGGGAAAAAACCCCACAAAAAACGTTGTCTGACATGCTAATATTTTAGCCAGGAGGGTACAGCAAGGTCTTATATTCCTTGCAAATGAATAAAACTAAAATCTCTAAAACTACTGAACAATAATCACCACACAAAGATATCCAGATATCAAATTTTGAACGGACAAAAGGAACATTACAAGCCTCTCCCTTTGCCGTGAAGGTTGTTGGATTCTTAGCAGGGCAACAGACAAACCCCAACTTCTAAACTCTGATCTACCACCTGAAACCACCAGGAAACTATTATGCAAGAAAAAACATTTGCGGTCTCCAACATCATCAATTATAGTTTATTTACAGTAGTATCAGAATAAACAACTATGTATTTCCCCATCATGCCGAGAGTAGAAAGCATTTGCTAAAGGAAATTTATTTCAGCGGTGGTTATTTGTGTAAGCAAAGATTATGCATAAAACACTAATGCATGCTGACGTCTGGACAGCAGGAGTTAAGCTGAAAGACTGATCTGGACAGTCGCTCTCACTGGTGAAGTGCAGACAACACCACACACCCAACAGCGGGAGAGAAAAAGAGAGGGAGGGGGAGGGGCGAGAAGTGGAGGGGGTTGGGTAACTAGAGACTAGAGACAAGAAGGGGTGTGTGTATGTGTGTGAAGAGAGAGTGAGTGTGAGAGTGAGAGAGGCTGAACAGAGTCCAACGCACAAAACCGTTTCCAATCAACACCACTTGAATCTCTAGTGTCACCTCATACCCAGTTCATCAAATTATTTTTCCATCACTGTTTTAATAACCTGCCTCTGACCTTCTATTCCAAGGATGTTTGGCCGGGAATTAAATCAAAATGCCAATATCATCAACAAATCCTGCAGGGATTACTGTGTTCCGGCTCTGACTGTACAAACCAACAGATTCCACCACATCCGTCCATACAGCATCAACTGGCTGGCACTGACAGTAAAGATGAAGTCAAATCTAAAGAGAAAAATGCTATGAACAGAATAAGGTTACATGTATTCCAACATTTTTAAGATTTTTCTCAAAAAGCCCTACTTGGCCCTAATCTTGACATTTTGGTGGAGAACAAAAAAACCTTCTCACACGAACTAGTTTAAAATTCTGGCTCACTTTTTGCAGGAGGAGCGTTCATGCAGTAAATCTAGCCAGGGCAGGCAGGTCGGTCTGAGCAGTGAACAGGATTACAGGGTTTTTAGCCTGAAACAGAAAAGATTCATGCCTCCGAGAACCGTAATCTCATAGCTGGATTTAAACAATGACGCCGTTCCACCGCAATGGCCTGCTCTTGCAGAGAGCCTGAATTCAAATCCCTTTGGGTCCTGTCACGGCTTCCGAATTTGCAAAAAAATAACATCTTTAAGATGGTCCGAAATTTAGGGTTATATAAGCTATGTGATAGTGATTTTAAGAACATTCGGTCTGGACTGTGTGACCCTTCAAAGAGGATTCAAGGGGACGAATGGTTCTCTTACACTTTACTTTGTTATGAATAAAAGCCGAGGTCATTAAAAAAGGCTTAAGCTAGAATTTAAGACATAATTAAACCAAAGTGGAGTGATTAAACAATGTTTATACAAGTGACATGACACTAGATCAAAAAGCTGACGCTACATAGAGGCTTGAGGGTCAAGATTCGAAACATTAACTTACTAGCCACATTCACTAACACAAAACGGAACTTTCAAGCTTGAAGACAATAGAAAATAGTTCTAGACAAATTTCCAACTGTTAGATAACTAAGTCAGGTGAAGTTCAGAGTGTGTGTGTGTGTGTGTGTGTGTGTAACTGAACAGTAGAGTGAACACAGACTCCAGAAAAGCATGAATCTTAAGTAGTCCTTTGCGGAAAAGGCTTTGTTCACAGCCCAATCACCAAGCTCATCTCTCTCTTTTCTCACTCCCTCCCTCTCTCTTTCCCGTTCTCTCTCATGTTTGGCAGGACATTTATCATTCTTCCACACCAACAATTGCATGACAACATGGCCCAGCACGGGCAACACAATAGACTAAACCGGGGCCTCCGTCAGTCCCTTGCAAATGTTGCTAGGATACCTTTGATGATTTGGGCAACTTGTCAAGAAGCTCATCACTTACTTACAAGGCGAGAGCATGACGGAGGCTACGTTGGGACAGAGGGAAAAGCAAAAAGCACCCGTCTTTATACAATCCCACTGTTTCATGTGCAATCTTCACTTCTATGCTAAAATCTTGTTAATTAAAAAGAATCTGAGATTGCTATATTTTGATGAGGTTGCACAGGTTTAAACATGATTCTGCCTTTTCTTTAACCTTCATTTCAAGGCACAGATCTTGAGTTAATGCGTAAAACACAGCCATATTGTAATGTCTCAGGATTTCTGCATAAACACTGTGTTGGTTCTACCAAACACTAGCATTATCTCTGTAACAATACACTTCTTCCACAATATGATATGTTCAGTGGTTTGTGGAACATGATATGATTTACTTACCGTTAAGCCATCATTAATTGAAAAAGAAATGCTGAAACTGCCTAAACAAACCACAGTATCTGGAAGTGGTTATTTATTTATGTAGCCCTTACTTCTATATGTAAAACATGGAACCACTTCCAAATGGCATACCCCCCCAAATCAACAGGCAGATTAACAGCAAAGTATTTAGTATAATATAATATTAGCGTCACAGCAATATATTAGAAATCTCACGCATTCCCCTTGCTATTGCTTTCTCTCAGCTGACGAACAGCATTTCGCTCTACCGTCTCTGTCCTACATTCTCCTCATTGTCTCTGTGTTGAGCTGTGGTGATGGTGATGATGATGGTGGTGGGGCGCTGAGAAAGCTTCAGCTCTCACTCAAACAGATCTGCCAAGTCCACGGAAAAGAGAAACAACCTAAACTCCTCCCTAAACCCTCACTACTTCAGCATGTCTTCTCAGGCTGATCTGAGACCAGTTGCACTAGCTCTCTCATTACCAGTCTGGTGACACTAAGGCTGTTTCTAACGGAGATCTGCAAACACAGCACGGGCAGAGCAGCATGCAAATCAGCATAGCATGCCAACACCATGCGTCTCAGAGGGCCCTGACAGAAAGGGGCCTTTATCTGTTTTTTAGGCGTCCACAATATTTGCCTGAGTACACGGAAGGCCATGCCATACCATGCAATGAGGTCACACGGAAAAACAAAAAGGTTTCTTTTATTGCAGATCGGGGAGGATGGGGAGGGCGGACAATGACTTACTTGTACATCATGGCGTCGAGAGGCGAAGTGTGATTCATTAAAGAAAGTCTCTTGGCCTGTGCGTCTTTGAGAGCTGCAAATACAGGATGCTGTGCCAAAATCTGCGTGGGGAGGAGACCAAACAATACATTTACATTCATAGCATTTATCAGACACGGTTGTCCAGAGTGACCTTCATTTCCTAATTACAGCGATAGTCTCCCTGGAGCAACTGGGGTTAAGGGTCATGATGGTAGGGCTAGACGTAGAGCAGAGACAGACACTAACTCACAAGCTTGTACTAACTCTAGACCACTACCATCCGCCCTACACACAGACATGCAAATAAAGCACTGACTAAAAAAAACCCCAGTTGTGTCTGATATCGCACACGGATATGACAATAAGTTCTATTAATTCTTCTTGAAAATACAAATATATAACAAACTCTTCTACATTTATCATAAAAAAATCAACATTCAACATCCATCATTCAGATGCAAGCACAGAGCTTTGCATTTCAGCTATGCAACAACCAACGATCCAGTCACAGATACTTTTTTGACACACCATTTTAGAATTCCAGACATGCACAACCTTATTGTATCATATACACAGAGATGAAAACCGATCAGCTGTAAAGAAGATGCAGTCATGCTTTCTCGTTCATAACGAAATCCAGGCTATGAGTCGTGTGGAGGGAGATGTGTGCGCTTCATAGGGGGGATCCCATCACCATGGCAACCGCAGCGCAAAAGCAAATGAACTGGCTGGGGTGTTGAGGAAATTGTGCCAAAGGAGCCAGGAAGAGAAGGTCGTGATGCTGTTTTTGGTGATGTTATGAAAGACATGTGACTCATTAGCTAGAACTGTGGCACTTGCAATTATGACTGACATCTCCAAAAAAAAAAAAAAGAGTTAAAAGCTAAATTCGCTAGGTAAATTTAGCTAGATGAATGAAAACACAGACACGGACCTTTTCTTCTATGCTGTTTTTATCATCTCTACAGCCAAATTATTTCTACATCCCCATGCTGTGGGGTTCTACAAGCTCTATAAACTGGTGTTCATGTACGTGTCAGGGTTGTGGGTCACATCACTAGCTCATATTGCATAGTTACACTGCATTCCCCCTGACTTAATGCATCAGCAGAGCCTCCTCTAAGCGGCTCGCTTATCTCAGCATTACAGATTAAAATAGAACGGTGTTATTAGCTTATTAGATTATACAGTGTGTAAAAACACTGGACTACTACTACGCTGACATGCAGGGAGAGTAGAGAGTAAATGAAACTATATTCACCAGCACTGGGACACAACAATGGGGCGGAGGGAGAAAATCACACGAGTCATCCGTCAATGTACTGTCATTCTAAACACCTCATATATCAAAGAATACATGGTCAGTAGACTGATTAGCCTGTTATTACTCAGCATTCACTGACACAGTTCAGCTCAGTGCAGAATCTGAGCAACCGACAGCACTCATAAGAGGGTCTAACTGGATTACAAGCCCACTGATAATATTAACCCTGTTCAGAAATGTCCACAGAACCTGAGGGGAGTCCAGGCAGAAGTAGGGTTTGTCACACTGACTCTATGGTCCTCATGCTCCTTCCTGAACATCTAGTCTTGCTTTCATGAAAATTAAAAATACAGCCCAGTTGTTTTATTGTTAAATTTAGATTACAGATCTCAAGTGTGTTAGAAGAAATCATCCATATCTAGAAACAGAATTGCAACAGAATTAATGCTACAAGGTTTCTGTGTTATACACTGCTATAAAATAGTTCAGATGTTCTCATAAGGAGAACTAAAAGGACAGGTTATAGACACTAAATTACATCCTCAGGAGCCTCCGAATTTACCTTTTACTGTCAAAGTCAAAGTCAACTTTATTGTCATCTCTGCTATATACTATACAGACATACAAAGAGACGAGATGACGTGGCTCCAGTTTTCACAGTGCAACAAGAAATAGGGAACAAAGAACAAAAAACAAATAGTGCACATGGAACAAACAATATATAAATAGAATACAAAATATATATTTTAAACTAGAAATGGAGTATTAAATATAAACTTTAAACTAGAACTAGAAATAGAAGTACAAAGACAGGCAATTTGGATGCAGTATTAACCTACAAAAGTGGAAATTGACTATGTGCATGAGGTTAGTAAGAGTTTCAATATGAAGAATTCTATATCCAGTCTATTAATAAAACGGTGTCTTCTTAAGAAGTCTGACTAACAGTACCTCTTAAAAAGCATGACTAACATTTAAGTTTGTGCTGATGGAGAACTGACACTGCAGTTGAGATCCTTCAAATGAAATGTGCAGTGTCTAAGGTTAAGGTCTGAGACTTGTGACAGACTCAGAGATCGGGAACAGAGCCCCATTACTCCAGACAGCCTTTTGGGGCTTTGAGTCTGAGGCAGAGACTGTAGCTCTCTGGGGAGGACAGAGAAACGACATCAGACTGTCTGCCGGCTGGTGTCTCACTGTAGCTCATTAGGGGTACAACGTCTGCTCCAAACAGACAGACATACAGTACACATCCCAAAAAAGTTTAGTTTTTTTTAACATGTCAAAATATATTGCTGTCAATGATTAACCAATTGCTTTCAAATCATTTCACTACTACTGATATGACCTCAAATCAATATCTTGATTAATTTAACATTTTATATTGATTCTGATTAATAAACAATTATTTTGTTTTGGGTTTCTTTGTTCTTGTCCTCATAGTTCAAGGTCTGTACTGTAAATATGCTCAAACACTAAAGCTGGAATCTTCTTTCCAATTAAAAAAAAAAGCACGCCTTTTTGTAATTTTAAAATAACTGAAGGAAACACACGGATGTAGACGCAGACCGGGCAGGGCGGGGCCACATGCGGTGGTATGTTTTTAGGTACACAAAGTACAGTACACAAACACACACCAGAGAAAATTATTTCCCAAATAATCAAAATAACTGGCATGGGTACGATTACTTTGCTCAGAGGTTTTGAATGACAGTTTTGATGAATTTTTGATTAACTATCCAGCCCTACCTTAACGTGTGTCTCTAGAATGGCCGGTCTGGCTCTCTCTAAGACAGCCAGCCCTGACCCACAGGAGGAGTGCTGAAAGCTTCGAGCCGAGTGGTGAAATGCTGCACGTTATCGCCAAACAACTACCAAGGAATTCAATGTCACCTGGCTTTTAGCCAGAGATTCATCTGCAAGGAGCAGGAAGGACCATGGCTACACCGGCAATCAATGAGAGATGGCAGTGTGATCAAAATGAGAGCTTCATAGCTGAGTGCAATGAAAACAGATGTGAATGAAGGGAACTTTGGGCACTTCTGTGGTCAAGTGATACAAGCACATAAGTATATGCAAATGCCAGGCTGATAAGCAAGCCTATAGGGCACAATTAGAAATGCCAGCAGTGTGACTACCAGAGGAGATGTGGGTGGGAGAGGCAGGGAGAGAAGCTGCCTTCTTCTGACCTTTTTGACACATTTTAGTTTTATGTGTATAAACACTAAACCCATCACCACTTCCAACACTTCTGATCTAATTTGACACGTTTAGGGTCATAGAAGAGTCCGGCATATTTGAGCAGATCCCCTGGGTGACGTAGAGGTGGAGAAATGTCCTATTTAAACAATGTAAACATGGATATTTCGACTTTAAATGCTTGCCTTAACTGTTATAGCTCCCTACAGGACTGTAAAAATCCCCCAGACTGCAGAAGGGAGACACAGGGCTATAGCCTGGCTGCCTTTTCAGTCCAAACTTATCAATTTCCTCTAACCATCATGACACGGTTGAAATGGAAAATGATAAATATGCAGACCTGCCTGTTTTCTCTGTGTTTTCACAATGTAATCATTGGCCTGATTGTGAAGGAACTCTTACAGTCATCTCTACTGAAAAAGAGTGAAAAGTTTCCAACGTGGCTCCAGCATTCCTGAGCCAAAAACAGTTCCAAGAAAACCTAAAGAGCTTTAAGGGCTAGTTTCTCGCTCATGGATTAAGCCTAGTCTTGGACTAATTTGTAGTACCAATGGAGATTCTCCATTCAAACTCAGAACTAGTCTAGGACTAGGCTTAATCCTCAAGCGGGAAATTGGCTCTATATGTATAAATCTCAAGCAACACACTACAAATGAATACTAAATTACGAAAAGGAGTGCAATTTATTTGTTTTTTTTAATCCAGATTTTTTAAATCCACAAATTCAAACAATGTCTTGAGTGCAGAAAAACAGAAATGAATTTAACACGCAATAATAAATGGCGCATACAATGTGTAAATAGTCTATGAAAGCTCCTTGGCACAGTGTGTCTAGTTTTTCTACTGTTTCTGTAGCTAATGAATTTATGTTGAAAACGCAGATAGCATCAATGCAAGGGGTCTTCATTCACTGTTAACCACATTAGCATTTTAAACACCTCACAGACAGTGTGAAGAGTAACACCTGACATTCCATTCCTGATAGCAGACCAGATCTGAGAAAAACACCACCACACGCCACTTTCTCCGCCCACACAAAGCACACACACGTTTATTCATGCATGTAAGGCTCCAAATGGATACAAAAAACCTCACGGATGTCAGCATCAGGGAGATTCAACTAAAAGTGTCATAGTCAAAACAAAAGGCTTCATCCCCTTCTGCACAAGGCACTCGAATGTGGATAGGAGTCGCTGACAAACACGAGCGTCTGGAGCTTTGAAGATACCCGGCAGCGCTAAAAGAAGCTGTAAAAAGGCGCTTTGATCTCCTCAACTAAAGACTGCAGACCTGTTCCTCCAAACACACAGAGTTTATATACAACCAACGAGTGTCAGAGTACTTAATACCTACACTTGCACGCACACAAACAGCGGCACACGGTCCGAGATTGTTAAAAGTAAACAGAGTGTGCTTTAATGCTGGTTTGGTGTCCTGCACCTCTCAGGAGAGAAACGTTTAACAGTTCCACTGAGACTTAACTACAACAGAAGAAGCGACACTCCAGCTTGGAGTTTATAGCAACGTGCTAAGTAACAACTGTCCGTCACAAGACCCAACAGAACAGTTTATGTGATGCATGCAAGTCACTTTAGCCATGTATTTTAACCAACAATTTGTGCATTTCCCACTGTGAAGTCCTAGGCATCCCCTCCTCACCTAGAGACAATGATATTTAATTTCTGTTTTACTTAAGCAATATAGTCATGATTATCTGAAGTCAAAAATCAAGTTAAATGAAAACATCCATACATTCATAACGTAAATATAGCACCTACTCACCAAACAGCAACAAAAATAAGGCGCAGCAACATCCTGTTACTAAAAGCACCACCAAAACCTTGTGAAAAAAGGCTCCTCTGATAAGAGGCGGTGTCACATCCAGGAGAGCAAATTAACTTCATGGAGTCAGTATTTAGCAGCAGCAGTTGGATCTGTAGCGATATCCGCAGTTCGGTGGGGGCTGCGTGCAAGCGTGTGAGCTCCCCGGCTGCAGACGGCGTTGGAGGGGACGAGGCGAGCTTCCCACCCTCTCGAGTATCTGGAGGCTACAGGGGGTGGGTGGGTGAGGGGGGAACGCTACAGCAGAGGCACGACTGGGGGAAACGCCGGCCGCCACGACAAACCAGACAAAAAAAAAAGTCTCCTTAACCTCCGCCGCTCCCTTTTACTCCCTCCCTCTTCTTGTCACACTCTCGCTTGCTCCCTCCTTCCTTCCTTCCTTCCTTCCCTCCCTCACACACTCTCTCTCTTGCTCTCAGCTATATTACAATTAAATATTGAAGGTGAAGCTAAAAGATGCTTTGCAGAGGAAGAGAGAGAAGGAGACCACTGCATCCCTCTCTCTCTCTGCCCCTGCAAATGTGACAGCCTTAGACAATAGCGGCCAGGTCAGCTGGCCTCAGCTTTTCTGTGAGGGGGTGTGTGTGTGTGCGTGTGTGTGTGTGTGTTTAAAAAAAAAAAAAAAAAAAATCCGCTGGAGAGATGGGATTTGCCATATGGGTGAAAATCCATATGACTGCTTGATTAAATGACATTAAAATGATGAAAACCCTCATATTTAGTTGTGGAGTGAATTCTGCAGATTTTCCTTGAATAAAAGATCTGTGGTTATAACAGAAATGACTCTGGTATTTCTATTGTGTGACGAGAGCATCACTCATCACCAACCAACCCCTGATATTCCAGATGGGATCTTTTACTTTATTCACAACAAATAAGAATTCATGCTTTCATTGCATCTATATAACTGTACTCTTGAAAAGACCTCAAACAAAAATGCATTGCAGCTTATTCTGATTCGTTTCACGTGTGGGGTTTCTATTCAGTCTCCAAAGTGAGCGCAGCATGCTTTAGCTACCATGCAAAGAAATTTCCCTAACAGATCATTCGGACCGTTAACAGTGCCCGGAGGCTTTGCACACGACCGAACCGTCAAATACATACGCACGCAAATAAGAAGCTTTGACAGTTAACAGAACAAGCAAGTTGAGTGGTCAAAAATCGAAATATATCTTCTTATTCTGCGTTATCATATTTCCTCGTAACTTGCGGATCCAGATCAGTAAAACAGCCATCGTTGTCCCCGTCTATGTTCTGTTCACACTCTACAACAGTCACTAAATTGAAATTATATGAATACCACTACATACCTGCAGTCTACGTTCAAATCAACTGCCATTTCTTTCCTCGTCCATGAGCGCCGTTCTGGAAGAGCAAACACGCAGCCCCGAGCGAAGCTGTTTGACAGCTCAGAGAGACGAGGGCCATTTAAATTACATCAGGTCAATGAAGCAATTGTGTGGAAGTATCGCCTCCCTCCCTTACCGGACCAATACGTGGCTAAATAAAAACAATCCAGTGCAGCAGTTTGCATTTTTTATACCAGAAATGGCAGCAAATTCTTTATTATCTGCAGGTCAAAGACAAGCCTACAAATATCTCTGCTGGATTGTGTTGGCCGAAGCTGGGACATCTGGAATCGATTCCTTTCTCGGCTCAATACATAGCTTATTATCACAGAAGACTGGACATTTGTTACAATTTTTCCTTTTACGGATTACACAATTAAAGATGGACGACGCTGTTGTCTTCTACAGGATCAGCAATCGATCTACACTGTGGCAGTGGGATCAGGAATGCATAAAAACATTTGAGCAAGTGATAACTGTGGAATGCTCTTGTACACACTGAAAAACTACACTCG
Organism: Distichodus sexfasciatus; assembly: GCA_032718565.1. Lineage (NCBI taxonomy): Eukaryota > Metazoa > Chordata > Actinopteri > Characiformes > Distichodontidae > Distichodus > Distichodus sexfasciatus. Next base: position 122,120 of record JAVGVS010000038.1, on the reverse strand, counting down.
CTTGGAACATTCATTATTGTTTTTGTGTTATTTGTGTTATAGGCTATCAATGCTTGGTTCTAATTAGATGTTCCAGTCTGAGGGGGCGAAGTGTGTGTGTGTTTGCCCGTAGGGCAGTTTACAGCAGCCCACTCTGCAGGGGGTAAAGCACAGGTCAATTGTCTATGGCCATTTTGCTGTCAGTAATCGTGTGTGTGTGTGTGTGGACTACAGAGGCAGGCTTGAACAAGGTTGGGTCAAGGGGGGTGTACCTTCCCTCCTCTCCCCTCCCCCTCACGCCTTTTGGGTTTTGTTTAGCTCCAACATCTCTGCCAAGGAGAATCCAAGCCTTTGGAATGCTGGCACAGAAAAAGCGAAAAACATCTCCCCGAAATCTCGTCCTCAATTTCATGCTCTCAGCACTGGAAAAGTGGAAGAGAGTCGAATTTCCTCCAGTGGTAATAATTTTTTTTTTTTTTTTACAGATTAGGGTTAATGATATATTTGCTGTTTGATTAAAAAATGGTCAATTGTGTTAGTATTAATTCACAAAAGAAATTGTGTGCTTTAACGAGCCGTTTAGATTTCTCCCCTACTCCTTAGTCACAGTAGGGGACATATGAATAACTTCACCCTCCTATCTGAGGCCTCCGCCCACTAGGTACAACTGCAAGCACTTCTTGATCCGCCATGTTTTCTTGCAAGCGCTAGCGTAGGAATCACAATGAAGAAGTCTACTGGTGCATAAAAAAAATCTATGAGCTTCAGCGTTCAAAGCACTAAGCGTCCTCAGCGGGGAAAAAAATGACAGCGCTGCGTTTGTGAATATCACTTTTGTCTTGCTAGCCAATCAAAATCGAGGAAAGGGCGGGACATATAAATCGGTGGTACTCTCCCATCTGTTTACTTGCATGGTTTATCTCATGCACCCAATCTCGAAGACATGCGAGCATTTAGTTCAAACACTGCTGCTAATGCCAAGATGTGAACACTTATAGCTAACGTTAGTTAGGATAGTTTCCGCCACCGCATTGTAAACCCATGAGCCATCCCCACACTTGGAAATTTATTTTTTTTAAAACCAATGCATTTTAAAATGTTTGCTAAAATGAAATATGACTGTATGGATGCTATGTTAGCGACAGCCATGTCGATCATTTTCATGTGCGGTAAAATCTCGCTGTGCTCTCTACGCCTCAGTTCTGGAGTGGTGGGTGGGCAGCAGCGGCTCATCTGCATTTAGGAATAGTAATGAGAAACAGCCTGTTCTGAAAGGGACAAATACTGAGGGATAAAAAGCAGGCGAAAATGGCTAATCTGAGAGGTCTTTTCAGAAAACTACTTCAGAAACATGTTTAGTGGAGCTCATAAACCTATTTTAACCTGATGAAAAAAAATACAATATGGGATTTGATTAAAAAACTTGATTTTAAACAACAACAAGAAAACTTAACCATCAAACATGCTGAGGAGCACGCAAAATGACATGGGACTATAAAACCATAAGCTAACAATGTGTATTACTGGATAAGGCTGGTGATGTGACTAATCACGAGTAGACACTTCTTAAGAATGAAATAAATAGAAACCAAGGATGCAGTAGGGATGCAATGGTTAGTCCACATACTCAATTGTTGTTAATAAAAATGCATCACTACAGGATTTTAGTGTTGTGGAGTTGTAGTGTAAACCCATGTAAATGTTCAACTGTAACTCCAATTCACTACAGGAAGTGAGTGTTGGGGGCAGTATCGCTTCCGTTGTCTGCCATGAGACGCTTGGATGATATTGAAAATATGTACATATGTACAAATTCCCAAGTATTGTATTAAGTTGCTATGGGAAACTGTTATATTAAGGCAGAGACTGGACCACAGGGTGACAGTCACAGATGTGCAGACTTTAAGTTAAGTAGAGTAAAGAAAGTAAAAGAGGAGTCACACCAACAGAAAGCAGAGATGGAGGGAGCGACAGAAATAATCACTGAAAAATCAAATAATCGACAGATTCGCTGACTACCAAAATAAACTGTAATTGCAGCTGTGCGCTTTACTACCACAGTTCGGATGTATCATTACATGCACCAACAGAGTGGATTTTGCAGTAAATCATCCTTATTTAACCTCTGAATTCATCTCTGGAGTTGAAAGAGAGCTTTCAACTGGAGTCAGTTAAATCTAATTTATTTCATTTTCTGACATCAAGGCAACTCGTGGTTTGCAGGTTTGGACTAGTTACCCCTTGTCCTTACATCTCTGAACAGTCAGAAGGGAGCTCACTTGATTCGCTTAGCTCTAATAACGTTATTTTAAAAAAAGATTAAAAAACTCGAGTTTTATGAGGGGAAAACCTCTTGCCAAGGAAAGCAGTCATTTTTGCCTCTGGAACCTGAATTTCATGGACCTGCTGATGTTTATTTTGTTTTGGTTTTTCTACCCATAAGCTCCCATCCTTATCTGAGATGTCATGACATGAGGAAATCAATGGCTTTTTTGTCAAAGCAGGGAGCACATAACCTCTTTTCAGTCAAGAGATTCTTGAAAATCACACAGGACTTCCGTTCCCATAGGCCTAAACTGATTACCATTGGAATGAGGCCATATTTGGGGGTCTGGTTTAAAATACATTACCTCTCTAATGAGAATAGGTGTCCTGTGATTTCTCACAATGGATCTCATGCGCCGTACAGACTTGTCTAAGCTGTTTATTTCTGTTTTAATTGAAGCACACTCAAGACAGCCATTGCAAAAACAATGCATTAAATGTTTAAAGGGGACCTACATACTCCTCCCAAAGGGACATTCAGTCTAAAGATGCTAACGCTTGCCACAAATTAATGAAAGCGAACAATGCACAAATTAGCCACACAACCTGCACATGGTTGCCTTTCCTTTGTCAGTAGCCGTTTTGACATCTTTGGGATCCTTGATTCTGTGTCACTGTTATCAGTCTTTTGTTAAAACTAAATCCAATGAATTTTTATGCAATATAAAAAACTTATTCTGCAAAATTATACTGTGCACGTCATTACTGTGTGCCCATTACTTCCCATTAAAGCTGCACAATTTAGCATGCCTGTATCATGTGCGCACGCACAATACTGCATGCAATGTTCTTTAAAGCAAACTAAATTAAACTTTTTGTGCCATGATACAAAAGAAAACTTGCCCGTTTCCCATTTTCTATGCCTAATCTACAAGAGAAGTCTGTCTGATATAACAATTTACTCCGGTTTTAAGGTTCTTGGATGAAGTTCATGAAAGGGTAGCTTACACTGAAACGCAGTTATTGATGAGTTATTTTTTTTAGCTTCTTAAGAATCCCTATTTTCATTCCAATCATTCAAGAATTATTGTTTATAAAAAGAAATTAAGGCGTTTAGTAAAAATGCTATTGGATTTTTACCATGATGTATACCGCAATGTCAATATTTTCATCAGTTTAGTGCAGCCCTACTTTTCATTTCTTTTGAAGAAAACATGGTCAATATGAGACAAGCAGAAAAAAAGGTAAATAAAAGCCGGCATCCACCCGAGTGCCTTTGGAGAACAGGTAATTAGCATGATCACCCAGCCCTGATACCATTAGCCCGAGGTAACGGTCCAAGGTGCCCATGTGACAGCTGATCACGAGTCCTACTGAGAAGCTATTTATCAAACACACAGTGCATTCCGGGGTCAGACAAACTTTGCAACTTGGACAAGAAGAATGTTACATTTAGTAGCTGCATTTGACTTGATAACAGCTACTGAGTTTCATGAGTAAATCTTTGGCTTTTCGCCTGAGGCCAAACAAACCGCATATTCTTCATTTCAGGTGTATTCCCGCCATGTCCTGATGCCCCACAGTCCTGCATAGCTTAAAGATTTCTTTGCCTGGACAAAATGGACAACTGGATCTGAATTGTAGGGTGTAGTGACCTTCCTGGGCCACAACCTTTCTAGGGCACAACATTCTAGAGGGGATTAATGAAATTAGATTTTAAATGAGTGTGTCTTTTATAATAAATAATAAATTATAATAAATTAAGTTAACATTTGCACCATGAAATAATTTCGCTGTGTTCTAAAATATCTTTATATGCTAAACATTTTCTCTTAATTTATAGTGTAGGATGATATAGATGATTCTCATTAAGTGTTATCAGCAATTCAACCCCTGAAATTCACATAAATGGATTAAAAAAGCCTATATTAATGTATATAATATCCCCACAAGAAAATTATATCAGTTACTAAGTGTCAGCTACAGAAATTCTGTACACACTGATAGATTGTTGAATACTAGTACTGTGCAGTCCTCACCTATTTGGTTGCTAATGTCATGGGCAAAAATGATATAACACCAACAAATATCAGTTTTTGATGAAGAAGCAATTTTTTTTTGACATTTCTAATTCAAAATGCCAAATGTCCAACCACTAGACTAACATTACCCAGGACACAGCACTAGTCTCATTTCCCCCCTGTCTCTCTCTCAAATTCTGCAAGCCCTGCCACTGCCCATGTAATGGACCAAAACCAAGTTTGTAATTTGTCTCATGAAAGACATGAAGGTCAGTCCCCAGTGAGAGGGCACCTTCAGTCCAGCGGGTTTTCTCTACAGAATAAGCCTCTCCACCTTCAACCTTCCCACCATTCCCACTAATCTCTGGGTGCAGGCTGAAAGACGCTGGCAACGTGAAAAATGCTTGTCTCTGTTCTGTCTGCCTGCTGAGAAAGAGATACTCCAAACAAAGCGAGGAAGAGGAGAAGGCGTAGACTGCTTTCACTCGGTCATATCAACCACGCTAATTGAATCCTGGCACAGCGTTAGTGGCTGGGTTAGGGCACCAGCTCAGTCCTCGGGCAGGATAATGTCTCAGTACCACACTGGCCTTGAAGACTTCAGGTTACAGGAAACTTTAATGGTGAAAAGGATATGGTGGCACCTGGCCCGTTCTTTCTGGAAGAAACTGAAAGCTTGATTTAAATTAAACAATTTAAATCCTGAAGCATACTGTTTTTTATTAACTAACTAATTCTGTACTTTTTTTTTTTTTATAGGGAGTTTTCTTGAAAGCTTTATCTAACGCGGCCCAGAGAGTGTACAGCCTCGCAAAAACAGCTCTGAGGCAGAAATCATCTTAAATTAATAGTTTCTAATCTACTGACCTCCGCAAATGCTTTGCCAACAACCACCGAACTTAGGAAACATCATTTTAAAATCCTCAATAAATCTCAGACTTTTAATCTTTCTCTATGCAGCAATGTTTTGCTAAAAAAAAAAACTTTACCCGTAGCAATCTGGCAGATGTGATTCTACAATGTTGGCCACTGGTGTCTCATCTGAAACTGGAGTCTAAAAGTCACACCATGTCCAAGGATGAAAAACAAATACAGGGTTGCTGTTTGACCAGTTAAAGCTGTTCCTTTAATTCAGCCAAGAACTTTGCCAATACAAACTTTTTCAGAAAATAAACGTACAGGTTGTAGATAAAGTATAACTTCTCCAATCCATAACAGTACATCCCTTATACATTTATTTGGATAATAATTAACAGAGGCATTAACTTACAGTACACACTGTCCTGTAAGTCTCATAGCTTCATTTAGGAACAAATTAGACTTGTTCACAGCTTTCATCCATTGATTAGGTGCTGATGGTGTTTGGTGTACAGAGCTTCGGGCTGCACATTTGGCCCAGTGCCCGTGGAATTTTGGTGACATAATTTCACGACGTAAGGCATGAGTTTAGAGTACAGTCAGGGCCATGCTATTGACATGAACTCAATCAATGGACATGGAGACACACAGGCACACACACATCTCATTAAAATAAAACTCCTGAGGGGAATATGAGAGAAAGAAGCTCATTATGGAAAGATGAGTGTGATGGCATCTGCTCCAATTAACTACTGCCTGCCCGGCATGCAACAAAGGACAAGGCCATGAATGAGAGCAAATCATTCAGAGACTGAACCATGAATCAGATAAAAATGGATGAACTACAAAGAAACATGGACCCTGAGAGGCAAGCAGCAAATGTGAAACAATACGTCGTGCTAATCATAACTGATGTAACCTCAAACCTTTTGCCTACAAACATCCTTTTTAAACTCATATACTTAAAAAATACAACAAATAAAACACATACATGACCATAAAACACAGGCCCTCAGGCAGTGTGGCATGACATCAGTAATGGAAATTGCTATGTTTCCCTGCACTATATCAAAATATGTTATTTCTTGAAAAGTTATTTGGAGGGAATCAATAATTATGCAACGACTGGAGAAGGCATCTGCATAAAAATGCTTAGTAAAAACTTTTTAGTAAGACTTTAATGAGAACCATCTTTTCTTAAACTTTACTCAGTAGCCTTGGGTAGTGTATAAATTTTGCCTAAATGTCAGTCAAGATGAGAACAAGTCGAGTTTTACTTTTGTTTTGCATCACGCAGCAAAATTTGAGGGATTGCCCTGCTATGTGACTATTGTATATGTGCACATGATGATGGTGGTGATGGTGGTGACGGTGGTGGTGATGCTGCAACAAGAAACTGTGCAACTCTAGAGTACATGTGAAAACACCTGTCATTTTTAACAAAAGATGTTAGGTATCAGATCTGGTCAAACCTAAATTTTATATTGTAAATCTATTCCTCAACAAACACAACAACATAAAGGGAGCCTCTGGTATGGGACAGACCCACAAATCTTCCCACTCAGTTTTTCAGGAATGAAGGTAAAAGGTATTACACACATATACACACAAGCTCGTTGTTCCGCACTAGTTTTTCCACTACGAAAGCCTTTGACAGTCGTACATATTTGTGCTGTACAAATATAACTGAATGAAACTAAAATGCATTTCAGTTATTTGTTTGGACTTTCAAAAGTACTTTAAGTCGTTAAAATCTAGTTTGCATGTACTCCATTCCCAAGTTAAATATCCACACACACCTCTTCAGCGCGCTCAACAACCGTAGCACCGCAATCACAAATGTCCGGCATCAAGAAAACGAGCTTCCATTTCAAAAAGCTACTCTATCACACTCTCTTACGAAGTGCTGAAACGGAATGCTGCGAGAGAAAACGAGTTCGCTCATACAGCAAAAACCGCGTGACAAAACCAAGCCGAAAAGACTCGAGAAGAACAAAAATCGACCATTTTAACTCGGCACCCACCTCTTCACCAACGCCGTTGTCAAAGAAACCAAACTTAGTCTTCGCGCTCGCAGAAGTCGCACCGTTTTTCAAGAACTCAAAAAAAAAAGCCTCTAGGAGAAGTGTGAGGGTAAAACAACGATGGAAACGCGCAGGAGAAACAACCTGCTCAACCCGAAAAAAGTCGGTGCAGCAAGTGCAGGAGAGCGAGCTCAAAGTCCCGACGCGCGCGCGCGCACACACTCGCACTCACGCATCAACGCGCGCGCAGGCACATACACGAGCACGCGCACAAACGTGCGCGCGCGTTGATGTGTGAATGTGTGTCTGCGAGGGAGGACTCTCATATGAGTGTGAGGAGCTTTAAGTTTATGTGTACGTGTTCGTTCACAGCACTTGATTACAAATGTTCAGACTTACCGAGAGATGAAGGAGTGATGAATGAGATTTTTAATCGCCTCGTTCACGTCCCGGACTGATTTTTAAAAGTTCTGATGTGATGTCGCGTCCCAGCATGGCGGAAACAGTGTGTATAGAACCCCCCCACCCCCCTTTTTACTGCTGTGTCTGTGGTGAGGGCGAAATGAAATAGAAATATTTTTATGCACGCATAAGTAATACAACTATACAGTGCAGTTCTCCACTTTATTAATTTGTGTTGTTAAGTTGTATAGGTAAAACAAGACTCATGAAATGACTGACGCATTTTCCTATATAATTAAAGATGACCGAACAAGAGTCTGAATAAAAAATGCAAGATGCTGTCCAGAAAAGTGAAAGAATTACTATGGTATAATGTGCCTTAATGTAGATCATCATCATCATCATCATCATAATAACAATAACAATAATAATAATAATAATAATAATACATAGGCATTACCACAACACGATCACATACACAATAATGCTGTAACACACCCACCTTTATGGATTATCCAGTACAGTTGCACTATATCTTAGTTAGACATGCATGTTATAAGCCATGCATATTACACACACATACACTGTGTCAAATTCACTACTGTTCCAGCCTTATAAGTATTTTTAAAAGAAAAGATTCAAATAAAGTAGACTGACTGTAATGTCCAGCATGTATACCTCACTTGTCTGTCAATTGGCCTTGTATTATCATCCATGGACACTTAATGCCTTACACAGATTAATGTGTCTGGGATTCTCACTATTCAGACCCTGTTCTCATGGCCAAAAACCCTGAACCGGCTAGTAAAGTAAAATAAACATTTATCCATTTTTTTACAAGTGAAAAAGGCGAGGCCTGAAAAGCTCTTTGTCACAAAGGTCAAAGGTTATGTGATATTTTTGCTACAGGAGGAGTGAATCAAAAACACGGCAGTAGAGGGAAACCCAGACAGAGACGGCTTTGTCCCATAGACCAGAGACAGACAGAGGGAAGAATGAATCTACAGAGAATGAAGGAAAATCTAGAAGGAGAGTGAGCTAGATAAAAAGTGAGAGAAAGAAAGAGAAAGAAGGGGAACCAACAGACTCTGTCAAGGGACTGTGAGAAACAGTTGCAGCTAATTGTTCTTGAACTTTTTAAAAGGTACTCAATCCTCATCAAACCACCACCAGGAAAAAAGTTATCTAAAATAGATATTTCCTAAAAGCAGATGAATATATGTAAGCTATATGTAAGGTACCACATGAAGTGAAATATTTTAAGAGGTTCACCATCTCACTGTAGAAAGAATTCTATTATAGGATTCTTCTAGAGATACATGCATAGAGCATTCCCTGTTTAAAATCCTGTATGCGCACTAGTGTTTGTGGGTGCGCAAAGATTGTAATAGTGTTTCTGATGTAAAAGACTGCATTCACTAACATCTATCTTTCTGTGAGCACTAAAATATTTAAAGATCAAAGTACCGCGCTAACAGTAACCTTTTCATAAATACAGAAAAAAATGTATCACTTCTAGATGTTTTCTGGGGGGGTTGTTTCTTTGTTTTTGCTACATTTTTTGTCTTTTAAAGTTTTCTGACGTCTCACTTAAAAAAAAAAAGTGTATTTATCTCTGGGAAACGCTTCACCGACTTGGCGCGAATCCCACCACTGGCACACATCTCGCTGATTACAGAACTATGCTACAGGCTTTATCATCGCCAGCCTCAAAGCTCCACATAATCACAGCTTTAACTTTACTGCCAATGGGACCCCTCTGTTAGCCTTTAGCGTCGATAGCATCTCCATAAGAATGTGTTATAGAGAACAGCTGCGGTGCTGTGCCTTGTGGGTTTGGGTAGGAGGAAGCAGGTGATGGTGCAACCTCACCACGGACCAGATTCCAGTTAAACTACTACTGGCATTAGTGTACTTAAATAAGAAAATAATTCTCAAACCTTCTCCTACAGATGCTGTGCACTTTATGTTTAACATGAAAAAAGGTATGTATAAATCCTGCATTATTTATTTGATAGAGTTATATTTCATATAACATATAGAATATAATCAACATATATAAGTATATAAGCATAACATAATACAGTTTCTTAAATGTTGACTGTGTACAAAATGTGAAATGTAATAGGCCACAATTAACTAAACGTAATATACTGTATGCAAACAATGTATACAGGTGTTTGTGAACTCTGTGACACTTTTAAAACAACTGTTAGAGCCATTTTGTGTTGCATGAATGTTTGAGTATTTGGATTTAATATTTCATAACTATTTGTAGTACAATTTAGAGTTATAAAGCTCATTTGAATATTTCTGGAACTTTCTATATAAACTTTCTGTATTAGTACCTAACATAGAAGTAGCCTTACGTGTCGTAATCTGACTGGTTCCTGAAAAATATACAAATTGTATAAATAGATAGATAGATAGATAGATAGATAGATAGATAGATAGATAGATAGATAGATAGAAGTGTTAAAGTTAAAGCATAGCAGAAGGGGGAATCTGGCGCCTCTCACCAAGGAGAAAAGTAATTTGGAGAAATTGATCCAAGATGGACGCAATATTGATATCGTAGAACAGGGACGTCACTCGGAATGAAAGACAAGGGGGGCTTAGCCCCCAAGATTGTAGGAAGGAATTAGCGCGTATAGAGGGCTTAAAAGTTTTCACCAAACCTAGACAGGCTTCTTTAATTTTATTATCTCATGTACAGCAATTATGCTTTTATCTGGCTCACTTTGTTTCACTGGCTTCTCTGGAAGATCGCCTGCCTTTGTTTTCCTTAGTCTTACCTTAGGTAGTCTACCGTTAAAAAAATAATACAGTCTAAATGAGTCCATGAGGTTTTTTTAATAGCCTACATGTTGGGGTTGTGTTCATTAAAAACATGCTAGCAAATATATCTAACAATGCATTTAATAATAATATGAAATGTGAAACATAATATCTAAAGACGTAGTTTCACAACTCCTCTTTCTTCATGCTTGGTGTCTTTCCAAATAAAGTTTTTCATTGCTGCTTACTATGGAGGGCTAAGAGTGCCAAAATTAAATATATAAATATGTCAATAATTAAATAATTAAATGTGTCATTAATTGTTTAAAATGGGAAATATAACGATAAATAATTACTTAAATGTGTCATTAAATATTTAAAATGGTAAATAAAAACGTCATTAATTAAATGTGGCTTTAATTATTTAAAATGGGAAATACAAATATAATTAATTAAATGTGGCTTTAATTATTTAAAATGGGAAATAAAAACATAATTGCTTAAATGTGTCATGAATTATTTAAAATGGGAAATAAAAACATTGTTAATTAATTAAATGTGCAATATATAATTATTTCACTATGTATTTCATTTTGGCAATGTTCCGCACATCATGAATTAATTTTATCTGTCAGTGGGCGGAACAAACGCTGATCTACTCAAGACAGCCAATCATCTTGAGTAACAAACGCTGATCTACTCAAGACAGCCAATCGTCTTGAGTAGATAAGCGTTTGTCCCGCCCTCTGGCTTTGATGGGCCATACTGACAGATAAAATAAATTCATGATGTGCAGCAAAGACGCAGCGAAAAATGAATTAATTGTATCTGTCACTGCGGGTCGTCAACCGAGCGTAACATCTGATTGGTTACCCAGTACAGCTAGTCAAGACAAACAGATCCCAGAATAATGGATCAATACATGGCCCATCAACATACTTCGAGACAATAGATGGCTGTACTACGTATGATAATCAAGAAGAGGAAAAGTTGAGCGAGACACACATGACAAAAACTCGAAAACGCGCCCGGAGCTGTTGAGAGAAGCGGCGAATTTAATAGAAGCTCTGCGAAGAACTCCGTCATCGCAGCCAGTTGCTCCATCTCGTACACCTATAGTATATAAAATAAGTAACTAGCTGCCTCTGCTACTAATCCAGTAGCATTCTTCTACAAGAATATCAACATGACTGTCGACATCGATGTCGTAGAAAAAGAAGCTTTGCCAAAGTTCAAAAGATATCTTGAAGAATACACACACGCTACTGAAGAGTTGTGGAAGTTGTGGAGTGAAGATGAAAGAAAAGGTGATCAGGAAACATATGAAAGCAGACAGACAGGATTAAAGTATAGTATTTCAAATCAGTCCTAATCTAATTTCTAGTCAGTCTTATCACAAGTCGTAAAAGTCGTGCAAGCCGTACGAGTCGTACAAGTCGTACATCTCAACTATCCCATGCTAGCTCGGTTCGGCTGAGGCTTCAAGCAGAACATGAAGCATTGTTAGCTAGGAGGAAGTAGAACTGGAAGAAGAAGTTCGTTTGAAAGCAGAAGAAGCTCGCTTGAGAGCAAGGAAAAAGCAAGGGCAGATGTGAACTTGCTGTGACAAACGCTAGATTAAAGGCCTATAGAGAGTATGAGGATGCACATGAGTCTACAGATGACTCGTCAGAACCGTCTAGAACCAGGTCAAAACCTTTAGCTAGCATAAAGAAAGAGCAAAGGGATGACAGTCAGTGTTTTGAAACTAACAAGTTGTTGCCCAAAATCAGTTTGAAGCCAACTGTGAATCCCTTAAGTGAAGAGTTTAGTTTGGCTGCAAGAACAGCCAGATTCCACTAATGACCTGTGTCAAATACTGCAGCGTCAGAACGAGGTTGCTGAGCGTCAAACTAATGCCACTGAGATGCTTATCAAACAACAAAGTCTGACTCAACTGCCTCACAGAGAAATTCCCATGTTTACAGGAGATCCTCTTAAGTACAGATCTTTCATAAAAGCCTTTGAATACGTCATCGATAGCAAAACTGACAGTCAACAAGATCTACTACCTAGGACGGTTTACGAGAGGGAAGCCACAAGAGCTTGTTCGTAGCTGCGAGCAAAGGCAACCAGACCAAGCTTATGAACAAGCTAGAGAATTGCTTGAATGTCAGTACGGTGATAAACGAACAATTGCTAACACCTATGTTAGTAGGGCGTTAGAGTGGCCTCAGATAAAATTTAGAAGACAAAGAAGGATTGGAAGCTTTTGCTTTGTTCCTGACCGGATGCCGCAGAGATGAACACTCCAACCAACTTGAGGTGCATCATATCCAAACTTCCATACAAAAAGAAAGAGATATGGAGGGATTCTGTGCAAGATATCCAAAACAAGGAACAAAGACAAGTCACGATCTTCGATATGGTAGACTTAATTTGTCAACGAGCTAAAGCAGTTAATGACCCATTGTTTGGAGATATTCCAGACTTCATCCCAGGTAGACAGGAAAGAAAGTCGGCTTCAGAAAGAGTGAGCCCAAAAGAAGCAGCTTTGCAGTGAACACGTCTGCTACAGAGAAGAGCGCCATAAGGGTCAATCACATAAGAAACATATAGTTACAGCTGTTAAGTCAGCTATTGCTTTCCAAAGTCTCTGTTTGTTTTGTAAGAAAAAACACCCACTGAACGTGTGTCACAGGATAAAAAAAGATTTTTGGTTCTTGTTGGTTGTCAGTTGAGGTCATGGGTCGGTAGGATTTTTTTTTGTCCCCCGAGTGGCAGCAAGGGATGGGAAATTTATTAAATTGTTTATTTTTCTTGACAGCAGTGATGTTATTTTTTCATAACATAGCCTACCTGTACTACATGTACTCTACCAGCTTGTGTCCCAGCATGTTACACACACGCTTGCACACATTTGTGTGCAGACTGGACTAGGGGTGTTGAAATTAATCTCATAATCGAGGCATCGCGATGCAGACGCGGACGATTCTGCATCGATGCAGTGGCAAAACATAATCGATTATATCATAATGACATGGTTTGGTGATTTTCTGGCATAAAAATTATACAACCCCAAATCAGAAAAAGTTAGGACAGGGTGGAAAATGTGAATAAAAAAATAAAGCAGTAATTCACAAATTTCCCTTAACTTTTATTTCATTGCAGACAGTATGAACACAACATTCATGTTTTTTTTGGTCAACATCATTTGATTTGTAAATAAATATCCATTCTTGCCATTCAGGCTTGCAACACATTCCAAAAAAAGTTGGGACAGGGGCAATTCAGGGGTAGTAATGAGGTATAATAACTAAATAATGATGTGATTTGAAACTGGTGATGTTAACAGGTGATTGCAATCATGATTCGGTACAAAAGCAGCATAGAGGAAAGGCCTACTCCTTCAGGAGCAAAGATGGGCAGAGGATCGCCAGTTTGCCACCAAGTGCGGGCAAAAATCTTTGAAATGATGAAGAAAAACGTTTCTCAAAGAAAGATAGGAAGAGATTCGGGCATTCCTCCCTCTACAGTGCATAACATAGTGAAAAGAATCAGGGAATCTGGAGAAATTACCATGCGCAAAGGCCAAGGGCGCAAGCCTAAACTGAATGGCGTGATCTCCGAGCCCTCAGACGGCACTGCATTAAAAACCGTCATTCATCAATAAATGATATAACTGCGTGGGCTCAAGACTAGTTCAGGAAGTCACTCTCAAGCACTACAGTACGTAGTTACATTAGGAAATGCCAGCTAAAACTGTACTGTGCCAAAAGGAAGCCCTACATAAATAGTGTCCAGAAGCGCCGTCGACTTCTCTGGGCTCGGAGGCATCTGGGATGGTCCATTGTGCAGTGGAAACGTGTATTGTGGTCAGACGAATCGGTTTTTCACATCTTTTTTGGAAGAAATGGACTCCATGTGCTGTGGACCAAAGAGGAAAAGGACCATCCAGACTGTTACCAGATACAAGTCCAAAAGCCAGGGTCTGTGTCAGTGCCTTCGGCAAAGGTAACTTGCACTTCTGCGATGGCACCATCAATGCTGAGAAGTATATCTCAGTTTTGGAGGAACAAATGCTGCCTTCAAGACGACGTCTTTTCCAGGGACGCCCATGCTTATTTCAGCAAGACAATGCCAAACCACATATTTCGTGCATAACAAAGGCATGGCTGCGTAAGAAGAGGGTGCGGATGCTTGACTGGCCTGCCTGCAGCCCTGATTTGTCTCCTATAGAGAATGTTTGGCGCATTTTGAAACGAAAAATGCGTCAACGAAGACCCCGTACTGTTGCGCACCTAAAACGTTGTTTGCAGGAAGAATGGGACAAACTAACACCTGCAACACTTAGTCACTTGATTTCTTCAATGCCTAAACGTCTTTTAAGTGTTGTTAAAAGACAGGGGAACTGTACAAAGTGGTAAATGCTGCACTGTCCCAACTTTTTTTGGAATGTGTTGCAAGCCTGAATGGCAAGAATGGATATTTATTTACAAATCAAATGATGTTGACAAGAAAAAACATGAATTATTTTGTGTTCATACTGTCTGCAATGAAATAAAATTTGAGGAAAATTTATTACTTGCTTTTTTCTTTTTTTATTCACATTTTCCACCCTGTCCCAACTTTTTCTGATTTGGGGTTGTAGTTAAAAAGTAGTTCCGGTAGTGATTGTGGCTGCCTGATCTGAGCACAGCGCTGCTCCAGGTAGGAGTAACTCTTATCTCACTGACGGCACTCACCGCATGCGCGGCAGCCGAGAATGGCGGAGGGAGGCCTATGGTGTCACATCAATGCCAAAACTAGAGTGTGCAAAATGGCTTGCCGCAAAAATTTCACGGACGTAAATTTCAAAGTTGCGAGCGCAAATGTGAAACTCTAGAGCACAAAATGAAGATTTGAGTGCGCGGTTGTGCTAATATTGCGCGCAAACTGTATTTTCCCTCTCTCTAATGTCTTTTTTCCTCTCGATGTCCTCTCGATAAGCACGCTATCAATGGCTCCCCTTGCCCACTTGACTGTCTAGGTTTCGTGCTTTGTTGATCCTCTGATGATATGTAAGGTTGATATACTTATTATGTTAGTTTTAATCCTTAAACAGCTTGAAGACGAGTGTCAAAATACTACACAGGTAAACTGCAAAAACGGTTACATACCACTGTAACATTTATGGTAGAGTGACAAAGGCGTTGGTTACTTTACCGTTTTCCAAATCTAATGTCTGTGTTTATGTTGAATTGGGGACAGACAAAGGAGCTTACATCTCACTGCTTGTATTTGTATTTGTAAACATAATATGAAGTAATGTAGAAAAATTGATGGGATGCATCGCGATGCATCAAGATATCGAATCGAATCAAATCGCTGACGTGATAATCGTAATCGAATCGTGAGACCAGTGAAGGTTCAAACCTCTAGACAGGACCGTCATCTTGACGTTGGAACAATACACAGGAGTGATCATGGAGATGGCGAAACAAGGCCTGTCATCGAAAGTATATCAGAGCGTTTGTCATATGAACACGGGGGTGTGAGACTGCGGTAAAGTTGGTTTAATGTTGGACATTCGTTTGATATTCGCGATTGTCTCCTTTTTTATGACAAAATGAAGGATACAATTTCAAACAAATCGATAGCACAACCCCATTTTTTTTAGCAAATCGTGCAATTATAATGGTTTATTTCTTTAAATACTCCGGCTGTCCCTCGCGATCTCTATGGTCGCGGTCGTTTCAGTGCCGCAGCGTTAGGGATCATCTCAAATTTACACAACTGTGTTTAAACAAATCCATTCTGTTCTAATGCCACTTGCCCTGATAAACTCAAACCGATTTTAAAATACGTAGGTGAACACTCCTGATGTACTACAAGGCTGATTTTTAAATAATTGCAGTCCTTTAATTTATTAATATTGTGCCGTGCAACTGTGAAATAGCTGAACAAAGGCTTGATTCTTTAAGGAGAAAGCTTAGTAAAAATCCAGACTTCTTTCAGGGGTATAAGAAATTTATGGATAACATTCTAAAGAAAGCTTACGCTGTAAAAGTTGCCACAGGAGACGAAATCATTAGTCTTGAATGAATTAACAAAATTCTGTGCTAGGGGAGGGTTCCGCTTGACTAAGTGGGTAAGCAACAGTAGGACAGTGCTGTGTTCCATTGCTGATAGTGAAAAGGCAGATGAGGTTAAAGACCTACACTTGCAACATGATTAGCTACCAATGGAACGACCGCTAGGCGTACAGTGGTGTACAAATTTGGATAGCTTTAGGTTCAAGATTCAGCTACTGAATCTGTATTCTGTGAAGGCGGCGCCACGAGCAGGCAGCGGCTAAAAGTGCTCCAGGGAATTCAGTGTTTTTATACTGATTCTCGACCGTTTTGTCTACTTTCCGTTTTGTTTGTGATCAAGTACGATGCGTATCACCTACAACAGACACACCCTGCTCGAAATCGGAAGAAAATGCACAATTCCTCCGCCAAATCTGCCGTCGGAGACGCTACGGAGCCTGGGCGAGGCAACGAGGCGCAGCTGGCCGAAACGGAAGCGCTGTTCCCGGAAACAGAAGCGGGGCAAGCGTGCAGGCTTTAGCACGAGGCTAAAAGCTAACCCGGCCCGACCGGCACTTCCATCTGTCCTGCTCTCCAACGTCCGCTCACTGGACAATAAAATGGACTATCTGTGGCTCCAGCAATCAAGCCAGCGTGAGGTAAAGAACTGCTGCGTTTTTATCTTCACGGAAACGTGGCTGAACGCGGACATCGCGGACTCGGCTATCCAGCTAAGCGGGCTAGCATGCTATCGGGCCGACAGAGAAGCCTCTTTGTCCGGTAAGAGCCGCGGAGGCGGGTTGTGCGTCTACATTAACAAACTCTGGTGTACGAACTCTGCTGAAGTGAGTCGCCACTGCTCACCACAGATAGAGTTTCTCGTCATGAAGTGCCGCCCGTTCTACCTGCCGAGAGAATTCTCCGTGGTGCTAATCGTAGCTGTGTACCTGCCGCCTAGCGCTAATGCTAACCTGGCGCTAGCCGAACCGTACGAGGCTATCAACAAGCTCCAGACCGCGCACCCGGACGGATTTCTCATCATCGCCGGCGACTTCAACCACGGGAACCTGAAGTCAGTTCTCCCCAAATTCCATCAACATGTGGACTTTGCTACGAGGGGGGAGAACTGCCTGGATAAAGTTTACACCAACGTGCGTGGTGCCTACAAAGCAGCAGTGCGCCCACACATCGGCTCTTCAGACCACGCTACAGTGATGCTGCTGCCCGCATACTCAACACTGCTGAAACGCACGAGACCTGCCAGGAAGATCATCAGAGTCTGGCCCAGTGGAGCTGTCTCAGCACTCCAGGACTGCTTTGAGTGTACGGACTGGAATGTTTTTAAAGAGGCGGCGACGTACGACGGCTGCGTTAACCTGGACGAGTTTGCAGAATCTGTGACTTGCTACATCTCCAAGTGCATAGAGGATGTTACCGTCCTGAAGAACATCACCACTAGAGCCAACGAGAAGCCCTGGTTCTCAGCACAGGTGCGTGCGCTGCTGAGAGAGAGAGATGCTGCTTTCCGGTCCGGGAGTAAAGCTGCCCTCAGAACAGCCAGGGCTAACCTCTCTCGCTCTATCCGTCAAGCAAAGCGAGCGCACGCAAAAAAGATCCAGAACCATTTCAACAACACAAAAGACTCTCGCAGTCTATGGCAGGGCATCCAGGCTGTCACCCAATACAAGCCAGCACCAAGCAGCTGTGAGGGGGATGCCACACTCCCTGAGGAACTGAACAAGTTCTACGCACGGTTTGATGCACTGAACAACACGCAGACGACGAAAGCAACGCCTCCCATCACCGACCAGACCATCTCTCTGCCTGCAGCTGACGTGAGGAGAACCTTCGCCAAGGTCAACCCGCGGAAAGCTGCTGGTCCAAACAACATTCCAGGTCGTGTGCTGAGAGACTGCGCTGACCAGCTAGCCGAGGTGTTCACGGACATCTTCAACACTTCGCTGAGCCAGATGATCGTCCCAGCATGCTTCAAGTCCACCACCATCATCCCAGTGCCAAAGAAATCTTCAGTTTCCTGCCTGAATGACTACCGGCCCATCGCTCTGACCCCCATCACCATGAAGTGCCTTGAGAGACTTGTCATGGCACAGGTGAAAGGCAACCTCCCCCACTCACTGGACCCTCTGCAGTTTGCCTATCGCACAAACAGGTCGACTGAGGACGCGATATCCACTGCACTCCACCTTTCCCTCTCACACTTGGACAATAAAGACTCTTATGTTAGATTGCTGTTCATAGACTTTAGTTCAGCATTCAACACCATCATCCCCCAAAGACTGTGTATGAAACTGAGCAAGCTGGGACTGAACCTAACTCTGTAACTGGATTCTGGTTCCTGTCCAGAGAGACCTCAGTCCGTCGAATGCAGCGACAACATTTTCCAGCACCATCAGGCTGAGTGCCGGGCCGCCTCCAGGGCTGTGTTGTCAGCCCACTTTGTTCACTCCTGACTCACGACTGCACGCCCTGCACAGCTCAAACCACATCATCAAATTAAGCGATGACCACTGACAGTGGTGGGGGCTCATCAGCAACTGCTTATGATGAGTCGGTATAGAGATGAGGTTCAGCAGCTGGCTGCCTGGTGCGATGAACAACCTGTAAGCTGAATGTAAGACCGAAACAAAAGGAAATGATAAATAAAACTTCAGGAGAACTTCGCTCACCCACACACCACTCAGCATCCGGCTCCACCCGGTTGAGACTGTAAAAAACACCAAGTTCCTGGGAGTTCACATCTCAGGCAGTCTCACCTGGACCCACCAACACCACCTCCATCACCAAAAAGGCCCAGCAAGCGTCTCCGCCCTGGGAGCGGCTGGGCTCAAGCCAACCTGCCCCTCCCACCCTCACCCACATTCTACAGGGGCACCATAGAGGCGTCCTGACCAGCTGCATCTCTGCCTGGTTACATTAACAGTGCTGTTGCCGATATCAGGCGACTTCAAAGGATTGTCAAAGCAGCTGGCAACATCATCGGAGCGTCTCTTCCGACGCTGCAGGACATCTTCTACAAGCGCTGCATCAGAAGGGCCTCCTGCGCCATTAACAAACCCCTCACACCCTTCACACAGACTGTTCACCTCCTTCCCATCTGGCAGAGCGCTTTAGCATCAGGTCTCGATCCTCCAGGATGCGTGTTAACTTCTTCCACAAGCCATCAGACTTTTAGACTCCTCCTGCCCATCCACTTCCCCACACACACACCTGGACTGTGAAGAAACTGTTTCTGTTGCCACTGCACGCTACTGCTGCTTACTTTACACCACCGTCACTTTGATGCACAATAACTACTGAAATGTGCTGCACTGCTGCCACTTTTTGCACAAACATTTATATGCTGCTTCTGAATGTTTGCACATACACTGGACATTAATACACATAAATAGCGAATATAGTATCTGTTATATTATAACCTTCTACCTCCTGCACATCAATGTAAAATGTCAATTTGCACCTGTTTAAATGTTTGCATATTTGCACATATACTGAACATTGTGTACTTGGAAATGAATCCGGGATATAGTATCTGTCTATTATAGCTTCACCTCTTGCACACTCCAGTGTAAATGTCAATTTCAACCTGTTAAGAGAATACTGCATCCTGACTTGACAAACATGTTTAGCTCTATGTCTGTCTTCCCTGTCTAGTCTAAAATGTATATTGTATATTGTCTGGTTTAAAATGTATATTGTTTAATGTATTTAGTATTTTTACTTATTTATTGTCTATTCCATGTGCCTAATTCGTGCCCACTGCCTATTTATTCTCTGTTCTACTGTTCTTTGTTTGTTTGCAAATAACCTGGAGCCACGTCGTCCTCAAATCTCTCTATGTATCTGTACAGTATATATAGCAGAGATGACAATAAAGTTGACTTTGACTTTGACTTTGACTTGACTTTGAATAAACCATACATAGACATTCTTTCCATTATTATTAATATGACCCAATGGGATTTTTAGCACCGCTTAACACCTGTTAAGCTCATTGCTGAGGATCTTCATAAAGAGAAGAGGGGCTAGGATGAAGAGATTCAGATAAGCCACGCGAACATGGCAGAAATGAAGCATCAGATCTTGAGAAGTTAGCAGAACTTACGTTTGGGTCGATGTTTCAAGCCCATCATATTTATTTACGAAATCCACACAAACACACACACACTTTTCAGATACAGAAGTCAGAATGGTTGCTAGCATAGTGTCATATATTTTGTTAACAAACGAACGAGACGAGAAACATGTTTGTTTCTTCATGGGAAAATCTAGAGTCGCTCCTCTTAAACAGGTGCAGTTCTAAGAATGGATCAAATGCTTGGAGGCTTGAACTTCCTTTGTGAATTCAATTTTTGGACACACAATATGACAGTACTAAAATACGCCAACTGGCGCCCTTTTTTTCATTCTGGGGAATGCCGTGTCTCTTTTATAAGAGGCTACCACTCACGCTCAGCGGAGGTATGTCAACACCTCAGAAATGTGTAGCCTGATCCAGGCATCGCGAGGCTTAAATGTAGACAGCTTCATGACAAGTACAAGCTGGTTTCAAGGGCCTAGCCATGTTGTATGGTTTGGAGACAGTGCCAATGAGGAAAAGACAGGAGGTAGAACTGGAGGTTGCGCAGCTCAAGATGACTCACTCCTCAAGATGAAAGCGAGGATGGATAGGATCAGGAATGAGTTGTGAGACTCATGTTAGATGCTCATGTTAGATGTTTGGAGATAAGTCAGAGAGAGGCCAGATTTGAGATGGTTTGGACGCCAGAGGGAGGGAATAATGATTACATGGGTAGAGAAGGATGCTGAGGTTGGAGCCACCAGGCAGGAGGCTGAGAGGAGACCAAAAAAAAAAGAGATTTATGGATGTGGTGAAGGGACATGGGATTAGTTGGTGTGAGGGTAGAGGATCTGAAGGATAGGACTAAATGGAGACAGATGATTACGGCTGTGGCGACCCTGAAGGAAAAAGCGAAGGAAGAAGAGTTTTCTTAATGAATGAGTGAATGGCCAAAAACAACCTGAACAAGGTCGCGTAACAGAACACCGCGATGAAGAAGTGAAAATATCAGCTGCTACTGTCATGTCTCCCAGTTATTGTTACAGAAGGCCGCCAAAGAGACTACAAATACTGTTTCCCCCGGGTTCCTGGTTCACATGTGTTTTGAGTTTGTCTCGTTAGCGTCTTGATTCTGTCCCTTCTGTATTGTAATTCTGTGTGTGTTAGTATAGTTAGCTTTAGCCGTAGCCACTCCCCGTTAACCCTTACCCTTTAGCATTAGCATAGTTAGCTTTAGCCGTAGCCACTCCTCGTTAACCCTTACCCATTAGCATTAGCATTAGCATAGTTAGCTTTAGCCATGGCCACTCCCTGTTGACCCTTACCCTTTGAGTGTAGCTGGCAGCTGGTCATTAACATTAGCTGTTAGTAGGCGTCATGTTAAGTAGCATTAACCCGTGTGGTAAGACTGGGCGATATATTGAGTTTAAAAATATGTGATATATTTTCATACGAGATATAGGATTACACATTATCGTTTACTCTCGATATAATAGTTTATGTTGCTGTAAATTATACTAAATCAATGTGAAATGTGACTAGAGAGCACAAAATTAAAGTAAAGTGTGATGGTTGTGATAATATTGCGTGCAAACTGTATTTTCCTCTCAGGAATGTTGTTTTTCCTCTCAATGTGTTAAATGGCCTTGCGCGCAAAGGACGCGCCAAAGTGAAGCGTTACGGAGTGCTCTTCACATGCCTAACAACCAGAGTAGTGCACATAGAAGCCCATTCTCTTGACTGAACTTCTGTATCAATGCCTCTGGCAACCGAAGCCAGAAGAGGACCAGTCGATCATCGCTCGATGTCCAAGCGCAGAGAAGGGTAAGACAGATGTTAAAAGGGTTTGGACCAATCCCCATATCCAAAGAAGGACATGCTTCAAAGCAGTTGCAGTGGATCTTAACTTCCACCTGGTGCATCTCATCATGGTGGAGTGTAGAACATCAAATTAGAACATTAAGGAAGGTGTAAAGGCTCCGTTGCAAGGCAACAAAGTATTGGATGATGAAGAAGTTAGTAACTCTCTTGTGTGAGAAGTTGAGAGAATGGAGTCAGTGAAGACCCTAACCATGGCCCAATGACCTTAAGCTTGGCTGACACGAATCATCTACTCCATTGAAAATGAAGCCCAACATGCCTTGACTTGTTTAAAAACGTCTCATGAGCGACACTGCAGAAACAAGTCCAATACATGGCAGATTTATTCTGGGGAAGATGGACCGGGGAATTATCTGCTTCTTTTTGCAAAACCTGCAAAATGGGCGTGGGTTAAAGAGTATTAACTTCAAAAGGTAGGACATCGGTCATCCTCATGGGGTGGTCTGTCCCTCCTGGATCTATATCTCCTGGATGCTGGGCAGAATCACCAAGGTGGATGCGGACTCAGGAGGGAGTAGTTGAGCGCTTCAGGGTCCGGAAGCCTAGTTGCAGTTTTACTTTGCACAGTACTAAGTATTGTGGTTTTTATTTCATTTATTCTTTTTCAATAAAATCATCTTTTTCCATAGCTAACAGTACATCTTGTAATGAGTTTGAATCCTTTCTCAAACTGTTTGGATAAGGTGTGTCAGCATGGAAAAGTCACCAAAAGTGCAGGGAACTTCCAGACGAAACACAGAACCTCTGAAATCCCCTGTGAATATAATTAGGAATGCGCTGGAAGAATATACCCCATGCTGCTGGTCCAGACCTTCAGCTGGTGATGACTCTTATGCAGTTAAAGGTACAGTGAATGTCCACACACAAAACGGTTACAAAAATAATACACAGACAATAATGAAAACTTCTACTGAAGGATGCAGAACCTTTGAGGGTTCCCAAAGCCTTGGCTGTTTTCAGATTCTGCCCTCTTCTACTCTTGTGTCACATTTTAAAAGGTACTAAAATAGAATAAACAAAGCAATACTAGGTAGTGTAGTACATGCTAGTGTCCCTTTAAGGCAGTGGCCTTGAGTTCAGGTCCTAAATGAATGCAGAGATAAAGGGTGTGTGTGCAAGTAGTCTCTGTTTACCCCCCATGAGTGTGTGTGTCTGTGCTGAGTGGAGTAGGCTAATTTAGTGCCACTGTGTATCCATGCTGTTGGGAGAAGGAATGGCAGTAGTAATCTCTTTCTCTCTCTCCCTCCTTGTTCTCCTTAACCAATAACTGAAAAAAAAACCAACCCCCAAAGGTATTTAAAACTTTTATGTATGATAACGTCTTTGTATCTCTCTCGTTACACGGCTCCTGTCTTACTTTTGAGTTTCTTTCACTAAAATACATGCGGAAGTAGGACTTGACATTGTAAAGTGCTAGAATGTTACAAGTAGAATATAATATAAGAATATAAGAATATGTCACTCCCAACACTGATGAGAATGTAGTACGTGTCTGTCTGACAGCGAGTGTTTCATGTTAGTGCGTGGCCTACACGGCCTCTCATTAGAGCCCGGAGATTCGCCAGCTCACCGGGTGAATCACCTGGATCCATTAAATAACTCACGCGATTCCTGGGCATCTAAGGTCTCCATTAACTCGAATCCATCAAGTCCTAACTAAACCGTGACTTAAATATAAACCTCGTCACGTACATACAGTTGCAAGAAAAAGTATGTGAACCCTTTGGAATTATATGGATTTTCTGCACAAAATTCCTGACTCCAATTAGCTCTTGGACATGTCATTAGCCTAGGGGTTCACATAATTTTTCCTTCTGCACTATGAATGTTTACATGTGTGTTCAATAAAAACATGAAAACATATAATTATTTGTGTGGTATTAGTTTAAGCAGACTGTGTTTTTCTACTGTTGTGACTTAGAGGAAAGATCAGATCACATTTTTATATATTTAAATATATATATATATTATATATATATATATATATATATATATATATTATATATACTTAAATATTTGCCACTCTGCTAGCCTTGTATTGGCTGATTACGGTGTGGTAAAAATGTAGAAAGGGATAAAGGAATGAACAGATGTTCCTGCTATTTTATTTTACAGCTGTTCACTAAGAGTTTCTGAATTCATGTTAAGATCACGTCAGCAATGGGCTGTTCACAAGAAAAGTAATAGCATAGTTTTCTTAACGGAGGCGGCTCCTTATGGCCAGCACCCGCTTTTGACCAAAATGAGGAATTGCGTTTTTAAACCCTAAAAATTGGAGAAAAAAGAGGGGGGTGCAGACAGAGGCAGTTCTGTATTTAGACAATCCCATACGATCCCCCGCTCCCCCCACTATGAACACGTCAAAACCTTTTAAATGAAATCCCTTTAACTTAACGGACACTACATTTATTCCTCTGTATGTGAAATTACAGTATTTGTGAGTAATTCCGTGCACAAAAGTTGAAGTATTTGCGTAAAAATGAATTAATTACATTATTTGCAACGTAAACGTAAGCGTTAGCACTTGAGACTCTAATATGGAACGCCATCATACGCAAAAATGTAGTTTTCTTACAGAAAGGCCAAAACCAGCTCATTTCATAATCCAAAATGAATCCACATCGGCCCAAAATTACCCTAAACTTTAGTGTCTCATTTTAAATGGCGCCCCCCTATTTTATAATGTTAGAGGGTGATCAATATGAAAACAAATGTACAGAAAATGTGTTATTTGTTGTCAAATAATTTTATTCTGTATCCAGATGGATACCAAATAGTGTTTCCACCTGGCACTAGTCTTCACAGTAGTAAGCCGTAGAATGTCTCTGCACAATAACTTGTCAGCAAGCCAATAAGACAGACACTGTTCATACTATATCTAGTAGTTATGTCCACAGTTTCAGCACTTTTATAGTAGATAAAGAAAAAAAAAAGCACAAATTCTACAAGCGCAGGTCAGTTATTAATCAGAAATGGGCTGATTTCAAGACTGTGTCAGCATCTACACATCAAACTATGACAAATTTTAGTAGTGGGATGGCTCTTCTTGTTATTTTTTGTTTGTTTGTTTTTGTGCATGTGTTTTTAAAGAATGAATATGGAGGGACCCATGCCTGTGTTCGCCTTGGGCCCTATAATTGCTAAATCCGCCACGGGCTGCAGAGGGTGAATTTACAACACAATACCCCGGGTTTCGATGGCCGTAGGGTCTTTCTGTGTGGAGTTTGCATGCTATCCCCGTGTTCGCATGGGTTTTTTCTGGGTGCTCCGGTTTCCTCCCACAGTCCAAAAGCATGCACTATAGGTTAATTGGTGACTCTAAAATGGTCGGTAAGGTGTGAATGTGAGTGTGATTGTGTGAGTGTGTGTGCCCTGCGGTGTGTGGGCGCCTGCCCAAGGTTTTTCCCCACCTTGCCAGGATAGGCTCCAGTTGAAAGTGGAAAAAACAAAAAGAAAAAGAAGAAATAATAAAGAGAATAATAGGACATCGGAAAAAGTTTGACTTGGATTCCTTCAACTCAATACATTCTCAGGACAGGTGAACCGCATCTGCATGCAGTAAATCTCCACACAGGTTCACGGATCTTAAAGAGGCCAAGCCTGGTGAGATTGGTGCCCGACTTAGTCATGCACTGCCCCATGCACATGCTCAACAGATGAATCAGCTCAGCTTCTCTTCATCCCTGTGGCTGGCCTGCTGTAATTACAGTATACAGTAAGTATATGGTAAGCTGCATGTGGCCTAGGCTGTAATTTTTTCAATATACAGAACAAAACAAATGACTGAAAGAGAGATGCAGGTTCCCTGCAGAGAGGTGCAATTTGCTCTTTTGTTTATAGATTTTTGGTTTAAAGCTGAAAAGACTCCACCGCACAAAAAGTGAAAAGAGGTTGGATTCAGGCAATGGTCTCTAAAATATTTATCTATGGCAAGTGAAGTGTGACCAATTTTAGTGGTCAGTTTTGTTTTAATTCAAGCATAAGCATGCATATGCCTTAACACACACACACACACAGTCATTTTGCGTCTCAGATTTTTATTTTAAGTTATTTCATTGATTCCTATAATTAATAGATCTAAATACTGCATGTAAGCCTAACCTTTCCTCTCATTTTTAATCAATGCTGTAGCTTTTATAAATGGATTTTTTATGCAGACAGAAACAGAGTAAAGGTTCAGGAGCATCATTTGGATGCAGTATGGTTTTGGTTTATTCAGTAAAATATTAATAAGATTAATTCTAAGAATAGTTCCTCACCCCCCCTCTGTGAGTGAGAATGTGCATGTGTGTGTGGTCTGAGAGCCAGATCTAAACCTGGCTAAATGTAGAGCCTCCACAGGGACACAGTGAGGATTATGCCTCAGTCATCTTTGGCATGACATACATGAGAATACGACCATGCTCATTCTGCACACGGTAGCCAGACCCACAGGCTGACTGATAAGTCCACGAGCACGGATCTGAGACCAGCATCTGTCACTCGGTTTTGAAAAGCTCTGTGTACGTAATAAAATGTCAAACCAGTTTGGGAAGTACTTTATAGGCCCCACACTGCTAACTTCTGCATGTGATTCTACTACTGCACTACTTTAACAAATCCCCTGAACCTATAACAATCATTGGCTCAGTCCAGCATTAACACAGCCTCTGTGGGTTCAGTTCCAGATAAGAGGCAGTTAACACCATGGTGGGGGGTGACACTGAAAACACCAGCATGTCTAACAGTTCCTAATATATTCTATCTTTGTTCAGCATATATGCAAAATTCTAAAACATTGTTCTGAGAACACACATGACTATTAGACAGCTAATACTCCATTTCTAGTTCAAAGTGTATATTTTATATTCTATTCATATATTCTTTATTCTATGTGCCTTACTTGTTCCTTGTTCTTTGTTGTCTGCACAGTGAAAGTTGGAACCTCGTCGTCTCGTCTCTCTGGATACCTGTACAGTATATAGCAGAGTTTACAGTAAAATTTACTTTGACTTTAAGTGCTTGTTACAGAATGTGATCCGCACTCTGTTTCAGAGACTGAGAGATGCTGATAGAGAGAGACAGAGAGAGAAAGAGAGAGAGATAGAGAGAGAGGAAGAGAGAGAGAGGAGGAGGAGTATCAATCACGACATCCCTGTGGGTCTAGAAACTTCAGATAGAATGAAAGAACTAAACTAATATAACTAATGCATCTCTGTATACCCTAATTTTCACGTTTCATAAATAACGCTTGTTTATACAGATTTTTTTAAAATATTATTGTGTTTTTTAAACATTTTCTGTTAACGGTAGATAATGCAAATGTTTAATATCTCACACGATAAAGGTCCATAATAAGGACATAATAACAAAAACTAATTAAAATGAACACACATAATCCACCTAGCAGGCAGTTAGGGCATATGTATATTAAACTGAAAGTTAATGATTATTGGCAACAAGCATTGATCATGAAATAACACCACTGATAACAATATTGATATGTTTTCTTATTTTAAGTGCTTGAATGACCGCGATAACTGCATCAGGTGAGTAAAAAAAAACAGGAGGCCTTTTTCTTAGAGACTTAAATTCTTTAATTTCAGTACACCTGGATCCAAAACAAATACACTGCTAGACCCCTCTACAATTTTCACTTTTTCTTTCTCTTCAAAAATGACCGTACCGGGGAGAAATATTTGGCAAAAGACTTCACAGACATTTAAGAACCTGTTCAGGGCCTTGACCGCCCCCATGTGTCGGCATGCGGGAATTACAACCACACCACACACAACACCCAGCCACACAAACCCCACAAAAGAAACGATACATTCAACTTTCCCCCACCAACAAAACAGAAAATGTTGAAAATTTGCTTGATCTCAGCAGGGCACGAACATACACAAAGCAGGGATACAAAGAGAAAGTTCGGCAACACACATGCAAAGGCCGTTACAAAAAACTGTAGTCATAGTTTCAGTACTGTTAGCTAGCGGTTAGCATGTTACGCGCTAGTTCAGAGGTGAGATGAAGGAAATGCTAACTGCTATCTGTCTGTGTTGTATTATGGCAGCATGAAGGCAGATGTTCTGCTTGGTAAAGACAATGAGCTTCTCCACATTCAGCACCGTCGACGCCAAACACCGGTACATTTGGAAGTTGTGGCACGTTAAATGAATGAAGCGCGCCATCTTGTGGTATTAAAGTGAACACGCACATTCCGTCTTCCTTGACCAGGTAGATGCTGCCCGTTCGCTACCAGTTAGGGCGCATACACCTTCAGCTTACGTTTTATTGCACATGTTAATTGCTAACAAACTGAATAATAATAATAATAATACGATTGATAATTTCTTGCGTCTTCTCTGCTGTAAATTTTTAAGCGAGAATTAACAGGGAGAGCAGAAAAAAAGTATAAGCAGTGTGTTGGTTTTACTGTGACACATAACAAGGAAAAAGAAACTTGTTTAGTCCTGCTTAAGGGTGTCCAAAGGACCTTTTGTGACCAACTCATCTTTGTTCTAGACACTTGACCAGCACCAGACCAGCAGCAACAAGCAAAGAACCACCTGAGACCATACAAAAGCTCTTTTTTTTCCAATCTGGAAGGTACCCTGAAAAAAAAAAACTATAACCAAGCACTGCTTGGTGGGTTGTGGGATCTTGCTGAAAGGTCAGCGGTACGTTTACTGGTACAGGATTTGAACCACTAACGGTCTGATCACAGGGGCAACTTCCTAACTGATACACTTTCACTGCTGTTCTAACAGGGCCAACAAGTGCTTAGTTCCAACCACAAGCTGTTTGTTCCTGCAAGTTCTGCAGTGCTTGAGAAACATGGAGACATTTTGTTTACATATCTTTACACAGGAGGGAATTAAGCTAAAGAAGACTGGCAATTGATCATCACTTAAGAAAAACTTAGACAGAAAAAGACACTTTCATGAAAGATCCTTATCCAAAATAAATCAGAAAAATAATTCCACTGTTATAAACATGAATAGGGCTGCAACAACTAAACTATTAAATCGATTAAAATCAATAAAATAGTTGGCAACTAATTTAATAATCGATTAGTTGGGTCTACATTATTATACACAAACGTACAGTAAGCTAACCAAAGCCGCAGTGGCAGAATGGCACCATTAAGCTGGATGCCGACCGCCATAAAAGAAAAATAAGAAGGAGACGAGAACCAGTGCCGCGCCTCGCCGTCACAAAAACTGAAGTAATTGCGTAGAAACGCATGAATGACATTGTTCACGATGTAAACACCTGCTGTTTGTTAGCGCGCACAATTCTCTCAGGGAAGTAATTAACTGAAGCATTCCAGTTCAGTCAAATTTTCCCATTTATTACAGACAAAACTCATTTTTAGCTGATAAATAACAAAAACAACTAGCGTTCTACCCACAATACCGCCATTTACTGGATATTTTCAGTGATTATTCTGACGCGTGTCCACCGCGTTATTGTGACGCGACTCTCATGTGGAACGCCATACTGTGCAAAACTGTACTTTTCTCCCAGATATGAGTCCAAAATGAATTATAGGCCAAAATGAGTCCAAACAGGCTAAAAATGGCCAAAACGTCAACAGTTCTTCATTTTCAATTATTCAGAAAATATATTTTTTTCCATTTTATAATGTTAGAGTAAAAAAAAATATATAGAAAAATAGAAACATACAGTTTGGTTTATTAAAAAATGCTGGAAATGAAACTGAGTTTTTTCCTTTTGATCTGATTAATAATCGTTTATTCGAAAAAATAATTGGCAGATTCATCGATTACCAAAATAATTGTTAGTTGCAGCCCTATACATGAACATATTGTAGAGACTAGCTTATCAGATTAAAAAAAAACATTATATGGCGCATGAAAATGATGGAAAATGTTGCCAGAGATCATCCTCTTTAGCAAGGACACACACACCAACAAACACATCTGATGCCACACAGTTCACAGACTGGAACTGATGCATCTGGTCCGCAAGCTCCCTGTGTTTGGTTGACGATCTCAGTCTAATAATTCAATCAGTGCATCTTAATTTAGATCCTAATAGTATTATAATGCAGGAAACTGCAGGTTGATCAGAGCGGACCTAGACCGCAAGACTCCAGTACACTACAAAGCAAATCAAAAGTGACGCCAATTGTAGATGAGTAGAATAAATTACAGCGGCAATATGGTGCTTCTTTTTGTTCACAATCGTTCCTTTGTGAAACTTATAAAGTTTACTAGAGACTTGAGAGGAAGGCGACTACCAACTCTGCTGGGCATTAGACTTAAATTGTGCAGGTCAGATGGATCAGACCCCAACAAAACACACACAGACACTCACACCCACAGCCATCCAGCCGCACACACTACACTATGTTGTACAGAAAGCATGTAGAATACCACAGCTGGAGGGTTGCTTTTATTATTTTTTTCCAGGGAAAGAGGCACGGTTTGGAGAAAAAGGCCTTTCCGTGAATAGAGGACTGCAGCTCATAAACACACAGCAGCATGACAAAACACCAGAGCGTAGCAGCATGACAAGGGCCTTTCTTCTGCACACGCACACACACACACACACACACACACTCACACTCATGAACCCCATAGGCTAAGAGGGGTACAGAGAAAGAGACGGAACCTGTTTCCATCCAAAATGTTTTTACAGGAAATGTTGTTAGTTGTTAGATAATGAATACATTTTGCTTTTTATTATAATTCAGTGTTTTGATGGAAACAGGAATAGAGAGGGAGAGGGAGAGGGGGAGGACAGAAAGCATGCATTGGGAAAAAATAAAACTACAAGCACCGTAAGGCAATGTCCTTGCAAATAAGCAGACAAAACACCACGGCTCACAAAAACAGTAACAAAATCCATAGCTGCATTACTGTAATGAGTCTTTAAGCTTTGTTCTGCTTGTTTTAAAGTAAACATAATATTCTTCCTATCTTTTCTGTTTGTTATGTTAAGAAACGCTATTAGCAGAGGTCAAAGGGTCAGCAGAGATTCAGCCTACACTAACACCGATAGCTGCTGTTATTACTCGTTATTTTCTATGGCCTTTGTTTTTTCTCAGTGTTCACTCAGGTGGAAGAGGCTGAAACATCGTCCATCTTTTTGTGCGCTATCAGACATTGGAAAATTAAAACAAAACAGACTGCTTTAGAACATTTCAACACGGTTACATGAAAAAAAAAATCTTTGTTGTGAATATAAACATGCAGTCACTTTAAAAGTGAGATTCAACCTCAGCTTTTGGAAATGTAAGACTCTGGACAATTACATTAGTGTTTAAAGATATATGACCCGGACTAGGTGTTGAAAATATGATCTAAATAGAAAATCAGAAAGACAATAAATAAATAAATAAATAAATAAATAAATAAATAAATGAATGAATGAATGAATGAATGAATGAAGAAACAAACCAAGTATGCCACACAAAAATAATCAGATGTCATGGCTCGATGTCTTAGCCTTTTGCACCTGCCCCACCCTAGAGTGTCCTCCTTATTTCCGTGGCGACTCAATGGCTAGAGTTGTGGGGGTTCAGACATCAGGGTCACATGAGGACGTTGGCACGGGTGTCTGGGAGTCGTAGTCCCACAAGGCCGCCACTGACCAGCACGCCTGAAGCCAGGAGGATGGGAATGGCTTTGGTGATTCCCACCAGAGAGCCGAAGATCAGGTTCCCCAACACGGCTGCCAACTTACACATGGCATTGCAGAATCCGAAACCAGTGCCCCTGCAACACACAAACAAACACAGACAAATCAGTTACCTCTAAATATGAAATATGAGATGTGTAATTATATGCTGTATGTAACCACAGGTCATATGTTGAGTTTGCTTAGAGAATACTTGAGCTGTCCCGGATTCAGCATCTCCTGCCATCTCACAGTGACGGAACTACGCAATGCTGCTGTCACAAACAGTACTAGTCCCTAGGGGTGTTCAAATGAATCACATAATCGATGCATCGCAATACAGACATGGATGATCAATTATATCAACCCCCAGTGTTGGTGATTTGGTGTAGACAGCACCGAATTTTGGGTTAAAACTGTGTTGTAACGAATGTTACTGAAATATGTAATGAGTATAATATTACAGGAAATTAATAATAATAATAATATCTTACATTACTGTGTTACAGCAACAAGTAATACATTACTTACAGTATGTAACATGTGGCCACAAACACAAACCTATGTAGCAATGCAACTGTCCAAACTGACAGGTTTTTACTGTTAAACAGTAACACAGGGCTTCATTCAACAACCTTCTTAACCTTTTTCTTAAAATTGTTCTTAAGAATGGTCCTAAGAAAAACTGGATTCATGACATTCTCATTTTTTTGTTTGTTCTTATACAGTGTTGGGGTGTAATGGAATACATGCATTACGTATTCAGATTACAAATTATGGGTAACTGTATTCCGTTACAGTTACAGTTGAAATACAGTAGATGGTAATTGGAATACAGGTACATTGTTAAAATAATGGATTACATGACGGTATTTTTCAGTTTCACATGTTTATCCTCTCTCTAATAAATTTCGGCAATTCCATTCATTACCAGAAGCCCTTTAGAAGATGCAATCAAAGATTCTAATGTAAACATCCATTTAACGTAAGTTGCCGCAGTCACACAATGGAGGAGTCAGAGCTGCAGCCAGCACGACAGAGCCAGGGCAGAAAAGCATTTCTGTCTTGGAAATTCAGACTTCACATTTACCATTAAACGTCAATTTATAGGCCAAAAGAGTCAAAATTGGCTCAAAATTACCCAAAACTTAAGTATTTCTCCATTTTCAATTGATCAGAAAATATTTATTTTCCATTTTATACTGTTAATTACTGTTTATACTGTTAAGTAATTAATAGGAAAAATGTTTAATATAGAAAAATGTATTATTTATTATCAAATTATCTTATTCTGTATCCAGATGAATTCCAAATGGATGAAGAAGTCTTTCCACCTGGCACGAACCTTATTTTTCTTCATAGTACTAAGCCATAGAATGTCTGCATAATAACAACTCTGCAAGCCAATAAAACAGACGGTGTTCGTACTATTTCCAGTAGTTATATCTACAGTGCCAGCAGTTTTATACAAAATAAAGCTTAAATATTCAAACTACTGGAAATCTGAGTAGTGCACAATGTTCTGAACACAACAACATAAGGCCTACAAACAAAGGTAGAAAAAATGTGGGTGCTGTTCTCACTCTTCACCACTAGGGACGCTAGAGTGACTTTAACCATGTGTACTCGTACAGTTGGTTAGCACACACAGACTGAACTCACTGAAGTATTGCCAACATAGTTGCATCCTGAGTGCTACTGTACCCTTTTCGTATTGCTTTTTTGGATTTTGGACCACACCTTTGCCTGTATACTCCTGTTTCCAGTAAACTGAACCTCTGTCTACGTCTTTGGACTATGTATTTTGCTCTGATCCTTTGCATGTTATTAGGACTATGAGTAAGGATATTGTCCCTGTCTGGTGGCATCTGACTTTGCTTTCCTGACCACACAGCTGCCTTTACAAACAAGTCTGAATAAATATGCAGCTGCAGTTGAGTTCACATCTAGTGTTCCTTTCCAGTTAACTTATGGACTTTAGATGTGGTTTACCAGCGTTTTAAAATCCAAATAAAGCATAATCTCTACCTCCTGTCAGTAGGATACAGTTCAGCTGTGACCACATCCAGCGAGTTCCAAGCGGAGATGCTAAGACCGTTATATAGGCAGAGCATGGCGATCATCATGGATTCGCTGGTGCCAAACCACAGGAAGAAACAGCTAATTCCAGACAACACCATTGAGCCTCCTAAATAACAACAAATTAAACAACAAACATTGTTTAAGTCAAACTCAGGTAAAACTCAGTTGCCAAATGTACACAACAAACGTCAATTTTAAACAAGAACAACCGGAGCTATCATCTTACCCAGCATGCTCAAGCGCCCAACCTTGTCCATGAGGAGGGCAGAGACTATGTTGCCTGGCAGCACGGCCAGTGTCCCAAGGAAGTTGATGAAGTACACCCAGTAGGCGCTGTAGTCGTCATCGAAGGAGATCCAGCAGCCTGTCTTGTTGTGCGTGAATGTGCTGTTGATCACTGATGAGCTGGTTAACTTGGAGTCATCAATATCTGTGTGTGTGCAAGAACACAAAGGCGGTGTTTGTATTTTTGGTCTTTTCAAATATGTTAGTTTGCTTTTAGATGTTATCATTTCTCTTCAATATGGTCTTGATGATGGTGAAGAAGCCAGACCTCAATCATAGGAAAATTTAGTACATTCATTTACAAGGTGAAATATGTATGCTGTATTTATATACAGTGGTGCCTTGACTTACGAGTTTAATTCGTTCCGTGATGGAGCTCGTAACTAAAAATTACTCGTATGTCAAAATAATTTTCCCCATTGTAATAAATTGAAATGCCATTAATCCATTCCAGACCACCAAAAAACACCGCATTTTTTGTTACATGTTTTTAAATAAGAAAAATGTGCTTAGAAATAAGGAATATTGTATAAAAACACAATAGAATGTACTGCAATAAACTGGTTTTATTAAGTATAATGTACAGCATTTGCCTTGGAGATCAGACGACTTGAAGATGCTGACGAAGGTGGAGGAGAAAGGCTGAACTGAATAACTGAATCTTATTCGCAGATTTTTGCCCGTTTCGCCACGCTTTCCTCTCTTTCATCTGCAGGGGTTTTCGATAAAAACCTGTCCAATGTGGTCTGTTTCATCCTCCCTTTCAGCATGTTTCTGAAATGAGTTAGGCAAGTGTCATTAAATAGCGCCGTCGCACACCCTGCTGGCTCGTAACCCGAATTTTAGCTCTCAACTCAAAGCAAAAAAACGTCAGAGAGACGGCCCGTATCTCGTATCTTGTTAGTTGGGACACTCGTAAGTCAAGGTACCACTGTACTTTTAGTATACAATAATCAGTGGTGATGCAAGTTTCAGATAAAAATATCTCAGGTGTTCATGCCCCATTCATACGTCATTCAGTGTAATAAAGCTTTATTGCCCTCTAATGACCAGAATATGTATTACACTTTATCCCCGGCTGCCCAGAAACACAGTTTTCCACCAACGCCTTGTATAAAATGTAAAAAAGAAAGTAAGTTTTCATTTACAGCAATTTTCAATTGACTTCCTCTTTTCTTTCCCATAAAATGTATACGCAAATGTTTCTGGTCTACATTTCCCAAGAGGCTTTTTGAACATGCTGTCCGTGGAATTTATTCCGCTGAAGGCTGTCGTTTTGTGCAGAGCTGAAATCTTAGTCAGCGAATTAAGCTGATGGCCTAGTCCCAAACCACACACCCTCTTGTGCCTCTGTAGCTCCCTCAGTGCCTAGCAGACATGTCGAACTTGCCAGTAGCAATTACAAAACATCACTTATGAACAGAACACTGGAGAACCAGCACTAGTTTTTCAGGCCCTTTTTCTGTTGCCTTCCGTCCTGATGTTGACTTAAACCATAGTCATCACAAACACACACACACACTCAGTCGCGTATTGCTGTCTTTGTGAGGTCCTTCTATAGACTCCCATAATAACTAGATTTATACAATTTTACACCTACACCTAACCCTAAACCTAACCTAACCTTAACCTCAGTAACCAAAAGCACATCTTTTACCTCTTTTAGTTTCTCAAATAAAACAAGCACATTTTCTATAAAGTCATTTTTCTTCATGGGGACCTCTCAAATGTCCCCACAAAGTCCAAA
The DNA here is from genome assembly GCA_032718565.1 of Distichodus sexfasciatus. Classification (NCBI taxonomy): domain Eukaryota; kingdom Metazoa; phylum Chordata; class Actinopteri; order Characiformes; family Distichodontidae; genus Distichodus; species Distichodus sexfasciatus. Next base: position 86,061 of record JAVGVS010000038.1, on the reverse strand, counting down.
AAAAAACTGAATAAAAGTGATTTTAGGGCACAAAAAGGTCCCCACAACGCTATAAATACCCACCCACACACACACAAACCTGTGTTGTAGAAAAACGTGTCTATTATGGTGCAGTTCTTGAAGAAGGACGCAACAGAGGTGACATCCTCAAAGTAACAGTTCTGGAAAGTGGAGTCTTTGAAGGTGACTGACTTAAACTTCATACCTATAAACCTGCAGACAAAAACAAAACATGTATTTATCCTATACATGTATATTAAAGCTTAAATGTAACTGTAGATCGTATCCTTATGCTCCTCTTGTTAAACACTAGGTTGGTTGTGTTTCGTGTTATGTTGTGTGCTTGTGAGAGTTTGCTCCATGATCTAACATCACATTTGATGTAAATTCAGCCTAGCTCAGCAAGGCCGGGGCTACACCTGCCCAGAGGGGGAGATACTGCAAAGGAAGGACAAAGAGAAAAAACACACAACTAGAACACAGTAGGTGTATAAGAGGGAAAGCGAGAAAGAGCCAGAGAGAAGGGGGATAGATAAAAGGCTTTTAATTTCCTGTTGTTGAGGCTGTTACTGGGCCTAATGGGACGTTACCTGGCAATGAGGTTTCTCTAGGGGCTATGAGATTAAAAGTGAAAAGAAACAAACAAAAGCAGTGAAACAGATCTGGCACAACACACACACACACACACAAACTTGTAACAATTATCTTTGTGGGGACATTTCATAGACTCCCATAATGACTAGATGTATATAATTCATACAGCAAATCCTAACGCTAACCCTAACCTTAACCTCAGTAACCAAATGCACATCTTTTACCTCTTTTAGTTTCTATATTAAGTAATTTTTTCTCATGGGGACCTCTCAAATGTCCCCACAAAGCCATAAAAATGAATAAAAGTGATTTTAGGGGACAAAAACGCTCAAAAAGGTCCCCACAACGCATAAAAACAGAGGGAAAATATATATAAATATATATATTATATATATATATATATATATATATATATATATATATATATATATATATATATAGGAGCTGTACACACAATGATAGGACAAACACACACATATGGATTCATACTCCAGGGCATACAGACACGGATGATAAAATCTGCACTGGTGTCTTATCTCATGGGAGCTGAGAAAAGATTATTACCCATTACCAACGTTTCCGGCTCACAGACACACAGGTCTTATAAGAAAGGTGGAGGAAGATGCACCAGCCAAGTTGAACAGCTTTTCTTCATGTCTGACTAAGACTGTGGTTCCAAAAAGAATCGATTCCTCAATTTGTGGTAACTGAGAATTAAGAATTGACTTCATAGTCTTGGAACTGACCACACACACTCATAGTAGGTCACTAAATGAGCTCTCACCACCTGCGCCCTGAGGAAGTTTAACACCCAGACAGACAGGCAGCTGTTCAGTTCCAGATCTCTCAGTCTGGGGAAGAGTCCATGGGAGACTATTATGTTGAAAGCTTAACTGTAGTCGATGAACAGCAAACTGAAGTGACTCTGTGGAGCTGAGATTGGAGGATGTGAAGAAGTCTTAATGAGTCTTTCATGATCACCGACATTGGTGCAGCGAGCCAATAATCATTCAGGTACAAGGGCTTATTGTTCTAAGATACATCGGTTGGACACTGATGGATTTAAGGTACATAAGAGCCACAAATTGAGCCAGAGAATTATTGGCTTAGTTGTAGCTGGAGGTGAAGACTCCAATCAGATGCAGATGCAGAATTAAGATTATATTTTTATTTAGATTTAAAAATTGAGATAAACCTGAGGAGATATATCAAAAGGGAGCAGAAAACATGTCAAAAAACGGTGAAACAAGGATGTCAAAGGCAAAGGCTATAAATTGTGGTCTGGTAAACAGGCAGTCAAAATCCAGAGAAACAGATCAATATAGGAAATGCAATACTCAGTAAGCAACTAGCTTGACAATACTCTATAAAGGATATATTTTGTAAGTGTTTTTTCTTTGGCATTACACCTTAAGTCTATCTATAGTCATTAATAAAATTGGCTAAAATTTTAATTAATAAAATTTGAAAGACTGTGAACAGTTTTAGCATAATCTATCATGTGCCACCCCCAATAAAATGAATAAACCTAGATGGTAGTAGAAAAGTGCTGGCTACATCCCTGGAGAGAAGCTTTACGTGACACTGACTCAGACTGATAAGTTGCTGATGAAGGCTCACCTGTCATTAATAAAGAGTCCGTTGGAGTGAACCTGGTTCTCCAGAGTGAAGTTGAAGGTAAAATCTTCAACACGTTCGTTCTGGTACATCTTGAGACGAGACGCGTACTCATCTGCTTGCAGGTGCTTTATGACATCAGGGAACCACACAGACAGACCGTAGTACCTGTGCACAGACGTGTGATCCCAGCAGGAAGAGGAAGAAGAAATTGAAGGTTTGAGAGAGTGGAAGATTTGAGGGAGAGTAAGTAACAAATATCAGGAATAAATCATATTTTGTCTTAAGTTCAGCCTTAGGTTTAGGACATTACACTAGAACTAGTCCATCAGAATGTTAGGAGAAGCATGTGTGTGAGTAAAAGAGAGAGAAAACAAAGAGAGACAAAGTAAGATATCAGAATGAGGGAAGAGAAAAGGGAGAAAAAACAAGACGGCGACAGAAGGAGGCAGACTTGTTAATTCTACTCTACTGCCCACCCCCTCACTTCAATCTCAACAGCCTGATAATGTGTTTCACATAATGTGAGATGCACTAGTCCACTTTTTGGAAGATGCAACCATCCATTAAGGGTGAGACACTGCATAAAATATGTAGATATCTCAAAAGCTTTTAACTTTAAACGTCAACTTGAATCCTGCCAAGATCTTAATGAACTGGCAAATTATTGATTTTGTTAATTTCAAGCACAAGGGCCATTTAACATTATCGCATAAAAATTTATGAAAAAGGTTAAATGGGCTTTGAATATGTTTATTAAGATCTGAAACTGAGAAAACCTTTCAAAATAAATTTCAAGACAAACGCGTTCAAGATTTTAAACTCATTCCCCAGTGCGTCTATTTGAATATAATAATGATGATCGTGATCATGATGATTTACTTATTAATGATTTATTAATGGGGACTGACCCATTACCCCCGAGATTAACTGGCTTTTACTTTTTGTTCAGAACGCAGCTCCCCCACTAAGCCCTTCCACCCAGGGACTACAGTGACAACAGTAATTAGAGATTAGGCCTTTTCACTCAGCCCCACCTCTGGGCCCGTCCACACAATCACTATGGTGACAACAGTAATTATAGGCAGTAGTCCCTCTCACGCAGCTCCACATCAGGGCCCATCCAGGCTAATGACAGCTACTGGGAGCTCAGTAATTACAAATGGACAGCACTTCATTACACTGTCAAAGACACATAGACTTATTGCATGTGTGTGTATATGTGTGTGTATATGTGTGTGTGTTATAACATTATAGAGGCATATAGAATTGTTCACAATAAAACAAAATAACAGAACGGGGCCGAAAAATACAACTTACACATATGCATTCTATCCTTTTGTTAATCGTTCTGACAATTTTCTGAAACATGACCTGATATAAAAAGAAATTTCTGAAATAATATGTAGAGTATGTGGAATGACAGATACAATTTGAAAAGGTTAGAATTTGTTACCTACATTGTCTGCCTAAATTGGCTAGTTTTTTAACAAACTCTCACTAGATTGTAAGAAGACTGTCCTACCCGAATGATAGAGAAAACCACACAATAGCCAGCTTCACTGTATTGTCTTTTACAGGGTAATCCCAGCACTTTAGAAACGTCAGCCAGATCTGTAAAACACACATACACACAAAAATAACCTTAACAGAGGCACAAATAGAATGTCTACCCTTTATTCTGCAGCACATGGAATGCCGGTGTCACCTGTGTCACGCACACCTGCAGTATAACACAGTCAGCTTTTCTAAGAATACAACATACTGCAGGTAAATCCCAGCTGGCCATGAAGTAAAAGGATAAACAGTACAAAAAGCTAGAGCACAAAAGCTAAGCACCTCTTATTGCTTGAACTTTTGAGGTGTACATCAGCAAAGAGAAGTGAAAATGTCCGATATTGTCGAATATAATATATTGTATGTATCTAACATATATTTGACGTAACATACAAATAATACACTGTTAACACCAGTATTATACAGTAAAGGAATTGTTTATTATAAAACCCCCAAGAAATCATACAATTTACACTGTCTGGTTATAGATGTCCTGATACAATCCCTCCAAAAAAAGTTACAGAAAACTATTAGAATTTGGACTTGATGTAGCGTATGATTAAAAATATAGTTAAGCAAATATTCGTGTGAGTAGAGGATCAAGACTAGTCTGTGACCAGGAGGAAACTGGAGGATGAGATGATCTTACCCCGCGGAGTTCACTCCGGATGCGGAAGAGCACTTTGAGCGCAGGGTTGGCCGACTCAGACTGCATCTCCACCAATTCGTCCAACTGTTTAGGGATTTTTATGCGATTCACCTGCAGGAGGAGACAGAGGTTTCATTTGTGTCTTTATTTATGCTGGGCTATAACACTGGGTGGCAGGGCAAAGACAGAGAGAGAAAACAAACTTCTTAAACTGGTCCACAAAAACTTCTTTTATTTAAGTTTTCATGTGTCAAATCAGAACTCCACGTTTTGAAATCTGTCTCAACTTCACCAGCAGTAAACAACAAATTGACTTTTGAATTACTGTCTATCCTCATCTTAGAGATTAGACATGAAGAATCAGAGGCTTTCTGCTGGAAGACGTTAAGAGGTTGAAACCAAAAGTGCGTGTGTTGGTGTAAATGCTCACCGTAAAGACTTTCTCTGGCTCTCCCCGTGCACGCATATTTGTGTCATGGATCTGTTTGAGCACCATCCACGCTTCATCGTGCTTCCCCATCTACAGAGAATGTCAGGTCACACATGAATACACACAAACACAAGAGACCCTCAAACACATATTTACTGCATGTGTACACTCAATTTTACAAGACAAATATGAAGCTTTGGTCGACTGAAATAAGTAGGAGAGAGACTGCTATAAGCACCTCACACACACACAGACACGCACTTACCTCCAGGTAGTAGCGTGGACTCTCAGGCATGAAGGTGAGTGACACGACTGCGCAGACACAAGGCAAAGCACACACTACGACAAACACCCTCCAACTGTGGAACTGATATGCAGAACCCATGCTGAAACTCCAGCCTACACACACACACACACACACACACATGCATAGACAGTTGCAATTATAAAAAGACTTTTTATAGTAAAATGTCAGATTAAATGCTGTTTAAGAAAAAAAACCTTTCTGAATTATTTCTTGGCTAATTATATTATGTGCATTTGTTGTATTACTTGTGTTTGTGTGTGAGATAAACAAAAATGAAAAAGGGACAAAAATTACAGTCGCTGTCTCAGTGAATTAATGAATGGCCAGATGAGTAGATGGATGGATCTACAGATAAATGTGTTTACAGACCATCAAAGAGACAAGAGAGGTGAGGCGGGAGATGAGGCAAATAAAAATTGTGAAGTATATAGGCTTAATGTATGAAGTAAGAGTATTAAGACACATTTTGCATGCTGCTGTGCTGTAGCGTAGGTGCATAGGTGCGTGTATGATATGGAGATTAGTTCGGTAGTAAATAAAAAAAAAAGTGTCAGTCACATAGTAAGCTTATGATGATAAACTGAAACGTGAGTCTGAGCGGAAGACTCAGAATAGAGATCCTCCTGAAAACACACAAGCAATTACATCATGGCATGCAACGTTTCAATGTCGGTTAATTCCTGCATAAACATTTCTCTTGTAAGACAAATAAAATATATCTGGTAATACGTTTAATTTTGATATTCTCAAAATGATGTAAAGTTATAATATGTGAGCTGTTTGAGATAAGAAATCTTCAGTAACTGATTAATGTGCTGCTCTTTTTATGTTTGTTAACAAGTACATTGGGGGCTCCAGTGAGTTAAGCTTCTCTGTGAGTGTGTTTCGACAGAGACAGAAATCAATACTGAGCACTGTGTGCCAAAACACACTGTCTTACACACACACACACACACACAGTCGCATATTACTATCTTTGTGAGGTCCTTCCATAGACTTCCATAATGACTAAATGTATACAATTTTACACCTACACCTAACCCTAACCCCAACCTCAGTAACCAAAAGCACATTTTTACCGCTTTTATTTTTTCAAATAAAACAAACACATTTTCTATAGTCATTTTTCTTCATGGGGACCTCTCAAATGTCCCCACAAAGCCCCCAAAAATGACTAAAAGTGATTTTAGGGGACAAAAAGGTCCCCACAACGCTGTAAATACCCACCCAGGCCCACACACACAAACATACACACACAATACCCTCTAGGCTCTTAGTAGTCATGGCCAGTTCTTGGTCTTATCCAATTACTTAACTCCTGAGTCAACGAGTTGGTGAGGGACCAACAGACACATTACATTACCAGAGAGAGTGACTCAGGGAGCAAAAAGACATCCTCTCTCTCTCTCTCTCTCTCTCTCTCTCTCTTTCTCTCTCTCCTCATCCTCTCCATCTGTCTCTCTTTTTCTTCTGCTTCTGTATACACTACTTGCTATGTGCTCTACCTCTATTGTTATGCTTAGTGTGGCTCCAAGACGCTGTGTAATGTATGATATGAGCTTGTGAAGCCAACAAAAGATAAAACTGAAGAACTATTGTATCTTATGCATCTGTCTGCAGACTGAGTCTCACAAACACACACACACACACAAACACAAAGAGACGTGAGATCCCTATCAGTCAGCCCTGCCTTCCCACTTAGCACTGATTCTGAAAGACTGGATCATTATCTTGCATGTACAGCCTCTTAGACTCCCTTATCCCTTATACAGCTGCACGTCCTCTTACAGCAACAGTGAAAGCCTAGATTATTATCTTACAAAGCTCTCTAATAGTTACAAAAAGTGTAAAGAGAGCTCAGATCTCTATCGGACGGCAGTGAAGGTCAGCTTAAGACTAGGTTAATATCTGGTGAGGATGTGTTCATCTTGGCATCTTACTCAGAAGGAAGCAAACGTCCCTTGGGGAGGAGTCGCCGGCAGTGCTCAATTTTGTTAATACATTGAAAAATCTGTTAATACACCCCAGTGTGTGTTCAGGAGCCATCCCCTAAAAACATACTACAGTTACTAAATGTAATCAAGGTAAAAAGTTCTGTCAATCATTGTTTTTTTCAGGTCGTACACATGAGACGTCACTTTTACTACTTCCATAGCTGCTGTTTTATTTTGATAAAAGATAAAAGCTTGAATGAATTAGATAACTGCAGTACAGTCCAGAACAGTATTTCAGCTAGTTTGTGATGCTACTCTGAATATCTGTTACGTTGGTCAGAGGTTTAAAATACATCTTAAAGACACTAAAACCTTAAGCTGCCTTGCCAGGATACTTTCTTGCTTGTCCAAAAGACCTTTAAAGGCCTGACATCATTTGGGACATCTGTGGCCAATTCAATAAATGTGCTCCATCCATATTTATGTCAGACTACTCCGAACTCCAAACAACATTATGTTTTATAGACTTGTCTCTCTGCTCTCTTTGCTTTTTGGAATTCTGGAACAGATGCTCTAAAAGAAGTATTGATTCATCTCCAGGAGAGTCATCCAAGGAGACATCTTGCTGCTTTAGTGTGACTGTTCCTCAACAGTTATTTGGTGGAAAAAATCCATTTCAGCATTTCTGTGGTCAACCATTCTATATGTCTATGTATGTCACTACAAATAAGTGTAATGAACTGTCAAGCTGCTCAGGATATTAGTTTCTGCTCAGCATAAAGGTAAAGCTTAGAGAGAACAGCAAAGTAACTGAGATTTATCGGCGTTAGATATGAACTTAAGATCATAAAATGGATCATCTTAAAGTTTTATGTTGATATGCGGGAGTGCATGTGTGAGAGAGATTCGGAAGAGGAGAGGTGTATTATGAATTAAAGTGAAGTGAGTTATTTGTCATTGTAAACACAGCGCAGCATTTGGTCCCATCGTGGAGTGAGCAGAGGGCAGCTTTGGCAGCTCTTGAGAAGCAGTGCTTGGGGACGGTTGCTCATGAGTACCTCAGTGGCACCTTTACCGGTCTGGGACTTGAACCGGTGACCTTCCGATCATGGGGCAAACATTCTAACCGTTAGAAGCTACCAAATACCACCGTACTGCCAACTGTATAATGCAGTTTGTGTTTGATTGTTCTATTAAAGATGCCTTTGAAGATGCTCATTAAGGATTGCAATTCTTCTACATTCTTAAATAAATATTACAGATCTTCCCTGCATGTGATACTGTGTGAAAATTTGGCAGGTCTCAGAGGCAAAACTATTTTGTAAGGGTTACAAATGTATAATTGTGATTGTGTTTGCGTTAGCTGCAGGTAATCTCATTATGTAGATTAGCAGGATATAGGCATCTATTTTTCTCTCTCTCTCTCAAACACACCACACACACACACACCTTTTACAAAATGTTACAATACATCACAAAACCCTTAGGTAATACAGTACCTCTATCAGTGCAGACAAGCTCAAATACAGCACATAATGGATTTATCCAAGATCACCTTTAACATATCTCCCTTAGCAAATTCACACACACACTGCCGGTCCTCTACCCCCACCCCTCCCCAAGTCTACAGAAACGGGAGCATTGCGGCAGAACCACACCCACACACACACACACACACATATTGCTGTCCCCGTACGACAAAAAAAGAGGAGTTAAAACAAGGCTCACTAATCAATTGACCTCCATTATGAGTGCAGTCGTTCAGCGGGGGAAAGCGAGCAGATGGAGACGGGAGCACTAAGAGGAAAGAAAGAAAAACGAGGGTCCGCTAATAAAAAGGCTGAGAGAGTGAATTTCGGGGCAGGGAGCGCTGAATAGGTCCAGGCCATATTTATCGGCACAACCCTCTGTGAAATGATCACACAAATGTGCACTTTAAAACACAGGCTCACTCCCCGCTCTAGTAATGCTAGCTCAGTCTAAATAAATGGGTGAATAGAGTCTAAATAGAGACCCTCAAATGCAAACTCACCTACTGGAATAAACAATCACTTTCCTAAAATGGTCAAAAAGACCCATTTTATATGCGACTGGTTGAAACCCTTCAAGCTGGTTTCGGGGTGTAAAACCCAGAGAAGTTAACCTTTAACCACATAGACCAGCAGCAAATGTTTATTTTGTAAAAACTGAAATACAATGGTAAATGTTTATTGCCCCATTTTCTCCCTCAATAAGCTTTTAAAGCCCCACAAGTGTTAATTCTAGGGCCATGAATCTTTTCAGTTAATGATAACTAGGAGACTAATAATGCACATTGGCACAATATTTTTTGGGAAAATAAAACACATCAAAGGAGTATAAAAATGAACTGAGGCAAAAAACAAACTACTGTTGTAAAGCACTTCAAAGTTCTGATTGTATTTTGCAGTAAGTTTGTAATATTTTTGTATATGCTTAAGAAGGAGCAAAAATAATCGAGATTTGTTTTCAGTTTTACTTTGCTGAAATATGCTGTGAGTGCATTAAACCGCGAACCTTGAATCGTCTATCAAACCGAATCGTGAATGCAAAAAGTGTCTCTGTGCAGTTAGCATCGTGACTCAGCAGAGTCAGATAAGGTGGGCAGGAGACAGTGCCTGCTGGTGTGCATGTCCGTCAACGGCTTCTTCGCCTTCCTGTCCTCCTTT
>JAVGVS010000038.1:0-76276 GCA_032718565.1 Distichodus sexfasciatus | reverse complement strand
CATCGTGACTCAGCAGAGTTTAAGGATAATATAGCCCTTTTTATTGCCATTTTTACTTTCCTGTCTCTATGCCTCATAAATTATCCTTTGTAGCACAAAACTATGCCAAGAAAACTGGCCTTTCTTTCTTTTGCAAATTAAAGTGTTAAGTCTTAGTTAGCCACATTACTGTAAATGCTGCAAAAATACTGCAAATGCATTTTTGTCCACACATTTCTGATTATAAAATTATGCTTAGCTGTGTTAACAGCTTTATAAAGTAATTAAAGGCATATTATTTATTTTGGGTTAAAAACAAATCTTAAAATATGCTCAGAGCTTAAGGGGTTCTATATGTATAGAAAATAAGAAGTCACTATATTAGATCAGATCAGACTAGATCAAACTTGACCAGACCGGATTAAGCCAGACCGGGCCAGTTGAGGTGGTGTGTAGTACTGGCGTGCTATCTGCTGTACTGCGTCAAGGTCTGAACCCGAATGCAAGGTTGTGATGAAGGAGAAAAATTAATTATTTCTGATTACTAGGAAGTGAAAGATGCAAAGACAGTCCCACTCCTCCACTTCCCTCCCTCCATCCAACCTTTGTCTCTCCCCTTTTCACTTCTTATTTCCTGTGCTATGTTGGTGATGATTTACAGAGCACATTCTTCCCCCCTCTCCCGCTCCTCTCCTCTAACGCTAGTCTAGTTCTCTTCACCTTTTCGCTCCCTTTTTCTCTCCTTTTTTCCCTCCCTGTTTTATACTTTCTTTCCCAATTTTCTCATTTTATATATTTACATTAAATATTTAAGTTGTTCTCTTGATCTCTCCCTCCCTCTCTTCTCCTCTTTTTCTTCAGCTTTTCTCGACCATTGTGGTTCAGTATCGTGTGCTGTCATCCTTTAAATATCCTTAACACGGCCCACATTAATCATTTTCACCCACTCCTCCCCCTCCCCTCCCCCTTTCCTTCCACTTTCAGCGCTTCGCTGCTTCTTCTCTCCCCTTAAATGACCCTCTTCTCTTCTCCTTTTCTCTGTATATCCGCCCAATACCATCTTCATCTTTCTTAAAACACATATAGATTAATTTTCATCTAAAGCATTTTACACTGAGCATATTTAAAATAAAATGTAATGCAGCTACGAGGTTGGCCTTAGAGTCTCATTCGTGGCCATTTCTCATGTACGCCAATAAGGAGGAAAAAAGAAGAAATTGGACGTTTCTTTAAAGTATAGATTAAAAGCACACAAACTATAAACTATGTGTTTTACAAAATATAAATTACCCAGGTTTGTATGAAGTTGAAGGAAGATCTCAAAATAAGGGAAAGAGACGTGATTGCTCCTTTAAGACGTCACAATCATTTCAACACTTCAGAAATGTTTAAACACATCAGACTTATTCACCTTAACATGCCACTGAACCAAAAGTAATCCTCATAAAACAAATAATACATACGTTGATAGCAGACTAAGCATTTATCAGACTATTTCAGGGAAAAGTGGAACATATCTATAACGTTGCTTTAAAATTTCTTAAAGGTGTTGTCACTTACCATAGTGAGGGATGATGGCCCACGCCATGGCGGATGCGTAGATGCCCCCTATCATCCAGAACATGCAGAGCCAACTCAGGTGCTCACCACGCTTCTCCCTCGCCAAAACCTCAGCAAAGTACGAGAAGACAATGGGCACTGCCCCACCGATCCTGCAGCCAAGAACAGAGGAGCAAAATGTCAGACAAAATCGAACAGAAAGGTTAAACAATGACAGTGTTGCAGTTTAAAACAAATAGCATACGTTCATAACTCTTTTCAATGTTGTTTGAACGGTTGCGTGGCTGAAAGGTAGATAAGCAGACAAGACCAAGAGGATATGGGTTCAAGCCTGGCAATATAATATAAAACCCAGTTCAAGGTATAATTTAACACATGCACAGTAAGCATATACAAAATAATGGAGGAGTCCGAGCTGGAGCTGGCACGACTACATTAAAAGAAGACATGGTGTACATGCTGTCATTGCCACATTCATACAGTTGTAAAAAGCAAAACAATGTGGAAGTAACCTAAAGTATTCAGAATATGTTACTCACATCGAGTAATCGAACGGAATACCTTACAAATTACATTTTAGGTCAAAGTCAATGTCAAAATATTTTTTCTTGTCATCTTATATACTGTACAAGTACACAGAGAGACGAGACGACATGGCTCCAGTTTTTACAGTGCACAGAACAAATAAGACACATCGAATAGCAATATAAAAAATAGAATATAAAATATACACTTTAAACCAGATGTGGAATATAAAATATACACTTTAATCTAGAAGTAGAAAGAGAGACAATTAGGATGCGATAGTCTACAATTATGGTCTTGGAGTTGTCTTTTACACTGAATGTGCATGAGATCAGTAACAATATGAAAAATTCTACACAGACAGTCTATGAAATAAAAAAAAATCTTTTATAAAGTCTGAGCTAACATTCAAGTCGGTTCAAGTATGTGCGGATATTGTAACAGCAGCAGAGAACTAGAGTCTGTGCAACACTTTCAATAATTTGTGCAGATACAATTAGTCAGAAAAACTGACCAGTAATATTACTGGTCACTTTTTCTAACTGATTGTATCTGCACAAATTATTGAAAGTACAGCAATGTTCAATGTTCAATAATTGTACAAAATGTAGGGCATGTACTCTGTATTCTGCAGTGGAGTACATTTGAAAAGTAACCTTCCCAACACTGGTTATTGAGTAGTCTTATATTTGTGTACTCTCTACTGTGTATATATTGATGTGGGTCTGGACAGGATTTAATCCCAACACCTGTTGTAGCTTAGCTGAATAGAAGTGCTTGACTTAGGTCTAAGATTAGTAGTATAAGGAAAAAGTTTTCTCTCTGAACTACAAAGCATATGGGATGTTTCTCTGGATAAGAGCATGAGAGTCAAATGCCATAAATGTAAAATTAAGAGCAGGAATAATGTGCATAAACACTACCACCAAGGCAGTCATTGCTGCTCCAGATAAAACTTTCTCTAAAATTGAGAAATATATACTGTATATGGAAAAAACAGACAATGAAATGCCAAATGCTGTAAACGTTCCACTACTGTGTGTCTTAGTGTAATTTTTGTGTTTAATTCTTCTTTTTCCCACCATTTTATCCTTTTAAGTTCATATGAAAATTAGAGCATCAAATGGAGTTAGAGTGTTTAGAATTTAATCTCTGATCAGTCATTGCATACATAATTAATAGCTACAGTTGACCTCTGGTTTAGGTCTTTGTATTGGGGGGTGGGGTGGGCACTGACCACTGTGTGACCCCTTTCATTGAAAAAGGCCTGAGAGAGGTTAGTGGAGGTGGAGAGAGCAGCAGAACACATAATCAGCAACCCACAAGGACAGAGCACATGACCAGTCATTCAATTAGCAATAAAACACACTGCTGCACCTATCTGACTCTGCAACCCCCTCCTCCGTCCCACTTACATTCTCTCTGTCTCCATCTCGCTCTCCTTTTGCCTTTGTCTCTTGTTATTTTTTATGTCTCGCTGGATAATTCTTTCTCCCTTTGCACCGCTCTCTCTTTCTCCCTCTCTCTGCTGCAAAGTCACAGTCGAGCACTGCTCACTGGACTGCTTTAACTTCCTGGCACTATTCCATAAATAAAGTAAGGAGAAGAATAAAAAGAGAGAGAGAGTCTGGGGAGGAAGGAGAGAGAGACAGAAGGAGAGAGAGAGTGATGAAGAGGGAGTCGGTAAAGAGATAAGAGCAGAGATAGATGGAGCATAGTCGGGTTGGTTCAGAATCATTTTCTCAGCCACCGAGAAAGTTTTAAATGACATGGGGCATCTCTCTCTCTCTCTCTCTCTCTCTCTCTCCTTTTCTGTCTGTCTGTTATGAGTATGTATCTGTATTTTGGACCACACAGGGAGACAGAGGGCCCATTTTCCAACGGCTGCAGGTTGAGGTCAAAATGAGGTCAAACCCCAGCCGCAGTTCAATCAGACGCTGAACGGTTCCCTGGGCCATCGTAAAGAACACTCTAGAATTAAATGAGTGAAGCAGCTCTGGATGAGGTTAATAAAGAGCCCTCAACGCAGCGGCCGGCTCTTGCAGCTCAAGGAAAGGGCAATTACAACACTAACTTATAACATGAAAGAAGTGGATGGAAACAGTATGTACTCTTTAAAAAATCACAACTGTGTTCTTACTTCCCCTGCAGAGAGACCACAGCTACTTATACTGCTTTGGAGTAAAGGTTGTTAATGTAAAAACCAGAAATAATTCGGAAAAAGGATTCCATAACAATAAACCCAAACAGGAGACTTTCAGTCGCTCAATCTGTAATAATGCAAAATTTATTCCAATTAAAAGCAATACAAATAAAATTTGAATGGAATTATAAAGCTATGATTTCACCATCAGAGGAGCAAAGAGGAAGCAGTGGAATTGATATACTGATGCTGGTTGAAATATTCATTCATTCATTATCCGAACCGCTTAATCCCTATTGGGGTTGCAGGGACTATCCCGGAAACTATCAGCGTAAGGCAGGGACCAACTCTGGACAGTCGCCAACACACCACAGGGTACACACATTCACACCTTACGGGGCCAATTTAGAGTAGCCAATTAAACTATATTGCATGCTTTTGCACTGTGGGGGAAAACCGGAGCACCCGGAGAAAACCCACACAAATATGGGGAGAGCATGCAAACTCCACACAGAAAGGCCCAACTGCCAAACCGGGATCGAATACAGGACCTTCTTGCTGTGGAGCGGTAGTGTTAACCACTGCGCCACCGTGCCAGCCCTGCGATAGATTACCAAATGACCAAAGTACTAAAACACCAAGTATTCGAATGTATGGCATTTATCTCGGATGCTCTTATTCAGAGGGACTTAAATTTTGCAATTACAATGACAGTCTCACTAAAGCAACATGAGGTTAAGGGTCTTAAGTGGCTCAGTGGTAGTGGTGACCGAGATAGGATAGACCCAGACTAAACTGAGTTAGCTACCACTAGACCACCACCACAACACATTTGCTGTCTTCCTTTAGAATAAATTCCAACCAAATTTCAGCATATATACCCGATGTCAGGATAACGTCTGTGATGAAATGGAAGGATTCCTAATTCTGGCCAGGAGGCCCGGAGTTCTGCTGCTTACCCAAATCCCGACACCAGCCTGCAGAAAAGAAAGGTGCTGTAGCCCTGAACAAAGGAGGACAGGAAGGCGAAGAAGCCGTTGACGGACATGCACACCAGCAGGCACTGTCTCCTGCCCACCTTATCTGACAGGCCGCCCCAGAAAAACGCCCCCACCATCATTCCCAGGTACACGATACTACCTGCAGAACACACAAATGGACACACAGAAGGAGAGAAAAAAGAGACACAAATTGGTGACAGCTCTTTGTCATTGACTGATACTAATAGGAATTTATACATTGTAAGAACTAGTGGCTGATAGAAAGAGACAGCAGTTAAATATCACACATGAGAGAGGCAGAGGGAAAGGAAAGTAGAGTTCTAATTCAGTTTACCTTCATTATCATCACTATATTTCCACACAAACATTTAGGACAGTCAAATGCAAAACTAGTAACCTTGTTTTAACAGGGGGCAACAAAATAAAAGATGAAAATGTGATTGTTAAATGATTATGACAGATCATTCTAGGTTTGAAATGAGACCCACGGGACAAAAATAAAACAAATAAAACATCTTAATATGCACTCATATGCTACATATTTTCAATTACCAGGAGATTCTTTCAATGTATTCCAGTCATCACACTTTACTACATAATATTTAATGCGCAACTAAAAAAGTTAGCGAGGTCACAACGAAGCAGTGTTTTCAAGAGATGTACAATACATGTCTTATTTTAAGATAAGCTACAGGCAGAGAAACAGAGCAAGGATATACAAAGCAGATTCAATCATTTATTTGTTTAAATAGAACAGCCTACAGCCCCATCTGGTCCAGCATGCACATGTGCAACACATATGCACTCATATATTCAGAGGTGCAGTCATATTCATACTCTCTTTATTTCTGATTCATTGGTTTTACAATTTGTGGCTATGTGTCTGTGTAAAATATACAAGTCAAAGTTCTTTTATAACTTTACCATTTTATTTCAAAATTCCAAACATTTTTGGAGTTAATTACCTTATTTATTATCTAATGGTCTTATGGAGTAAATGATCTACACACTCATCTGCACCATCCTACTTTCGCTGGTGTCTGCACTTTCCAAACTATGCCTCAGTGCATTACTCTGCACCCATATGTTTCCCCCAAGAGACCTTCTCTCGGATGATCCATCTGTCACTCATTACCTTTAAACGCCATCTGCAAAACCCAACAGGCCTGACACAGTAACAGGACCTTATTCACAACACTGGAGACATCAACCAATCACACGGACACCTCTGTCCAAAACGGCACTTTTCACTGTCTGGTGCGGAAAGGTAAAGTATTTTACTGTTCAGTGCAAGTAAAAAAGTGTTAGTACGATTAGTGTTGTTCACCAGTGCCCTAGACAAAACAAGCGTGACAGGACTCCGTATGATATGATATGGATTCCACTGTACCGCTAACACCGAGAGACGTTAACAGCCTAATTCTACTATGGGCTGGTTTCCAATTTCAAGGCACTCCATGGTTTGAAATGTTCACAGAATCAAAGGCAAAAAAATTGTCCATCACACTGCAGTATGTGTTTTATGACAAAGGCAGAAAGTGCAAGAATGCAGAGTAAAGCTTTGTTAACACTTCATGATTTTAAAGCTGTGCTTTTGTTGCCAACAAAGCCCTATGTAAGGCACAATTTCACATCTGATTAGCAATTTACAATTACAATTTTACTTTCTTCACAGCTTTCAGCTGAAGTCTGAATACTTGCGCTTATAACAGATGTTACCGGCTGATCTGCATTGTGTGAAATTTTCTATAGCAGCACACACATTGGATCCAGAGAGTTACTCCTTTTACAAAAAACAAAGAAATCCTTAAAAATATTAGAACCAAAAGTGGTTCTTCACAGTGATGCCATAGGGGAACCTTCTTTGGTTCTACATAGACCCCTTTATCCATTGGTTCTTTGCAGAACCATTTATCATGAAGTGATCATGAAGATTTTTAATGAACATATGTGTTCATTATGTGCAATATGTAATAATTTGTTCAAGTGTAGTGTTTGGTAAATCAAGTCAAATTATCAATTACTTTATATAAATTACAATAACTGATCTCTCTAAAGGGTAGTTGCAGTTATCATCTGTTACAATTAAAGACTGTAGCATAACAATAATTTTTACACACAGCCACAAGTAAATCAGTAGGTTAAGCATAGGGTCAGTAGTCATTAGGGTCATACTTTAACATAAAGTGTTAGAAAAGCACAGAAAATGATATAAGATGTTACTTAAAGAACTCTTTTTTGCATTTAGTTCTCCAAAGAAACTTAAACAACACAAAAAGGTTCTACATCATAAAAAGGTTCTCCAAAGCACTCAATGTGCTCCAGAGCACTAATGAAGAACCAGTATTTCTTAAGAGTGTACAGAAATGAGAAATAAATACCACAACAATTTATTAGATGACAGGTACAGCATGATCAGAGCATGTAAGCAGAGTAGAATGACGAGAATGTCTGCTCTGCGCTCACAGTCCTGTGCTCTTCCACTTTCATATAATATAATAATATATAATATAATATAACTCAACATTCTGAATTCTCATGTATTGCTGCAGCAGAGTAAAATCTGCCTACTTTCAGCGGTCCTCTTTTAGACCGAAACAACACTGTACCTAAAGGTGGAAGACATTACCTAAAATGATTATCACTGTATTTTTTGTCACTATTACAATTCATATTATATTATATTACATAATATATCATATTCATATTATATTACATATTTTATTTTTATCACTAGCGAGAAGATCCTGGGTTTGATCCCTGGGTCGGCGGTAGGGCATTTCTGCGTGAAGTTTGCCTGCTTTTCCCATGTTCGCGTGGGTTTCTGTTGGGTGGTCTGTTTTAATCCCACAATCCAAAAGCATGCATTACAGGTTGGCCCTGTAAGGTGTTTGAGAGTGTGATTGTGTGAGTGTGTGTGCCCTGCGGTGTGTTGGTGCTTGCCCAGGGTTGGTTCCCCAACTTGCGCCCATAATTCCAGGGATAGTCTCCGGTCCGCCCGCGACCCCAGTTGGGAATAAGTGGTTCGGATAATTAATGAATGAATGCCATTATATCATTCTATTGGTTTTTGAAAGGAGTTGCTTGTCCTGTCCACTTTCTGTCAATTATATATATATAGATTTGGCAATACCGCAATTCACGGTTTTGTGGCTGACTGATACGCAGTCCGCAGGTTTCTGGCTCAGCTTTTTGGTTTCTGCTCTGTATGCTTGCTAACCCAGCAAAAAAAAGCTATGGGTGCTTTGGAAAACCACATTCTACAATGGGAAAACATTTCACGGTCATTATTGTGCTGTGTAATAGCCCTTTATGTATGGCGACATATTAAAGGTGTTCAGAGTCTGGCTAATCAATTTTAAAATAAGGTTAGAACAGCATTTCAATAACACAGTGCATTTACAGGCATGACTATCTAACTATTTCAGACACATGGCAGACTAGTTCTTTAAATCAGTTTTTTCTAATCTATAGGTGTCAGCGCAGAGGACGAAACAGTGATCAGTCACTCCGTCCTGAAGGAAACACACACACACACACAAACATTCAATAAATCCACTCAAGTCTCCTTGGCCAAGATATGCTAATAAAAATGCTAATATGTGCTGAGGGAGAGGAGTAATCGTTTAGTGTGCTTTTCCTTCACTGCAAGAAATACACATTCTAATCTTTCTTTCTCTCTCTCCCCTTCCCCCTCTCCCTCGCTTCTCTTCCATCCTCTTGCTCATGCTGACATCATGCTACCACAATATTCATCTGTTACCTTTTACTTTGTGTTTCTCAAATGCTCTCTGAACAATTTCCTTCTCCTTCTCTCTTTCTCACTTCTTTTCCTCCTTCTTGCTCTCGCAAACATTGTGCTTTCACAATATTCACCTGTTTGCTTTTACCTGCTGTTTCTCAGATGCTTCTGAACCACTTCCCTCTCTCTCTCTCTCTCTCTCTTCACCCTCAGCCCCATCGATGGTGGCTGATATGCAGAAAGAGGTCCGTGTTATCTGGCTGTGCAGGCATGATGGGAAAAGAAGGTGATCCATTACAGGCTGACAGTAGCTGAGAAAGCGAGCTCACTGCTGTTCGCAAACACACACACACACACACACAAACCCGAGCTCCCCCCTCCTCTCTGTCACACATACACACACACACACAAGACATTCCCAAGCAACGACCACTCTGGCGAAACGATCCATCAGAGAGGTTGCTCCAACTCCACTAATGTCTAAGAAAATTGACTGGCCCCAAGGCACAGCTTTCTCAATCCTACACAGTATTAACTGAGCTGAGTTAGCGATGCACTAATGCGCTCTAAGAAACAGCCATAAGAGTCTCAGCAGGGCTTTTAGCAATATTGCCTTCAATGAAATTACTGTGACAATATCCATCTGGTAAAGATAGTGGCCGCTAGCTAGGGTTCGTAAACCGAACCAAAAAAAGTGTGATAGGAAAAATTTACACTTTGAGACGCAAGTTTCATCACAATACAAATTCATATTGATTCAAGAACGATTCAGTGTCCGATGATTTCACGAAGTCTGCTACAATATGATTTCAATTCGATTCAATTCAGGAGCCAGCAATCGATATGAAACAACATCATATTCTGATTCAACTCAGTCACTCCCATTCATATCAAATCACTAAAACATTATTTGACATTTTTACTCCTGAGCTGAATTTAAATGAAAATAGACCTCCAGTAAAGTGAGGTTACAATATGTATGATGTCTCACTCAATGCTGTGCGCTTTCTGATCACTTCAGTTGGTGTACCAACGTAGACTGATGTATCGATGTAGGCACCCTTAATGTGCATGTTGTGTGTAATAGTGTGCGTATGGGATCACACAAACACACACACACACCAATGCATGTATATAGGGAGCTGACCGAGAAAATCCGATCCCGGTTTGGGAACAGACATGACCATAATGGACATGACCATAAAGGCCTACAAAGAGTGATCTCTGCACCAGATCAGTTCGATCATCTCTGCAGGACACAGATACACTCTTGAATGTGCACTTGCACATATACAGTAGATGCAGATGAAAATTTTATTTTTAGGGATTTCATTTAATTGATTTAAAACTACATGTTTAGCCTCAGGAAAAGTAACGGCTTTTCATTTCACTAAATCTGCAAAAGACCGCATTTCTTCATATTTTGACAGTCAGACTTTCCAGTGTTCTTCATTATAGTCTTATATATAGCCCCGGGTCCGCCGTGGGGCCTTTCTATGTGGAGTTTGCATGCTCTCCCTGTGTTCGCATGGGTTTTCTCCGGGTGCTCCGGTTTTCTTCTCACAGTCGAAAAGCATGCAATAAAGGGCATTTGTCGACTCTAAATTGGCCCCGTAAGCTGTGAATGTTAGTGTGATTGTGTGAGTGTGTGTGCCCTGCGGTGTGTTGGTGCCTTGTGCCTGTAGGTTCCCGAGATAATGAATGACTGAATATTTTAACCAGCATCAGTATATACAGTACTGTGCAAAAGTTTTAGGCAGGTGTGAAAAAATGCTATAAACAAAGAAACCCCGGTCTGCTTTGAAATCCTTGTCTGGGAGAGACCTTGCTTATGCAGTATACCTACCTTGTGTCTTGTTGCTGTGCTCAATCTTGACATGACATGCAACTGTCTTCCACAACCTCACCTTGGTAGCAGAGTTTGGCTGTTCCTCACCCAGTTTTAAGCCTCCTACACAGCTGTGTCTGTTTCAGTTAAAGACTGTGTTTCAACCTACGTGTGACATTGATGATCATTAGCACCTGTCTAGTATAATTGGTTGATCATACACCTGACTATAATCCTACAAAACCCCTGACTTTGTGCAAGTGTACCTATAAGAATTGATGCTGGTTTGAAGGCAAAAGGTAGTAACACCAAATATTGATTAGATTTAGATTTTTCTTTTGTTCGCTCACTTTGCATTTTGTAACTGTTGACGAGCTTAAGCTTGAAATAGACCAAGTCTTAAGTAAAATCTGACAGTCACTACTGCTTTTAGCTCCCCACTGATGTGAATGTGATGTTATAAAGGCAAAATGATTGTGCAATGCAGTATGCTCAATTTTAGTGAGCGAGAGAGAGAGGGGGAGGGAGAGAGAGGGAGAAGGAGTGAGAGCGAAAAGAGTTAATGTTAGGTAATGTAAGGTGACGTCAGGTGATGTCTTATATGTTGTGCATCTCTTCTTCACTGTGGGACAGCGAGAAACGTACTTTCAATTCCTCTGTATGTCTAGTATATGCGGAGAAATTGACAATAAATCTGACTTGACTTGACTTAACAAGGGAGTGAAAAAAATTGTATTTTGCTAGATTTTTTGTTTCTGTAAGGGCAATCTCAGGTTAATATGCTCGTTTCACTGGCATTTGGCATTTCTCTGCAGCCAGGACTTACTCCTAGCACAGAATCCTCATAAAAACACTGCCACATTTTTTATATTTTAAAACACAAATTTCAATATTTCTCATCTTTTATAATATACAAAGCTATATAATGTTCACTCTCTTTGTTCATCAGGTGCTGGAAGGCTTGATTCTTTATTAATGTAACTCCACACAGCATGGATAATTACTTGAGGCAGAGTAAGTGTATTCCCTCATGCTCTTTTACTCTCTCTCTCTCTTTTCTCCAGATTAAGGCTTGCGGGCAGACAGAGCTGTCACACTGACTCTGTCTGGTTCAGAGAATCCCATGGAATCCCCCAGATCCCAGCATCCCCACCGGGGTCCTAAGTGACTGACAGCTAAGTTGAGCGAGTCAGCAGAGAAAACAGCAAACAACACACAGCCCACATGCTGGGATGATAACACAGATTTATACCAGACGTCTTAACAACTCCGGGTCATGCCAATGACTAAAATATCTAGAAACACCATATTTAAGTGAATAATAAAAGGAAAAGGAGCTCAGGAGGATCCAATCCATGTGAGGGGCTTCATGAAGCAACTGAACCACAACTGCCATAATGCAGCCAAGAATTTATGGTCAGAATTATACAGTATGCTCCGCAAACACTGACACAAGTCAATGATGTTGACACTGAGAATGTCAACATTTTAAACTGATGCATCTTTATTGAGTTTACCATTCTAATTAATCTAAAGCACTTCAAGTAACTGCAATTAATATAATTTCTTAATATTCCTCTATAAATGCAATGTTAACGAGGTTGGTTCCTTTTTGGCTCCGTTCATTGGTCGGCGCTTGTCAACAGAACAATCTGAATGAGTAATTTTAATCAGTACAGTTAAGTGAAAGGAACATATTGAAAGGCGCAAGTTAAAATAGTGAATTTTACTCCCTTAATCACTACATATTTCATTAATTTAAATACACATTAAATAATTATGATGAAATGAATGTAAACTGTGACACAAACACAGTTTGCAGTTTATCATCCCCCCTTTCCCCTGTTCATTCAAACCCACTCAGGACAGTGAGAAAAGACGGATTAAAAGATTAAGGAATGCAATCAATGAACTGAGTTTGGAATTAACTAATTAATATGTGATCAATAAACTGAACAGCGTGGAGAAGATAAAGAGATCTAAAGCTGAGAAAAAACACAGGTAGATACAAAGTCAGTTAATGAATGAGAAAATGATAAACCACCAGTCTGATAGTGAGAAAAAAAGGAAGGATGAAAGGCAGGATAGAAGCAAGGAGAGAGGCATTTGAATCTTTCTGCTAAAGCTCATGGTGGAAGTAAAGGGTTTGGAAAGTGAGCTGGCTGTTCTCCTGAGAGGACCCCAGAGAGTCGTCTATAGATGTGCCTGAAAAGACACCACTTTCCTGATTTCACGGCTTGATGCTCCCGCCCTCTCTCTTTCACTCTCTCTCTTTCTCTCTCGCTCTCAGAACAGAATGTGCACATACTGCAGGCTCAGCAACATCACTCACAGAAAACCTGGACTGTGGTGTGTGTGTGGGTGTGTGTGTGTGACTGTGTCCCTGCAGTAATCATTAGAGTGATCATTAAGGGGAGTCTTATCAGCCACAGTAGAACAGCGGAGAGAGAAGTCACAGTCACAAGAGATGTGCGAAGGTGAAAAAATACAAACGCTGATCACTGAACAAGGGAAAGAGAGCTGCAAGGCATAAAAAAGAAGAAAAAAAGACAGAAAGAAAGAATGGGGCTGAGAGCATCATGGATGAAAGAATGAGAATATGAGGCGGAGACACAGATAGAGAGAGAGGCAGATAGTTTGAAGTTATGTGTAGGTTTAGTTTTATTTATTGGAAATAATGAGTTATTATAATACTGTTAATATAATGTTAATATGCACATGACACCACTGTACTTATATTCCGTAATGTTGATTATAAAAACTCCTCATCTTTCTCAGTTCAATTCATAACACCACAATGACTGTACAAGTACCTAAACCTCATTTGGAAAATGGTTAAAATAACATGTTTCATTTGGAAATAGATCTATTACAAACACCACAAAAGCAATTCAACAATAGCACGTACAAGTTGTGATGAAATCACAAAAAAACAAAATCCTGCCATAAGATGTCACATTTCAGACTGCATTTGTGATGTGTTCTATCTTGGCTAATAGTGCAACGATGTGATCAATTGTAAAGTTAAAGTAAAAGTTTTGGGCAATTTTACAATACTGAAATGAAACTAATTTGAAAGTATCCATGCTGAAGGAAATGATATTATCAACATACTGTAAGATCATGAGGAGAATGAGGAGAAATGACTCTATAGAAAATGTTTTATTTAACTAAAAGAGATAAAAGGTTAAGGTCAGATTTAGGATTAGGTGTAGCTGTAGAATTATATATGTATTATTTATATCTAGTCAATATGGGAGTCTATGAAATGTCATCACAAAGATAGTTGTACAAGTTTGTGTGTGTGTGTGTGTTCTTGTACTTGCTACTTAGTGAGAACCAAAATGAGTTTTTAACCAGCAGAGTGAGGATATTTTTTGGGAAGTGGGGTTCTTTTTTAGTGGTTTTACAAAAAAAAAATACTAGTTTATATGCAAAACTAAAAGTGTAGAAAGATTAACTTTTGGTTACTGAAGTTATGGTTAGGGTTATGTTTAGGGTTAGGTGTAGTATTATTTAGATACTGTACAGTAATATAGAAGTCAATGGAGGTCCTCACTATATATAAGTACAAGGATGTGTGTGTGTGCGTGAGTGTAAGCAAAGAGTTGTAAGTATAGATTGGTGTACTTAAAAGGTATTGACCAGTTCAACATAATCTCAATATATGACCCGATCTGCCGTAATGAGTCGGAAGTCGGCGTTCTATTTATTTAGATACGGGCCGATAATGTTGACAAACATCAAAAATCTCGATTTTTCTTTTTTGGTCTTATATGAAAGAAAAGGTCTTCAAAATTAATCTAGTCTCCAAAAAAGAAAAAACACTATTTTTGTGATTTTTTCAACATAATCGGCCCGTATCTAAATAATTAGACTTCCGACTCATTACGGCAGATCAGGTCACATGTATGTATATATATATATATATATATATATATATATATATATATATATATATATATATATATATATATATATATATATATATATATATATATATATATATATATATATATATATATATATATATATATATATATAAATTTAGATATTAAAAAAATACATTTGTTTATATATATAGAGATCAAAGAATCTAAGATATACAACAATAACTTGAACATTTTACCCTTATTAAAGCTAGAATTTTTTTTGAAAGAGCACACATCTTTGTGATTTTTAAATAATTGAAGCAAACATACATGGGCGGTTTTTAGGGGCACATCACAAGAACACATACTGAATTCAAAAATATACATATTATTCAGAGTTGATTTGTTCATTTACTCATTATATGAATCCCTATCGGGGTTACGGGGACTGAAGTCTATCCTAGGACTTGGTGTTATGACATGAGGGGCATGGACAGTGTTATGTCTATTTTAGTGGGGTTTAGCCATCCTAAAAAGTTCCTAAGCCCTCCTACAAATATTGGTGATTTTTTTCACATAAGAGATCAGTGCAGGCATGCACGTAACACAAACCAGCAAGAATGTGAGTCGAAATAAATAATAACAGACTTACGAGTTCTTATTATCTGATTAAAATTACGGCCCTGTTTCCCAGCAAAGGTAACGTTCCCGAGGTCGGCAGAGTTGTTAAGAAGAAGAGGAATTCATTCGCAGTGAATGATACACAAAGGGAAATTGTAAGTTGATGTCAGTAATTGTTAATTACTTAACTTTACCTACGTTTCCTTAAAGGGAAGAAAAGTCCATATTGTAGTTGGCTGTTTTAACATTAATTTATACAGCTACTGTATGTTAAACGTTATAGAAAACACTATAGAAGATGCTACCCAGCAGCTGTCCATATTCTTTCCCATCTCTCCAGTATTTCGACACATCAGTACAATGTTGTTGTTGTAATCTATTATTGCAAGTGAAAACTAAATGGAATAGTGGCATCAGTTACTGCAAGAGAAAATTAAATGGAATACTGTCCATGTTAATGCTATTGTACTATTGTATCTTTGGCCAGATGGATATACACATATATTTTAGGGGTTAGGGTTAGGTTTAGGGTTAGGGTTTCTAACCACACCCCTAGAGCCTATGCCCCCCATCTTTCAATCCTACTGACGTCCCTGCTGAGTGGGGGTCAACACATCATAGGGCATATACACTCATACAAACACACTCACAGTCACAACCTAAGGGAGGAATTTAGAGTAACCAATCAACATAAACTACAAGCTTTTGGACTGTGGGAGGAAACCAGAGCACCGCACAGAGAGAGAGAGAGAGAGAGAGAGAGAGAGAGAGAGAGAGAGAGTCTCACGGGCATTTTAAAGCGTTTGCCAAGTCCACACCGAGGTTAAAGAGGAACATTTAAACAGGAACATACCACACAAACAATGTACACACACACACGCACACACACACAGAAGGCTCCCCTGCAGAGTGTTGCTAAATTAGAGGAACTTCAACAAGTCATGTGGGGTCACCTTGGTTGGGTGTGTGTGTGTGTGTGAACAGCCATAACAAGACATAGCATATGTGTTTCTTCCATCCTGATCTCCTGCCCATGCTAATGCTAATAATGTATGTCTGTCTTTTGCTCTTGTGCATGTTCACAAATACACACACACACACGCACACACACACAATCTGAAAATAACACTACCCACTCGTGTAGCCGCATACTGTACCTGGTGCCATGACAACACACTGCCTGATTCAAACCCAATGAGATTACTGAGCAAATGTCATGACCACCCGTATCTCTCGCTGGCTCTCTCTCTCTCACACACACACACACACACACACACACAGGCACCCAGGCCAATACATGCACGTATTGCACGCACCCACTCATACACACATAAGGCTAAAAACAATACATCTTTGCAAGCCAAAAACATAAAACAGGCACCCGAACCACACACACAAGCACACACATAGACAGACACATACAGTACACACAAAACCACTCCCACACACAATCATCTTGTCCATTACTGTAGAAAAAGGCTCCCTGGCACTTCAAAGCTGAGGCTGAAGCTACTTTTTATCTTCCCTGTAAAACACACCAGGCAGCCATCATGCAGAAGACAGGCAGACAGAAATAAAGGAAAGAGAAAACGGAGGGACTATAAACGGAGAGGAAAAAGCAGAGAAATGAAAAGAGAATTACAAACAAAAACAAACTTTACAGCCAGACTTAAAATTGTCCTGTACAACAGTAATTATTGTACCCCCCAGTCGGAGTTAAATGAAAATTGTCTGAATATTTAAGGCTTTATGAATCAAAATAATGGGTGGATATCAGACCAATGTCTTCTTGCCTCTCGAATCAAATTGTACTATTAAAAAGCATTTGGAATAGTTCAGTGTTTTCCATAAAAACTTTCAGTACTTATTATTGTCAGTTATTTATGCTGGGGCATGGGTCAGAGTCTGTGACAGAGCATGTGTGTGTACTGGCATGATTATATGTATGTAACAGTGTTTGTGTGTATGTGTGTGTGTGTGGGTGACCCATGCGACCCAGTGTTTGTATATTTAATAGAAGTACAGTAGGTCTGAAATCGAATTTTTTGGGGGATTTTTTTTTCCTTTTGCCAAATGCCTTTAGAAGAAAATATGCAAATATATCTGAAACCAATGAAAAAAACAGTGAAATATGAATTTCCATTAGGGCCTAAAAGCTTGCATTTTAGTTTCATTTTGGTTTGAGTCGTGGCATCAGCAGCTCCATGACTTCAGGCTATATCTCCGACTCACTGCACTCAGTCTCAAAGCATGATTTCAGAAAATGGTGTGTGCACTGTATTGGGGTTAATTGGAGAAAATGAATAAATTAATATATACACAAGTCTGAGGTCCCAACCAATACCTGGATTTGGAGAACCCTCACATCCCTAATTTTTATGTATTTGTGTGCCTGTTCAGCTGACATGGTGCACATCCGAGTGTATGTGTGTTTATGTGTGTATTCCCACTCACCTAGCCACCCTGCTCCGGAGTTGGGCACACACATGTCCGTCTCAGCGCTGGGCAGGACGAAGCCGACCACGAACACCTCTACGCCGTCAGACATGAGCGCCATGCCCAGGACCAGGAAGAGCTGCCACTGGAATCGCCCGTGGCCACACTCCTGAATAATCAGCTCGTACTGCTGAGCCAGCTCCTCCTCCTCCGCCTCCCTCTCCTTTTCCAGTTCTCTCTTGTCCTTCATGCTGTCTGGAACTGGCCGCCCCAACGCCACCTGGCCCCGCCCGTTCCCGTCACTGCCGTCAAGCCCGGCAGGGACGCCCTGATACTCGCCCTCGTAGATCTCGTCTTCATCGTCATGGCCCTCAGTAGCGTCACTAGACCCCTCGTCCTCTTCGCGCTGCTGAGCCTGTCCGTCCCGATAGTAGTAGCGGTCTTCGTCACCGCCCTCATCGTCCTCGTCGTTATCAAAGCGGTTGTACGAGCGGCCCGAGTACTCGTCCGAGGCGCGGTCCACGACCTTGTTGACCTTCTTTACGGCGTGCCGCTTTGCTTCCTTGGCGAGGTCGCGAGCGCCGCGGGACAGCGAACTCCTCTCTCTGTATGAATCCTCCATCCTCCACCTATCCGCACGACTACTAAACTACTGCAATGTATTGAAATTGTGATTTTTCAAAGGGTTCTGGTTTTTTTTGTACAAACAAAGCAGCTGACACAAAATCAGGTCCTAATTGCACAATACAGATGGTACCGTACAGATGTACGTCTTCTTTAAATCAACCTGCCATGTGAGGTCCATTCATTTAAGAGGGCAGTAACAAACCTTGAGAAACAAAAACAAAATGAAATCTGTATTAGAATTACTGTACAGGTCAGCACTTATATATACAAAAAAAATCTAAATCTCAATCCACGTCTCGAAGACAGGACCCAATCCCCAAACTATGGGCAACGTATACTTAATTAGTTAATTGGCGACTCTAAACTGGTCCCGCAATTGGTGTGACTGTGAGTGTGCTTGTGTGAGTGTGTGTGCCCGGGTTGGCTCCTGCCTTGCGCCCACAGTTCCTGGGATAGGCTCCGGTCCTTCGCGACCCTAGTTGGGATTAAGTGGTTCATCTAATGGATGAATGAATGTATATATCGTAATAACAAAATATTACGTACTAAACCTTTGCATCACCCTGTTTACTGTTGTTTTATATTGGAGCAGAATGTTAAAAGTGTTAAATCACTTTTATATTCGTTTAAAAGTTCAATGCACTGTTTCTGACACTTGACATAAAATTGAATGGCACCCAGACTTACTCAGGGTCGAGGGTAAAGAGTGTGTTTAGTGTCTCTGTGCCAACAGCTTCTCATTAAAAGCTTCTGAACTATGTTTAATGAATAATTAATTGATTATTTAATCCGGTTAATTAATTGACTTTTTAATTAGGTTTAAAACAGCATATTAGAATTTGATCAGTGTCTTCTCGAGGTTGCTGGTGCACAATTCCAAAAAGTGTCTGAATGATGATGAAAGGTTGAGAGAGAGAGAGAGAGAGAGAGAGAGAGAGAGAGAGATCCTGTTTCTGTCATATCAGTGCTCGTTAATACCTATGATTATTATGCAGTAATGAATACACCATACACTATGACAGATTAAGAAAGAGAACAGAAAACTGCAACTGTGCACCAGAATGCAAAATCACTGAAGTACACCAGGCTGCCCTGTTACCATGACTACAACGCAGTATGGGGCAATCATTATTTTTAACGCTATAAGCCACAGGGGATAACAGAGAGAGAGAGAGAGAGAGAGAGAGAGAGAGAGAGAGAGAGAGAGAGAAAGATCACAGGAAACAACAGTGGTTCTTGTTGCTCTTTGTTAACAGTCTGGACTGATGGCGAGTGCCCTGTATCCTGCACAAATCCACAGAGACATACAATAAAATTCTAAACTGATAAGTTGATCCAGTTTAAGCCCTGGACTGCAGTAAGTGCCCTACAGAGGCTCTAGGACTCACTTTGAAGGTGCTCCAGAAACTTCTACACAGGCTGCACTCTTTACCCTCTTTTTGTCATTGCTGTTTGAATTCTGATCAGTCGAGTAATGCAACTCAGCTTAAGACAAAAGCTAAGGCTAACAGTCCTGCTTTTTTGATATAGAACATACTGGTACAAACCTCATAACGGCATACGGGACACAATCCACTGACTGAAACAGACTGAACAGACTGAAACAGATGCTGTGTTCACTGTCTGTAAGTTGGGAGGGTGCGTGTACAACATATGGACGGTTTAAGGTCTTAAATTTACCATTAGCATCATGGATTACACTGCTCCAACATGACACTTCCAACATGGCACTGATATGTCACGAAACTTTGCACCTCAGTTAAAGACAGCAAGATACTAAGGAAGAGTAGTATCACTCAGTAGATTGGTCACTCTAAATTGGCCCCATGGTTGGTCCCCGCCTTGTGGCAGATGTTCTGGGATAGGCTCAGAAAACGGATGGATGAATGAATGATCAGTGCCATAGCTAATATATAGTAATGATATATAATAATAAATATTGTGTGTGAGAGACCAAATAGGTTTCACAAGTTTATAATAACACAGTAATGTATTTTCATGTAATATCACAGTTGATTCTTAAAAGTAACACAAGTGGTTGATGAAATGGAGACTTGACATAACCTACTTACTGTACATGCCTATACAACAAGCTTAGGTACGATAAAGTCAACAATAAAACCAAGAAAGCTTAGAAAGGACAGAAAGCTCCCAACATTCTGCATCTATGACTTTGTTTCAGCGTGTGCTGTCAGTCTCAAAATGACTGAAATGCTCCTTTTTTTTTTTACCTTTTTTTTTTTTTTTTTTAACAGCTACAACAACTTTTCTGGTGCAATGCAGCACCAGTTCCTTTTGGAGTAACTTGTGCGCTTACCCTACACATCACAAAACATAACGCACAAACGTACACATGCACACTCAAACTCTCTCGCAGCCTCTGTAAACTTTGTGAAACTCAATTACAGTGATGAAGCGTTCGGTGTGCACTACCTGACAGCCCAGAGTGAGATGAGACTCGCAGATAACAGAGACAGAGGCAAGAGAGAGAGAGTAAGAGAGAGAGAGAGAGAGTCTCTGTATTACATACAGAGTATTTACTAAGTATTTTCTTACACTTTATTACCCTTTTCTGCCTCCCTCACAATCTCATACTGCTCTGCCGTCACAAACGCACCCCTCAAAGACACAGAGCATTTGAAACAGTCACACTCTCTTCCTCTGACATTTTCATACCGCAGTCCTAGCACGATTTGTGCAGCCCTCATCAGCTGATATGCTAATGATCATTAATACTGACATTTCCCATCAGTCCCTGCTTACTGTGGACTCTAGCGATAAGGCGGACCAAGCCAGAGTCACCACAAAAAGTACACACACCATAGGTGGTACATGCGTTTCATACACTCACTCACACTAACACACATAAATATTACATATTTAAGCAATAATTATTTGCTCAGAGCATATTTTACACCAAACCATTTTTGTTGCCTCTAAAGATGGAAAGAGACCATGCCATGACAGCTACTTTGAACTTTAACCTGCCTACATAGAAATTGCAGTTGTACAAAGCATTAATATGTTAAAAAAAAAAAAAAAAAACCATGTAACTAATCTGAACAAAGCACCCTTAAAATTATAAAAAAGGTTCACTAGAGAAAAATGGCCGTGCGCTCAACGTGTTGATGGAGCAGCAGTTGTGTGTGTTTGTGGCCAGGTTTTTTTTTGTTAATGGGTTGTGAGAACCTGACTGTCTGTGGGAAAAATATGAGTTTTTCTTGAATATGTCATGTTTTTTCTATGTGACAGGAAATAAATGCTTTTACAGAAAAGTTCCAGGTTTTGTGTGAAAAATTAAAAGGGTGAAAAGATTTGCTTTTGATTACCAAGGTTAGAGTTAGGGACAGATGTAGTGCTTTTTAGACTGAGTAATTGTGGTAGTAAATGGATTTATTTTGCAATGGAAGTGTGATTATGTGTCTTTACAACATGCATAAAGTATATTATAAATAAATGTATGTCTCTGATCTGATGTAAAGCCCTTTAACGGCTGGAATATACTTGCTGTTAATGACGCACACACATACGCATCATGGCTCCCCCGCGTATCCTGCATTTGTTTGTTGCGTCAGTCGTGCACGTCATCCAAAAATGTGGGACACGTGCACAAGATGAAATATTGACATGAACACTAGGGGAAGTCCTGCGAGCACGTTGCCAGGAGGATACAGGTATGCAACGAGTGTGTAAGGCCATTTTTCTTTACCATTCTAGGTCTAATTTATGTGGTCTGCCCCCAATTGTAGACCTTCAGTATCATGCGTAGTTGCTTGTAGTGCTCATTCAAAAAACAAGCTGGTTGTGTACACACACACTTCCAGGCCTAACACTGAGTATCAGTAGATGTCAAGCGTTGAGAATATACTGTATAAGACAGAACATCCTTTACCACAGCTTTTGCTTTAATTTTTATCACAAGCCCGAATGTAAGTTATTTAAGTTGACATTTTGAATTCAAACAGCAGTTTTGGAAACTGAATAGACTAGCTAATATTAGTCCATTAAATATGTCTTAATTGGAATTTTGGGGTTACTCCATTCTGCCTCCATCCCCACCCGTCTGCATAGGGATATCATTGAATGGAGCAAACATAAGACTGTAAATTAAATTTCTACTTCTTTATTTATATTAAAAAATAAATAAACTGGTGCCGTTCCCTGAATCAGCCCCATGCTGAGAGGGCAGGAAAATGAATGATTTTCTAACATTGCTGCCGTCACGGACTGCTAGCATCGCCACAGACCCCCTCCATTAATCATGGAGAGAGTCAGCGATGGCCCAGTCTGGGACTCACAACGCTATACACAGGCACATGGGATGCGGGATTAAACAGTTAACAGAATACAGCACAACCCTCATGGGGATAAAATACACAGTGAAAGAACACATGCTGTTAAGAAAATGTGCAAAAACAGAAAAATGAAAGCTCGATATAAATGAGTATGATTGGGAATTTATGTACCAGGATCACAGTAAGCACGACTGTGCATTTTTTAAATATTGCAAAACCATACTCAAAAACCAAAATGCAATATTCTTACAACACACATATTTGTCATATTTGTCTATTAATTCACTACAATGTGTTAAACACATTCTAAAACTTAATTTAATTAAAACACAATGACATCACTCCAACAAATCTGACCCAACACAAGACACCCAGCTGCTTTGAATGTCCCAAGCACAACCGACATCATGAGGAGGATGATGTAATCAATGCGACACACACACTTTCCGCATTACCCCCACTTTAGTGAGGACTGGAAAAAAATTGGGATGGAGGGAGTGAGAAAAGGGTGGGGGGGATGAAAAATTACTGGAGTGGCTAGTGAATTACCAGTTTGACCCCTATACAAAGCTTCTGAAGACTGCACCACTTCATCCAACCAATGCTACCGTAGCAGATACAGCCTGTACTCATTAATATACTCACAAGGACACACACACTGTTTTACTGGTTAGAATTTTGAGTAGCCAATAACAAATCTACGCTTTTCCACAGAACATGAACTGGCCAACATTTCACATTTATTGTTACTTTTAAATATATATTTTTAAACACAGTTATTTATAACTTATTTTACACCTGGTATTTTAATAAGCAGTTCTTGATAGCTACATTGACCGTTGATCTCTCTGATACCTAAAAATAGTGCAAGTTTTGATATGTACAAAAGAATGTCTAAATATGTCATATTCAGAATCTTAACAAAGCACTCTTAAAATCAGAATCCAGAAACATTTCTAAGGTGCATAGGACATGAAGGGTGATGCAACACCTGCAGTGTGTGTTTTTGTGTGCATGGACAAACAGGTTGTGAGAAATACCTACGTTGTGTCATTTTTAAAAAAATAGATTTTATACATTTTTGTATTAGAGGTGTCTCTGTTCCAAATTTTAGGTGAAAAACTAAAAGGGTGAAATGTTTGCTTTTAGATACTGAGGTTCAGGTGTACATTTACAACATTGTAAAACAATATCTACATTTGGAAAACAAACTAACACTGTATTTTTAACCCCATTCACTAAGCTAATAATCTGTGCCTCACCTAAACAAAGCAGTTTTAAAATCACAATGCAAAAATATTTCTTAAGTGCAAAGGAGAAACAGACACAACATGTCGCACCATCAGTTTGTGTGTGGCCAGGTTTTAAAAACGGGTTGTGAGGACCTGACTGTCATTAAAATATGGGAAAACCTGAGGTTTGTCTTTTTTTTGTTTCGTTTTTGAGTTTGTGATTACTTTTTGAACCCTCACAATGGGAAAAAACGCTTTTACAGAAATGTTGCCGGTTATGTGGCAAAAACTAAAAGGGTGAAAACATTTGCTTTTGGTTACTGACGTTAAGGTTAGGAGTCGATGTGTGTTATTTTAGACCTAGTAATTATGATAGTCGGCAGAAGTTACATATTTAAAAATAATATTTTATCACCTGTATTCCACGTCAATGTTTAGCTGAACCTCACGAGACTAACCTAATGGACTTGGGTTAGAAACCGGCCAGAGTCAGCTTTAAAACTTGCATTTGCTGCTTTTTGTATTCGCCGCGTTTCTCTCCGGGGCGCTCCACGCGCCACAGCTTCAATCAGTACTACGGACGCACGCGAACTCATCAGTCTGCGCGCGTGGCTGACCAGTGCGAGCGGGAAAACGCATCAATCACCGAGCCGGGGCTTTGACGCAAGTTGCGTCCCTTAATAAGATTTCGTCTGTCCTGACTTTGTACAAGGGAATCAATTTCTCTCTCTCTCTCTCTCTCTCTCTCTCTCTCTCTCTCTCTCTGTCTCTCTGTCTCTGTCTCTCTCTCTCTCTCTCTCTCTCTCTCTCTCCCTCTCTGTTTCTCTCTCACGTCCTCTCTCTGTACTCACTCATCCCACGCGGATGAGTCACAGCTCGTGCCTCCCCGCAGCAGCAGTGACTCTTTAACGAAAAGGCACAATACCGACAGCGCCGTGAAATCTGCCGTGACGTGTCGCACCGCTGCTTTTTTGGAGGATCGATGCCAGGAGCTGACGCGTGATCGAGCACATTCATACCAGGTTACCGGCTTTAATACGGGGTTCCAGAGCGCGCTCGGAACAACTGGATGGGGCGTTTGATGTTTTAAGGGACCTACACTTCAATTCATTTGCATACCGCCTTTTACAACAGACATCTCCACAAACCAGCTTTATTATCGGTCCCAAGCCCAGAGAGCAACGCCAAGGCGACAGTTGCATGGACAAAAATCGTGTGAATGTACAATGTATATTAAAGCTTTTGTACTTAGAAATGTAATATTTAGTTTAACATTTAGTTAAATATTTAAATTATTATTTGTTTGAAGTTCAAGAAGTTCTTCCTGCTTCCAGATGGTCAGGTGTCCGTAGAAACCTGGTCAGAGTTCAGTCATTATAGTACAGTCTAGCTCATCCGGTAGCTGGAATATTATGGATGCAGCAAGGTCCAGGCAGGTCTCATCATAAACTTCTCTCGTTTTTGCAATATTTTTTTTTCTTCAGTTTGGCAAATGAGGAGTGCATCTATTACGCAACAGTTCATCCTAAAAGTTATTTAAGAACCACACCAGAAAGGTGGAGAGTGTGTTCAGAATAACGAGGCACGTCATTGTAGACAATCGTACAAAAATACTGTTTTGTTTATCTATCCGCACTGTGACAGTAATAAACAATGGAATAAGTCGCTTTCAGTAAGACAAGTTAAGAACATTGCGGGATTCAGTATTCTGTGTGTGCATGCGCGTGCGTGCGAGCTTTTTAAAAGCCCCTATATACTGTAACTGAAATATTTCCATTCGTTATAAATGTTCCTCGTGTTTAAAACTTACCGTTTTACCTTGCCCGTGGGGAGCCGTGTAGAGATGCGCCCTCTTCTCTCTCCCGGTAGCGTTTTCACAGTGCCGTGATCACAAGCGCTATTTCCTGGGATCCCACCACGGACAGGAACTGAGGTAAAAGCCGACGATGCGGAGGTTCCTCCAGTCGCTTTCCGCCTCTTTCTTCTCTCGCTCACGATGCAGTTGCAGCTCCTCTGCAGTACTTGAAGAGGAGAGAGAGGGAGTGGGGTGTGGGGAGGATGAAATCAATAGTTGTATCCGAGGCTGGGTAATTCCCTTTTCACGGCTTTCGGATACCGTGAAATTCACACGCATCGCAACTGCCAGGGGGCAAAAGTCTTAATAAAGTCTACATTAAACAGAATACGTTTTCCCGAAGGAAAAAACGGCAGAACCTTTAATAGTATTTAACCATATTTTACTGGTTCCACAATTACTATAGTTATAACAACCCAAGAGAAGCTCTCCAGAAGTCAGATTTTTGCTTTTATTCGAATCTTATATCTTGGTAAAAGACAATTTACGAAGCTTTATTTTGCGCGTGTATGCGTTTTACGCTGGTTTTAAGCTCCGCGCATAAACACAGTGCTTTACTCCCACTGGTTACACACCGCATTCTTAATGAAGTCACGAATCTAGTGCTCCCACAGTGTGTGTGTGTGTGTGTGTGTGTGTGTGTGTGTGTGTGTGTGTGTACGCGCGCGCGCGGCGGCGGCGTGGGGCTTGGTGGGGGGCGTTCTTTTCAGTCACAAACCCGTAACGTTGGGCATAGATCATTTTCAGCCCTCCCTTCACGGATTTATTTGAAGTCACGATTCTCTAGAGGCGCAGTTTTCCCCGCGTCGTTTTCTTGTCATAACTGTCCGCGTTATGCGATCAGAGCTGGGGAAATGCGGTAATCCGATGTGAATGAGAATTTGGGAATAAATCAGCGTCTCCAGTCCAGACACTCACAAGATTTCGGGATCTTTTTAGTGGCTACACACTTTACGTAAGACTTTATTGCCCATGTTGTTCACCAGTGGTGTGCTCCCACGCATTGCAATCAATTATCATCTCAAATAAATCACAGGGACATATTCAAAATGTATTTTCAAAGCTGCTTTAAAGGCAACGTACTATGTAAAAAACTTACTTGTAAGAGTTGAATCTGTTTGGATCTAGCATTTTGATTTTTTGTCACACATGATTATGTCCTATATGATTTTACCACATAATATACCACAGTTTTGAAAATTGCTAAAAAGAAACTAAGACTATGTTAATCATTGTATTTAACTAACTCTTACAGTTTATTTTTTTATGATCTTTAAGGACCCCTTTTGGGCTTCAAACTACTTGCTGAAGACCTCTGATCTAAGGCACCTTATTATAGCTGAATTTGAAGCATTGCATGGAAGTGAAGGCACCAACACGATTCTATTATTCAGAAAACAGTTTTTGTTTAGATGTGACATGACTTTATATTTTGATTGCCAGTCTCTGCAATAATCATATTTTAGTTTTATTGTCATTGTTACTGTCAGATAAACAATATGTATTTAGCAATTATTTAGCAATTTTAGCAGTATATAGTCAAATATTGTGTGTGCACTAGGGGTGTCTATGTGTGTTTGTGCATGGATTCAAGCTCATCCTGAAGAACCCCCGCTTTAGATTGGTAATGGTCCTTTTGAGGGCAGTGAGAGAAAAGCCCATCCATCCACAGATGCCGTCATGGATCTTCCAGCTGGTAGAAGAGTAGCCATTCTCGAACAAAGTAAACGATTCATCTCCTCCTCCATGAAATAAAACCATCCGGAAGAAAAGCACAGATGAAAATGGAGGAAGGAAGACTTGAGGGTTCCCCTCTTATTTTCACAAATAAATATGCTAATGTATGACATAGCTATCCAACACCAGCTGTCTCCTCCTCAGCTCCAAATGAGCAGGCAAAAAGTCTCCCTTTCTGTTCTACACCCTCCCTCCCCCTTCACCATACACACACACACTAGGAGGCTCTTTCAGAAGTTTTTTTTAAGCAGCTGTGAATTTTCGTGCTCTGTGACTCATTAGTTTATGTTGTTGGATATCCCAGGCTCCACTTCTCCACTGTCTTCTTTGCTGGGGTGTTGTTTGCCCCATGGTGCCTCAACATAGCCAGGAGCATGGCATGCAGGAACATTTTGGAGTTTGTATGTTAGAGTGTCTAATTGAAAGTAAGGCAGCAATCTCCAATGTACTTGCAATCGCACACTAGTCAAATTTCACACCCTGATCTTCTAACACTGAAATCTTTACACCAGCAACAATGCCAAAGCAATGCTCTAGCTCCTATATGATGTAGAGTCAGCTCCCTCTACCCAACCCACAAGAACATCCCCATCGCATCCCAGCTTGGGACGCAAGTGAATACCTGGTTCTAGTGAGCTGAGCAGAGCTCTGTGTACTGTGTGTACAATTATTATCCAAGTGTTTTTTGACCTTATCGCTATTTCTGTATATATTTTCCAACACTAAGCTGTATAAACTTGTTAATTGGATTTAAGCATTCTCAGGTGAAATATATTTGTGTAATTAAGGAGGGTGTTGCCTAAAGTGAGTAACACCCTATATCAAGGTGTGCATAACTATTATGCAGCAAAATGGGCCAAAAAAGAGATTTAATTGACACTGAAAGTCAAAAATTGTAAAATGCCTTTCAGGGGGATGCATCACTCTTGGAATAGCTAAGCTATTGAGGCGTGATCGCAGAACAATCACACATTTTGTTGTAAAACGTCAACAGGGTCATAAAACACAGGCGGAGAAGAAAAGATGCAAATTAACTGCAAAAGCTTGATAATAATAACATGGTTCTTATGGAGGGGAAATAATCCAAAAATGTATAAAGAATTTCTCCAAAGATATAGATTTCAGGGAGGACTGTCCCTACCCAACTTTATTCATTATTATTGGGCTGGTAATTTACAAAAAATTATATATTGGAAACAAGCACCAGAGACAGATTAGTGTAAATTTAAATCAAATTCATGCCAATCAACATCTCTTTCGGCTTTGGTCACATCCAGTTGCTCTCCATCTCAAAGAACACAGTTTCAATTGTCTCTGTGACACTCAGAGTTTGGGCCAGTTCAGACCACATTTTAAATTAACAGACCTTTCTTTGAAACGTCCTATATGTAATAATCATCTATTCAAGGACCTTTATAGTGGAGGCACATTTGTCAGCTTTAATTATCTGTCCGCTAAAACTAAGCTTACAAAATCTAATTTGTTTCAATATTTCCAAATCCGGCATTTCATTAAGACTCACACTACTGTCTTTCCAGATTTACCGCCAAAATTGGAGACAGATACCATTTTAGAAACCTCTATGCACTCAAAGGGTTTTGTTTTTTCAAGTGTATAAGACCACATAATGGCTTTTATAGACACAACCTTAGAAAAGGTCAGGGCTAAATGGTCAGGTGAACTTGGGGCAGAGATATTCGTCTGAACATGGGACGGGCCTTTGCTAGAATTGATAGAACAATATCATGTACTCGACTGAGGTTTCTTCAGTTCAAGGTTCTTTACTGTGTACATTATTGTAAATCTAGGCTGGCAAAATATTTATTCTAATTTGGATGACTTGTGTGACAGATGTAAATCAAGACAAAATAATAATTGTTCATGGATAACATTTTATTTCTTAACATATCTTGATATATTGTAGTCACTCCACAACCAAGTTATCTTTTTTGAGGAGTTTGGGGTGTTATTAAAAAATGTAAAAAAAAAGTTTGTACTGTTGTCTGTTTTAATTGTCCACTTGTCAAGCTGCCTACTGCTCCTACACGGATAGGTCAAATGCAGAGATCATATTTCATTGTGGTGCACTGTGTGCTGTGTTCACAAGAACAAACAATCACTAAATTTAATTCAATTTATTATACTTACCAAATTTACAACATAATACTGGCAGCAGATATGCAGATTTCTGTATTTTTACAGCGAGCATAATGTATTTGACATTTACATTACAATACTGTAATTACAAAATAGCTGTAGCGGTGTAGTGACTGAAAGTTTTTGAGATTTTTGTCGGCACTCAGTAGCCTGGGTTATCTCCTTGTTATAAACCAGCTAATGTCTCAGCGCTTCTTTGGAAACGTTACAATCTGTACGATGTCTAATCTATGTTTTCATTTTGGATCAATGATATGGGATTGTTGATGATTGAAATTATGTATCGATGTAGACTGATATATTTTGTTACGCCCCTACTAAACAGCTCTGATCTCGAGAGCCCCGGACTCTACAAGACACCTCAAGGTGTTTTATGATGTCTAGTAGCAGGAAGGAATAGGCACAAACTACCAACAGGTGGCGAGATGAGAGGTCATTGAAGATCCATCTGGTGTGAAAGAACTGAAGGACTGCTGTGGTTCCTCCTCCTCTCGCTGCTGCCATTAGGCTCAGGCTCAAGGTGTTGCCTTGGGATTGTGAGACACTTGCTTTTCAAGGGAACACACAGAAGATGAGTGATGTGGAAAAATGTATTTAGGTAATATTCCTAACCTTTTTGCGCTATTATCTGTAACTGCGTTTTTA
The DNA here is from genome assembly GCA_032718565.1 of Distichodus sexfasciatus. Taxonomy (NCBI): domain Eukaryota; kingdom Metazoa; phylum Chordata; class Actinopteri; order Characiformes; family Distichodontidae; genus Distichodus; species Distichodus sexfasciatus. The sequence continues at coordinate 46,021 of JAVGVS010000038.1, read as the reverse complement.
TTATTAATTGATTTGTAATGATGCACTTTGGAGAGAACCTTATCGCATGCAAATAGACCAAAAACAAAAAGAGCTTTTAGCACAGGGTCCTTCAGAGAAAACTGCTGGATTGTGCTTTGTTAATTATGCTTTCCATAAAAACTCTTAGTATGAGTGAGAAAATGAATGTGTAGGAGAAAGAGAGAAAGAGGGAATGAGAGAGAGAGTGATGTGTGGGTGGCTTTATATTCTCCAAACCAGCTTAAACTAGGGTTTTGCTCATTTTTCATTCATCACACACAAACACACACACTCACACAACTGCAGTCGTGAGTTTTGGAACACCTGTGGTTGGATAGGGAAGGTTTAATTGCTTACTGTTTAAAATTTCTCTTGTTTGCCAAAATCCCTCATTTCACTTTCAAACACTTTCCCCTCTCTTTGACCTGCAACTAAACTACAGCTCACAGCTCCAAAAGTTCTCCACTCCATCTGCGCATAACATAAAAACACAGAGTGAAAAATGCATATTGAATGTACCTTTAAATATTAATGGTGTGCATAAAACTGTAGATATTAGAGTGAATACTGATATTAGATAGTAGATAGTAGATATTAGAATGATATACTATTACTGCATTAACTATTAGATGATTATTGAAGAAAGTGGCATTGTACGTTTCCAAACCCAAGCATTTCTACCATCTTCTGACCAGCTTCAGCCCACAGTTACACGTAGCCGTATATTTACAGAAACGTCAATTTCCCCCCCTCCATTTTCAAATGTATCATTGTTTACAGCAGATCGCTTTCCAAAAAGTATTAATTTACACGAATCCGTATAAATATGTAGTCAAGAGCTATTATGAGCATGCCAAACCTATAGGCGGCAGTGTAACGAGAAGCTCAAAAGCCATGTTAGCCAATCAGAATCCTGAAAAAACAAAACAACATATGACATGACTTCCGACTCATTACGGCAGATCGGGTCACAAATGATTGAGCATGTGCAGTCAATGAATGTGTTCAGATAGACATTTTTTGTTTCCTTCAAAACCTTTCAACAGCTTCTGCATCTTGGATAAGGTAAAATGAACAGCAGTATAGAGTTCAGAGTGATGAGAATAAGACTTGGTTCATTATTACAACGTAATAGCGTGGGGGAAGACTCATTACATACCAGAAGCAATCGAGCTCAGTGACTTTACCAAGGTTCACACAAACACACCCACGATGGTATGATGCTAGACAGCGTTTTTTTCCTCAACTTGTTAGATAGTGCTGTAAGAAAATCCCTTCAGGGTTGGGTTTAGCTAGAAGGGAAATTCTCAGTGGCATTAATCTTAAATGTTGCTGAGAGTGTTTAGTGTAAAACTGCTCTCAGAGATGTCGCAACAACCCTGCGTGTGCACACACAGTCACACACATGCACGCACACACACACACACACAAACACAAACCTTCTTCTTGTGACAACTTAAGTACATGTCTCAGTTCTGCGTCATGTAGAATGGTCTCCCCATTCATTCCCATGTACCCTGTGGAAATATGACCTCATTTTGACTATGAGCTATGAATCAGTTTTGCACATTCAAATCACATTAAGAAAATGAAACGTCTATGGACGATGTAAATGAGCTTCATTGCAGATCAAACCAGTTTTTGCCTTTAAAGGGATTTCTGGTATGGAAATGAAGTTGAGATTTCATGTTAAAGCTATAAAAGCATAGTGTATGTTAGAGCTGTGATAAACAGTTAGTGTTATATGTTATTATTTGATAATGTTTAAAACAGATACTCAGGGGAATATCCTAGTTATACATACAATTAAGGGATAGAGAAAAGGGAAACTGATTAGAACAATTGATTGGAACATGTTTTTATACATTGTGGGGACCTTTTTGGGCCTTTTTGTCCCTTAAATCACTTGTATTCATTTTTTATGGCTTTGTGTGGACATTTGAGAGGTGTATGAGGAAAAATTACTTTATATAATGTATGTATGTATAGCATGTTTTTTTTTGGGAAACTAAAATTTGGTTACAATTAGAATTTGGTTACTGAGGTTATACAGTTACGATTAGCTGTAGAATTATTTACATCTAATCATTATGGGAGTCTACGGAATGTCCCCACAGATAGTTGGACGGGTTTGTGTGTGTGTGTGTGTGAGAGAGAGAGAGAGAGAAAGAGAGATGAAAGGAAGCAGGTCTGTTTTGTCTGCAAACTATCTTCAAATAGCAAAATGTCAGTTCTACTCTCAGTTGACTACTTCAGATAAGAAGTGTTTAAACATCTGACTCACACATATACTGAAGTATACACACACCTGCTCATGCTCATGCACATACAATGCAAATGAGGGTATATCGACATTTGAGCTAATCTCTCATGTGTGCAGTTAACTTGATGAAAAGTGTTCATAGTTCAAAGCCTTCAGAGATGCCCACAGGACAAGACTTTTAATAATCTCAGGGAACAGTTGGAGGGTGTGGTATAGGTCCATTTTGAGGCCCATTTGGTTAAAACAAAGATTATAGAAGACCATATTTTGTTTTATGTCATTTAAAACTTTTTTTTCTGTTTATTCCATATTCTTATACATTTGTGCGTACAAAGTTGTCCTCTTTTCTCTCTTTCTCTCTCATTCATCTGAGCTCTCTGAATGAGTAGCCATAGGGGGCATTTTTTGTCCTTATTTTTACGTAGCTCCACAAAGCTGCACTTCTCCATAAAGGAGAAACTGCTTAATCCATTTAGGGGCAGTGACTCCCTTACAGTCATGGCAACCCACACCTATGTGCACAATGTGTGGACAGGTGTGGTTGGGTTCCTGATTGTCCATCATCACAATGGCAGCTTGTGTACATTTAACAAACAAACGCACACATCTACACACACACTTAGTATTCTAGCTTCCAGCTCAAATCTAGATGGGGATTTGAATTAAGTGTTACTGAGGAAGAATATTGGACACCTCTTAATTAAGACACAAATTTAATACAAGATATTGCCATGGTCCTCTCTGGTACCTGCCCAAATCCCGCTCGGCAGCAGGACAGGTGATCGCCAAAGAGGATCAGGACCAAGGAGAGCGATCACCTGTCCCGGTTATAGAACCACTGTTGTTGGACAGTCGCCGAGCACATGGCCACCGGAGCCCTCCTCTAATTCCCCACAGCTGGGAATCAGTAAGGAAGGCCATTAGGTACAGCCCTGGGGAGGATAAAAGGAGAGCCCATGCAAAGTCATGTGGTCATGTAAACACCATGCTACCGGTCAACCAGCCAAACAGGACCATCCAGGGCTGATTCTTGAATGACTTTGTGTTCAACCTGGGCCATGAGAATATCAAAAGTATAAATAGCATACATTATACAATTATGACACATTTTGTAATGTGTTTGAGCATGAACCCTGTCTGGATGTCACGTAGACAACTAACGGCCTGATTCTTGTGACGCTGTTCAAACATATCCAGCTGCTGTCAGGACTATTTTAGATTTCAGCAATGATAGATACCATTTCCACTCACTCAAGCATACACAAAAGACACACACACTCAAGCATACAATATAGCTCACTGTTCCCCAGCCTCACCCTTTGATTTGAACCTGCATGCACACATATGAATAAAGTATTTAAAAACAAGTGTTGCTAAAAATGGAATTCCAAGTATTCTTAAGAAGAAATCTGGTCTAGAAAAACACTTACACAGTTTTTACACAGATTAAACAGAATCTACAAACGGCAGTGAGCACCTTTATGCATATTTTATTATTTATACTAAATGTCCTAACTTTATTATGAGCAAATTTAACAAATACTATTATAGATACAAAGGATATATTGGTGAATAAGGGCAATTGATTATCTGGTAAATATGTTTTAGGCACTGTAACAGATCAAAAATGTTTAAAGGCTGCATGACATTAATTTGGTCACATTTGTTTTAACTAATTTTGAATCGGAAAAAGTCACATATTAATTATGCCAAATGTCAATTTTTGAGTAAATACTCATTTACACAGAATATTATCTATATATCCTGGTTATTTACGTTAAGGTGGGAAATGAATACACATTATAAGTCACAGTGCTAAGATAATATAAGGTGCTTTATTTAAGAGAATCATGTAGAGTTGTTTGTTATTTACAATGTGGCAAGACAAAAAGAGAGCCGCGGAGGAGTGTTGCTGCAGTGTTCAACCCTCACTCCCCTACCTGTCATCCCACGTTAACTCAACTGATAATAGATGGGTTCTGACGCTGACGTTAATTGCCTTTTCCCTCTGCTAGGCAGAAGAGTGTTTGTGTGTGTGCCCATGGTCCTTCACAGATGGTGTAAGGTGGACACGAAGGCTGCTAATTCCTCTTCCTTTCATATGTGATGTACTTCTATTCATCCAGCTACCCGGTTTATTTCTTTCATCTTTACATTTGTGTTCAGTGAAATGAATCATGCATTGTTGTCCACTTGCCCCTCAAATTTAGTTATTCTATTGAAAGCCTTTGGAGTGGTTAAATGATATCCCTAAATGCATAAAATCCCTTCTCGGTAATCTCTTTCCTACCGATTAAGTCTACTACTACTATGTGAGTGTGTGTATATGAGTGAAAGATATTATTTTGACTGTTAAAATAGATTAATATTTTATCAAATGCTGATAATTAAAATAAATCATATATCTTCATTATTTAGTAGATGCTCTTATCCAGAGTGACTTACATTTCCTAATTTCAGGGACAGTTGCCCTGAGAACAACTTAGGGTTAAGGGTCTTGCTCAGGGACCCAGTGTTGGTAATGCCAGAGGTCGAAGTCGAATCCACAACTTCTTAGTCCCAAGGCGAGTGTCCTACCACTAGGCCACCAACACCCATTATTGCAGAACTTGTGTCATCAATTGTCACTCTAGTGAGTGATGCATAGTTTTGAACATTATAATACACATTACATATGATGTAATAATTCTACAACAGTGACAAATTAACTGTAATAATAACTATAATCTATATGGCTAGATATCTCTCACATCTGAACGCATATCGGTACTCAACGGTACTTCATTTCAGCACCTTGCTCTGAATCTGTAATACCTGGTTTGTAACAACACTCAACACAAGACATTAAATCTCATAATGTCTGGTGTTTCTTTTTGGGGCAGTTGGTGGCGTAACAGTAGGGTGTTCGCCCCATGATCTGAAGTTCGCAGGTTCAAATCCAGAAATGGTAAAGTTGCCGCTGAGGTACTCATGAGCAAGGTACTGTCCCCAAGCACTGCTCAACGGGCTTAGCTGCCCACTGCTCCTACACGGATGGGTTAAATGCAGAGGTCCCATTTGGTTGTGGTGCACTGTGTGCTGTGCCATGGTGTGTTCACAACGACAAATTATCACTCACTTTTCTTTCTCAGGTCCCAGTGATTTCCATTAAATGTAATGTGCAAGCAGTTGACTATTCTGTTTTTGTAAGTTTATTGGGTGAAGGTCATGGTTGGTTTAAGGGTGCAATTACATTATTGTTATACTTATTAGCCGATAATTGTTTGATTACTAAAATTTGCTTTGTTCCTTTAGTATAACACAGTCACGTTATACATGAAAATGAGCCGCATTAAAGATGCACAGAACACAGATGATTAACGTGTAACAATGCTCTTCATTTAGAAAGGACTACACAACTTAGTTTAGAATGCTACAAATGGAAAAGTTGTAACTGTTGAAATGTGATTTACTGAAAAAAGAGGTCTGTGTGATGTTTAGTGTCTTCTGTAGGATGAGTAATGTTGAGTCACACAGTGGAGTATTATGGCATTTGTGGAGATGACACATTCTGTCCTTGAGACATCAATATCGCTCTCTCTCATACACAAACATACGCTTGCACATAATCTCTTTCCATTCCGGAAGTTACTTTGTGTGTTGTGAGTCATGTGACCAGCATCTTCCATGTGAGCCATTAATGGAAGAGGAAAACTACCCAGAGGATATTCTCTTCCTCTTTCTGTGTGTGTGTGTATGTCTGTGTGTTAGCGTGTGTGTGTGCAAGTATGGGATCATTTAATGCAGTGCTAATACTGCTATTTTCTTTTAGTGATGTGAAATGATTACAATCACATTCTTTGTATCTGCCCGAAGTGAAATTCGCTAGCTTGTTCAGCTCTCTCTCTCTCAAACACACACGCATGCACACAAACACACACACTTTCTTCTTCACCAGATAAAAGGTGTTTCCATTATCTCAGAACATTGATAAACGTATGTAACCTCTATCACTTGCACTCTCAATGACTTTCATATCAGCATAACCACCACTGATCTCTACGCATCACTCTCTGAGTGTGTGTGTGTATTTGCAAGCAATGCGTTACTTGGAGAGAGAGAGAGAGAGAAAGAGAGAGAGAGACAGAGAGAGCGACAGAGGGAGAATATGACCATGAATACTGTTGTAATAAGATGAACTTTTGTGGGAGCAAAGTGGCAATGAGGGTACCAAGGCTGCAGGGGGAGCGGATGCACTCCAGTGGGGTATGGCCAGGAGGGGAGAAGAAGGTGATATATAAGGCTGTTAGTGGAGGCTTTAGGCCTCTCTTTGTTTGGTCTCCCATTTGGGAGTAGGGGTAAGGTTGATGGCGTGCAGTTTGTTTATTTGATGGTTTTTCATATTGTCTGATTGTGCTGAGTTGGTTTTGATGTTATTTTCAATTGTATGTTATCATAATTAGTTAGTTGTTTTAGATGGTTTTTATATTATTACTGGGACTTTGTAGCAGACTGTTGATTTCAGCAGCTTATTGTTTGAGTTGATTTTGCGATTGTTGTTATTAGTTGTTTATTTCTTTTGTTTTGTCTCAGCTAGGGCGGCTGACCTGTGCTGAGGCTCTGTACGCCATCTACCTTTCCCAGGTGTCCCAGCCAGTGGTCCTGGATTGAGGGAATTATTTTTATTGTTATTTAGAAATTCTTTGTAGTATAGTTTGGTTAAATAAAGGTATTTTTAAGTCATTCATTACCTCTTAATTTGGCCAATAAATTGGAGACTGCTGGCTGTGGCATGAAGGTAGCTGCCTACTACTGGGTCTATGAATTTGGGTGGGTTTGCAATGGGTGTTAAATAGCAAGCAATGTCAAGTTTTGAACTGTTTTGTTTAGAGTTGTGATGTATTCACTTTTTTGTGTTTGAGTGGTGTGCTAAAATCCTGGTAGTGGCTGGCTACCTCCTGACTCCTCTCCTCGTTCTCTGTGTTGGCTACAATAAAATTGTAAGATTGTTACCATACTGACTCTTCTGTGGTGTCTGCTCACTGGTTGGTCCAAAAGAACCTTGTTACACTGTTGTCTGGGGTGAGAGAGAGAATGTGTGTATATGAGAGAGACGGAGAGAGCACAAAAAGGGACAGGAAAAATAAAAGAGTGAGCGACTATGATAGCGAGAGCAGAAGAAAACAGTGAAGCAAATCTTATCTTTATTACAGCTCAACTCTACACTATAATTATGTTTACTAAGCGGTTGTTAGTGTGGAGCGTTTTCTCCAAATATCATGATTCATTATGTAAGAATAAATACAATAAAAGAGCACCGTAGAATCAGTCCTGCCCTTCAGCAAATAAAAATAATCCCCACAGGATTTAACTAGCAGATCTGTAATGTCTCAGTAAATGGACGCTAGAGGTTTGTTCAGCTTTCAGCCATCCCTCTGTCACGACTAATGTCTTTCTCTCTCTATCAAAACACGAAATTCGTCTGAGTGGCAACAAATCACATATCATTTACACATTATCAGTTATATACTAATCTTTGCAGGTAGCCATGCTACCTGCAGGTTAGATATTAATCCATCTGAAGCTAAATAGCACCAGCCAGTACACTGTAATCCCTGATAAGTTGAATGTACCTAAAACCAGTTGCCTATAAAAACTGAGAAATAATGAAAACTTAAGTTCATTCAACTTAAATGCATTAAATTTAATAGTAATTCTAAGTTAAACACAGTAAATATCAAATTGATTTAACTATTTGTAGTACCAATGGCTTCAAGTTATTACAATAACAATCTTCCAATTTAAAATTAAAATTCCAATTTGATTTCAATACATTTTTTATAATAGAAACTGGGTTTTTTTTCACTTTCCAGGATATTGCACTTAGTATTTTTAGTGAAAGTTTGAACGTTTCAATTTTCATTCATTAAAATTTAAACTAGAACATGCCAAGAAACATGGCTTAAACTGGAATATTGCGGAACTTCTGTAATGAGGCAGTTAGTAGTGTAACCGTTAGGTTGTTTAACCCGTGATCGGCTGGTCGCCGGTTCAAATCCCAGGACCGGTAAGGTTACCATACCCAAGAACTACTCCCCATGTGCTGCCCCTGCCAGCTGGCCACTGCTTCTTAGTGGATGAGTCAAATGCAGAGGTCACATTTCGTTTTGCAGTTCTCTGTGTGCTGTGGTGTGTTCATAATGACAAGTAATCACTCACTTTCACTTTTTAATATACAAATATTGTTATATGAAATCAATGTCTGTACCAAATTTAGATCAGAACATATCAATCATAACATATAAAACAAAAATAGTGTTATTATCATAGGGCATATCCTATGCTGTTAACATGGCATAACAATAAACATGCCATGTGTCAGGAGCCGGTCTGCGTCTTAGCAGAGCAGACAGTAGGTGGCGCTGTGTCCCATTTTGTTTCGTGTATTTTCGTGTCCGTCTTGTCTTGGCCCCACTTCCTGTGTTCATGTTATGAGTTTATTAGCCTCACCTGTGTTCTAGTTCTGCCTCCATGTTTCTGTCTGTGTATTTAAGTTCGGTTTTGTCAGTCATGTGTCGTTGGTTCACCCTCACACTCACCACTCTTTGTGTGTGTGTGTGCTTCCTGTGTTCCGTGTGGACTATGTTTTGTAAATAAATCACCTCAATGTTGAACTCCTGCATCTGCGTCCGCCTCTCTGTGTGAGTGACAGATGAACCAACCCAAACAACAAGGATGCAGCAGGAGTATCCAGGAATAGGAGGCAAGCACATGGCTCATTACAGCCGTCATGCAGTTCGCACGCCCGCGCCTGCACCCGAGAAGGTCTCGCGGCCCACGCCCGCAACCGTTAAGGTCTCGCGGCCCATGCCCACACCCGCGGAGGTTTTGCGGCCCACGCCCGCACCCGTGAAGGTCTTGTGGCCCACGCCCGTGGAGGTTTCTTAACCCATGCCCGTGGAGGGCTCGCAGTCTGCGGCTGCACGCGTGGAGGTCTCACAGCCTGCGCCCAAGGAGGTCACACTCCCCATGCCTGCACAACCCACGCAGTCATGGCCAGAGGTCTGGGAGGAGTCCATTGCGCAGTCGACAGAGTTTGGATCCTCCTGTATTGTCCCCCGAGGAAGAGGTGGACGTCGACAAAAGGCATTGTGATTCTTTGTGGGACTAGTGGACGTTATGGTTGCCTCGGGTCCAATTTATAAAAGAGAGAGCCTCTGCCAGCACTAGTCTCTGTTTTTAAGTTAGTCAAAGTCAAAGTAAACTTTGTCATCTCTTCTATATATTGTACAGATATACAGAGAGACGAGAAGACATGGCTCCAGTTTACAGAGTGCAACAAGAAATAGAGAACAAAGAACAGATAGGGCACATGGAATAAACAATATATATAAAGAGAACACAAAATATAAATTGTAAGCTAGAAGTGGAAATTGCCTTTTTTTTTAATTGAATGTGCACGAAGTTAGTGACAGTTTTCAATATGAAAGATTTCGATATCTAGTCTATTAATAGAAGTGTATTCTTAAAAAGTCTGACTGAAATTTAAGTTTGTACAGATATTGTAACAGCAACTACCGCTTACGCTATGTTTGATTATTGGTGTAAATTTGTAAATTTAACATAACTTCTACCCATGGTACCTCTGCAACCTATCTCCCCCTCCCATGATTCTACTACTTATTCTTTTCATGATTCATTACTTCTGAACTTATCCACTTCATTTTGCCCTACATCCGCTCAGGTCTCTCTCCTAGAAAATGGTCTCACGTTTGTCCCCCACATTGCCACTCTTAACTGGGGAGAGTTACAGAGGGACATTTACAGTTGCCATCGCAGACTTAAATTGATAGACCACTTCACATCCAAAGCAACTCAGACTCCCACTGTGTTTGTGCATCCCTCCACATGGGAAACCGGACCCCACCCATTTGGACCCTAGACTTCATAAATTAATACAACAAGATTTAGATTTCACAACACATTTTTACAAACTCCTAGTAGTGGGTTTAGAAATAATCTCACCCCAGCAGAACAATTGGCCATTACACCATTTCAAAAAAATAAAAACATCATTATAAAACCAGCGGACAAAGGGTCAAAATTTGTTATCATGGACACTCATCGGTATATTCAAGAGGCAAAATGACAGCTTACCAATAAGAAATATTATCAACCCATTTCCTTATCTACCCAACCAATAGTGCAATATCAGATTTCACAATTACTCACTCTCCTTCACCAGCAACATTATATCACCTCCAAACAGAAACATTTTCTGTCAGGTCCATCTCAACCCTGCCCATGCAAATTTTGCCTTCTACCTAAAATTCACAAAGCCCCCACAATCCTGGCTGTTTCCCTTTGTGACTCCCCCTGGTCAACCGATAGTTTCTGACTGCAACAGTGCAACTTATAACATTTCCATATTCTTTGACCACTATCTGAATCCTCTGTCCACCAAACATCCTTCCTACATAAAGGATACCTATAATTTCCTGATAAAATTAGGCCCATGTCAGTCCCCAGTCACACCTACCTTTTTGCACTGGATGTGGATAGCCTCTACATGAATATCCACACCCCCACAGCCATGCAAGCGATTTCAAATATTTTTTCTAAGCATCCAGACCCTGCCAGGCCAGACTATGTCCTAAAACAATTAATCGAGATTTGCCTCACTCATAATGATTTTCAGTTTGATCATAACCTGCACTTACGGATTCATGGGACTGCCATGGGACAACATTTTGCACCGTCATACGCATTAAATGTCCCCTACAACCAACCTTCTATTTTCGTTTCCTGGACAATATTATTGGAGCTTGGCCTCACTCTCTATCCGATTTTGATAACTTTCTTAATATACTTAATTCCCACCATTCGTCAGTTCAACTCAAAGCCACCATACACCCGGTAACAACAAACTTTTTCGACACCACAGTATTCTTTGTCCCCATCTCCCCTACGCATAAAAAACTTTGTTCCAAGGTTTATTTTAAGCCTACAGATACCCACTCCCTTCTCCACAAACATAGTAATCACCTCAAACATACATTTCGGGACATTATAAAACCTCAAATAGTTACTCGGTTTTTCCAACAGGCACCTCTATTACATCGTCGCCTTAAACAAAACTTTATACAAAGGCTATCTGACCATCCCTCCTTCTCAACCTCTAGACTCATTTCAGCATACAGGCGGAACAAGAATCTCCAAGATCTTCTAGTGCACTCAGCTTTTTCTCGCACTCTTCCCTCCTCATTACCAGCAAAATCTATTTATTTTCATCCATTACAGTTTATCACAAACCCCTATTCAAATTTTTCTGCCTCTGTCACTCCGCTTACTCTGAATACTGACAACTTGATTAATGCCATTAGTTGCAACTACTGTTGGTTGGTATATGTGGGGGAGACAAGTCAGACTTTATGGAAGAGACTTAAGCAACATCTATATAATATTTGACTTCAAAGAAAAAGAGCTGAAAGGGCCTGGATCTCCAGACTTGGAACCATCCATCCTACAGGACTAAATGAAAAAATAAACATTATTCTATGACAAATTACACTGTTGTTCAATTTTTTGGTATCACCCAACCACTTATCTGATCCCGATTTACTTACCTTTTCTAACTCTATATCTCCCTCTCTTGTGCCCTTTTACTAGTTTTCTTCTGCTTTCTACCTACTTATCTTTCTTTCTGTACTCAGGAAGGTTATAATAATGTGTGTATATATAAATAAATAAATGAATAAAAAAATGTATTTAAAAAAAGAGGCTAGGCTACACCCCCCCACTTCTTAAATTATAGCACTTTGAATTTTTCTTAAAAACAGTTTTGTCTTGGTTGTGGTTTTGATTTGCTTGGACTTTAATATGTGTTTACTATGATTGTACTTGAGCACTTATTCTTTGTGGTTTTTTCAGCACTTTTGTGGAATTTTAAGCACTTTAAGGGGGTTAACCTTGGTCTCCAAAATATATATAACCCTGACCCTAAACCTAACCCTAACCTTAACTCTTTAGCCCCTCATGCCTATTCATTTACCTTAACTGCTAGTCCCCTCCCACTGACCCTTGACTCCTATCCAACCCTAACCTTAACCTCTTTCCTCTTGCACTGATTCTTAACCCTATCCTTGTTTCTTAACTCCCTACCCTTTCACCAACACCCCACCCTAAACATAACCTTTTACTTTTAACCCTGACCCTAAACGTAACCCTAACCTTTCCACCCTTTCCACCTACTTATCTTTCTTTCTGTGCTCAGGGAGGTTATAATGATGTGTACATATATACAAATAACTAAATGTATTTACAATTTTAAAAAAGGGGGGGTGGACTAGGCTACACCCCCCACTTCTTAAATTATAGCACTTAATTTTATTTTTTTTTTCCTAAAAGCACTTTTGTCTTGGTTGCGGTTCAATTTGCTTGGACTTTAATATTGTGTGTTCCCTTTCGATATTTCACTCGTACTGCGTCGTAAGACGCTATGGGGAAACTCTTCTTTTCCTCTTCGACTGAAGCCTTTTTTACAATCACGCAGTGCAACTGCACGCTGATTGGTTTGTCAAAGTTAACTTGATCGAACCAATCAACTGACAGCGGTAATGAGTCGGCCAATAGCCGTGCCGCTTTACCGGGTGCCGACATTTGCATGGGGCAGCTCCAGCCGTCTCTATAAATGTGGCCATTTCACCATCAAGTTCAGATTTTTCTTCCTTCAGCCTTGGAGATTATTCCTCGCTGAACTCTGCCGACTGAACGCCTTCACCGTTGACCAAGTGTCGCAGCTGGAATTTGGCAACTTCTTCGCCGTTCCCCTGCCGCTTCCGGCGTATTCTAAAAGAGCTTTTCGCTAAAAGAGCAAAAAGGCATTTTTCAATGCCACGCCGTCGCTGCACTTTGTGCTCGGAGCCGCTGCACTCTGACGATGGCCATCTTGAGTGTGTGCTCTGTCTGGGCGAATCCCACGCAGACGCCGCTTTTTCCTCCGCTGATTGCCCGCATTGCGAGACTCTCAGCATTTCTACGTTGTGCTCATGGCTAGCGCTCTTTTCAGAGCACGACCCCGCCCCTCCATCCCTCCCGTCTATCTCCTCCCAGGGCCCTGTGAGGAAGAAACGGCGGGGTAGAGTGGCTGCGCGTTTGGAGGCGGACGAGCTCTCACCGGCCCCGTGCCCACAAGCCTCGCCCTCCCCTCCTCTGGACCCGGTCTTCTTCACCCAGGCCGACCAGCGTCCCTCGGCGGCTGCGAGCGACCTGGTTGCATTCAGCGGGGACGATGAAGACGACAACAGCATCTCGCTGGCTGCCTCCGACACGGCGGCGTTCGCGGGCTCCGAGTCTGACCCTGCCCTCCGGCCGCCGTCATCTACTGATGAGGAGCTCATCCGTGTCCTGACTAAAGCTGTCGCCGAGCTCGGGCTCGAGTGGTCTCCCCCCGAGGAGCCCTCATGAAGCAGGCCGGATGAGTGGTTTCTTCCGGGGCGCCAGCAGGCCCCTCGACAATGCTCAGCCCCCTTCTTCCCCGAAGTCCACGACGGGCTCACCAAGGCGTGGCGCACCGCTTACTCATTGTGGGTCTGGACTTCCTCCTCGATCGCGCTCTCCTCCATGGATGGCACCGAGGAGAAGGGCTACATGCACCTGCCTCCCCTTGATGAGTCCATGGCCGCGCATCTCTGCCCACCCTCGGCCATTGGATGGAAGGCCAAGGCAAACCACCCCTCCAAGCCCTGCAGAACCACGTCGGCGCTCGTTGGCCGCGCTTATGCCGCCGCCGGCCAGGCCACCTCAGCCCTGCATTCCATGGCTGTGCTGCAGGTTTTTCAGGCGAAGATGCTTGCCACAGAAGGGACCGGTCTCAACACCACTTCCCTCAACGATCTGCAAAGTGCAACGGACCTGGCTTTTCATGCCACCAAGGCCACAGCCCAAGCCATCGGTCGCTCGATGTCGAGCTTGGTGGTTCTGGAGCGCTATATCTAGCTGACTCGGCAGCCCGCTGCTCCTGCCCCTCCCGCTCTGGATCCATGACCAAGGGAGCATCAGGAGAGAGGACGCTCGCGCTCAGTGAGGCGGTTCTCCGTTCAGCGTACGGGTCCCCGGCCCAAGATTGCCATGGACCCCGCACCCAGAAAGTCCTCCTGAATGCCCAGACAGGAAGAGGAAAGGGTTGAGTCCTGCCGTAGCCGGACCACCCCACAAGTGGCTTTGCGCCAACCTCTTGCCACCCTGCTCACGGCTGGGTGCAGAGGCGAGTGTGTCTTCGGCTCCTGCCCAGCCCATACAGGTGCCCGGTTGTCCGACCACTGTGATAGCGGAAATAAAAATAAAAAACACACATCGTCACGAAAAGAGCAATTTTCCTCTTCCTCACATGTCAGATTCGCTGCCCCTGGGCAGCCAATCATTAAACCACATTCATCTGCTGTCCCAGTGGGCCGAGGCCTGGCAGGCCATCCCCCGGTGTCAGACTGGGTGATGGGTTCAATAAGACGAGGTTACACCTTGCAGTTTGCTTGTATCAATACAAGGTCCTTCCGTTTGGTTTGTCTCTGGCTCGCCGCACTTTTACGCGATGCATGGACGCGGCGCTCTCCCCTCTGAGGCTGATGGGGGTCTGCGTCCTCAACTACCTCGACGACTGGCTCATTTTGGCCCAGTCAGAGGCGGTTTCGATATCGCATCGGGCCCTTCTCCTCAGCTACTTGGAGCATCTGGGGCTCAAGGTCAATTTCGCCAAGAGCAAGCTATTACCCAGCCAACGGATTTTGTTCCTGGGGATAGTAATCGACTCTGTGCGCATGAACGCGAGTCTCTCAGCGGAGCGAGCCGAGTCAATTCGGAGCCGCGCAGCCTCCTTCATGGTGGGCTCCTTGCACCCACTCAAGGCCTTCCAGAGGATGCTGGGCCTTATGGCAGCAGCTTCACCGGTATTTCGGCTGGGTCTGCTTTACATGCGACCCATCCAGTTTTGGTTGAAGCAGAGGGTTCCATTTGCGGCATGGCGCCAGGGGCACCACCGCATAATGGTAACTCGGGCCTGTGTCAAAGCCCTGACCCATTGGAGGGACCCTCATTAGCTAGCCCAAGGGGTGCGCCTAGACACGGCGCACAGGAGGAAGGTGGTCTCGACAGATGCTTCCAACACAGGGTGGGGAGCGCTGTGTGAAGGCAAACTGGTCTCTGGCCTTTGGTCCAAGGAGGAGGCGGGGCTGCACATCAACTGCCTCAAGATGCTTGCAGTGTGCCGTGCCTGCCAAGCCTTCCTGCCAGAACTGAAGGGGCACCATGTGCTGGTGCGCTCAGACAGCTGCTCCGTGGTGTCCTACATGAATCACCAGGGCGGAATTGTCTCAAGGCACCTCTTTGCGCTTGTGAAATGCCTTTTGGTATGGGCCCAGGTCAACCTGCGCTCGCTCAGGGCATCGCACGTGCCGGGCAAATTGAACCAAGGGGCAGACATGCTGTCGAGGAGAACTGGACATCAGAGAACTGGACGCTCCACCCCCTCATGGTTCAGAGGATTTGGGACACCTTCGGTAAGGCTCTTATCCCAGTCCTCGCTTCTTAACTCCCTATCCTTCCACCAATCCCCCGCCCCAAACATTACCTTTAATCCTAACCTTAAACTTAACCTTTAACTCCTCACTCCTATTCCTTTATCCTAACCTCTACTCCCCTTCCTCTTGCCCTTGACCCTTATCTAACACTAATCTTAACCTCTTTTCTTTTGCACGAATTTCTAACCTGATCCTTGGTCTCTAGTTCCCTATCCCTCCTACTATCCCCTTCCCTTAAACATAACCTCTTATGTTTAACCCTGACCCTAAACCTAACCCTAACCTTAACCCTTAAACCCTTCATGCCTAGTCACTCTCCTTAACCGCTAGTCCCCTCCCACCAACCCTTGACCTCTATACAACTCTAACTTTAAGCCTTTTTCTCTTGTACTGATTCTTAACCCTATCCTTGTTTATTAACTTCCTACCCTTCCACAAACCCCATGCCATAAACATAACCTTTCACTTTTAACCATAACACTTAACCTAACCCTAACCCTAACCTTAACCTCCTAACCTCTCACCCCTATTCTTTTAACTTAACCTCGACTCTCCCTCTGCTAGCCCTGGACCCTTATCCAACCCTAATCTTAACCTCTTTTCTCTTCTTTTCAGCCCTACCTTTTCTTAAGCCTAGTCTTAGCCCTTATCCCTATCCCATATACTAACTCTAACCCTAATCTTATCCATCTCTCTCCCTCCTCCCAGTTTGGTTCCACTTTCAACTTCACCTTGTTTCCCATCCCAACCCTATTCCCAGCTTATATCTCATCACTCTTTTTCTAATGTCAACTCTGCCTAGCCCCACTTATATAATCTTTTTCAGTCACACCCTACTCCAACTTGGTTTCCAGCCTCAGCAACCAGCCCCCATTTCCTTACTATTGTTCACAGCAGTTCTCTGATTGGCCTGTGCATGTGATAATCATTCCATTACATTTCCATAGCCCCTTCCATAATCCCTAACCTTAACCTTTTAAGTCCTCACCCCTATTTCCTTAACCTTAACCTCTACTCCCCCTCCACTAACCCTTGAACCCCTCAAACCTATTCCTTTACCTTAACCTCTATCCCGTTTCCACTAATCCTGGACCCATATCCAACCCTAACTTTAACCCCACTTTTTTCCAGCCCGTCATTTTAACCTAGTCTTTGGTTCTTAGCTCTTTCCACCAACCCCTATCCTAACCCTAACCTACTACTGTTGGCCTTTATCTCTCCCGCCCTACATTTTCTTAACCTTAGACCTAACCCTTACCCCTATCCCATGTACTAACTCTAACCCTAACTTTATCCATCTCTCTCCCTCTTCCCGGTTTGGTTCCACTTTCAACCTCACCTTGTTTCCCATCCCAAACCTATTTTCAGCTTATATCTCATCACTCTTTTTCTAATGTCAGTTCTGCCTAGACCTATTTAAATAATCTCATTCATTCACACCCTAATCCAACTTGGTTCCCAGCCTGAGCAACCAGCCCCCTTTTCCTTACTTTTGTCCACAGCAGTTCTCTGATTGGCCTGTGCCCAAGACAATCACTTCGTTACACTTCCATAACCTCTTCCATAATTCCTAACCCTAACCCTTAACCCTAACCCTAACCCTAATTGAGACTCTAACCCTAATTTGTGCCCTAGGGCTGGCAACGGAGCGCTCAAAACCCGTTGCTGGCCTGTGCACAGTCGAAGCCGGACGGATGAATTTTCTTCTAACCTAAACAGCTCGTGCTGCGGAGGGCATGCAGGAGTTCTACCGGGTCAGCCCTGGGGCCCAAGGCCTGAAAAGGCCACTTGTACCATCAGAGTGGGTAGGGCCAATAGTTTCCCCAGGGGCATGTCTGGGAGGGCATAAAAGCCACCCCAGCTCCTAGACTCACCTCAACCCAATTTCCAGGGGGCTCTTAGGAGCTGATCCCACCCTTTAACTCCTCCCCACTTCTTACCTGATAGACCTAGAGCAGTCCTCTTTCTGTCCTGATGTCTCTTCCCTTTTTCCTGGTCCCATCTTCTCTCTTTCTCTGTTTGGAGCCACTTTATTGTTTGTGTCCAGGAGTGCTAAGGTGTTGCTGCATGGCAGGATGCATAGGCAGCATGGGGGTGCCATTAAGAGTGGACAAGAGGCCTGCTGTGCCTGAAGAAGGGCCAAAGCGCCCAAAATATTGTTCAACAGCAGGTGTATAGAAGTGTAGGAGGCACAACATTTTTTGGCATGTTTAGGGGCACGTGTTTAAGGACCAAAGTGCCCCTCACAACATGAAGCATCATTGTAGTCCACAAGTACTCCAGTAAGGGGACTTTAGAGTTCGGTGGAGCTCAAAATAGAGTGAGCCCCACAGGTTGGAATCACTTAGGATCTGGTCCAGCCAGTAAGAGGATGGTAGGGTGACCATGTCGTCGTTATACCATAGAGATTAGATTAAGGGTCATCCATTGTATAAGGCGCATGAAGAATTTTGAGTTTACGTGACATGGTTAATGAGATATGAGCAAAAACATGATTAGCCTTGTTAGAGTGCCACTTATTGGTGAACATGTGCCATCTTCTGCTGATGTCCAAAACGTCTTGTCTTTGTTATGTGTACCAAGTTTGGTTATGTTAGGATGTTGAACTGTGGCTTCAGAGTAAAAATAGGCCACACCCACTCTATATTAATTGGCAATTAACATCAAAACGATTGCATAAATCAAAAATCTGCTACAGTACCTTTTTGCGTCTGTCAACATAGATGATGTTTACCGGATTTGGTGAGTTTCTGATAAACGGCCTTAGACAAGTTAACTTTTGTAGGTTTTGAGGTTTAGCCACAATGGCGGACAGTGGGTGTGGCCATATGGAAATCAGAGATATACCTTTGATGCAGGACCTTCGAAAGAATAAGCACCTGAAAGAATTTTTAATTTGTCTCTTAATGTTCGGAAGATGTGAGCGCAAATGTACATGGGCCCGTTACAGCGCCACCTACTGGTGCACATGTGCTATTTCGGGTTTCTGTAATCTGACACACAGACTGAACCAGTCCCCCAAAGGGTTTCTAGATTTCGCGTTCGGTCTAGGCTGCAGTCGGGGTTTTACGTAGGGAATAATTTATTAAAAAAAAAAAAAACACCTTTAGAGGAACAATAGGGTTCCTACACACGTCGTGCTTGGACCCCTAAAAAGGTGTGTTCATAAGTGTATAAACGGATTGATTAACATTTTTGAGATCAGGCAATGCTATTGGCCATTGTGATGAGATATGCAACACATAAATGTTCCTTGCACATAAATTCTGGTTAGTTCTACTTCAGCAAATGGCATCACTTCTACCTCCCAAACGCAAGGAATGTAAAATTCCTAGAATGCAGTCTTGTTTTCTAATTTCTTTCCCATAATGTGATCTTAACTTCTAATTTTATTCTCAGTTTACAGTATTATTTCCTAATAATTCCAAATATTAAATCTAATGAAATTTCTGTTTGCTTCTAACACCTGTTCAGTATTTAATCAATATGTTTAGATGTGCCTGCAATTTTTAAAATCATTTCTTATAAAAAGAAAGTATGACAAGAGCTCAGTCAGCATTGTTTCAAGCATTCTTTCCTTAAAACTGATTATGTTACCAAAATAAATCAACATTTTCACATGCTGATGGATTCTCTTCTTCTTCAATACAGAGGATGTCCCAGGAAGAGGTGAACACAGTGGAACAGGAGGGGAATATATTTATGCTGGAAGTGAGGGGAAGGTGGAGGTTTCACATACTAGAGGCAATCAACAATGCTCTGGAGGTGCTTGATGCAGCCGATGTGGTGGAGAGGGAGGTTACTAGCTCTTTACAAAGCACTGGCAACACACCAGCCACTAGTGACAATGATGTGGAATCCACTGTAGGTTTATACAGTAACACCATTTTAACCAAACTATTTAAAAGTGAAGAACACCTTATCTAAGAAATTCTTCTCATCTTTTGTCTTTACAGCGAACAGATGACAGTGGTCAAGGAATAGACACAAAATAACAACATACACCCACATTCAAAACAAAACAGTTTAATTTAAATAAAAGCCTTTTTCTAAGTTCAAAATTGTATCTGTGTTCTGTTAGCATAAAGTCATGAAGTCCTAAATATTAAATGTTGCAATTATTGAATACAAATCACTAGGTCTTTCCAATGTAAAGTTTGTCTTTTATATTGAAAATGATATATTTTGACAGTTCAAGGAGCTAACTGATGGGGTGAATGTTTTTGCAAGTTCCAAAAGTTCAACTCAAAATTCCTTAAAAAAGTACAATCTCAAATTTCAAAAGTTGCATCTAAGTTCCAAAAGTATGACCTGAAAATTGAAAAGTGTCATCTGAAATTCCAAAAGTATGATCTGATATTTAAACACTTTCTGTATCCTAAATTTCAAGAACACAGCCTGTATGCAAGTTCCAAAAATATGATCTGAAATTTTAAAAACTGTACTTTGCACATAGTTGCAGTAGACAAATTTTTCCTCTGAAGTTCCAGATAGGAATTTAATTCATTAATTTTTTATCATCTTTTTTGTTTTGGCTGTGTCTTATAACCTGAAGTCCATAATTGTAATTTCAAAATCTGTTTCCCACATTCCCAGAAACTGTCTCACCTGTATATAATCAGTAAAAAAGTACGTTTCTAAGTTTATAATCTGTTTGACTTTTCTACCAAATCTGAGATCAAAGAATGCTATTGGCAATTGTGATTGGATATGCAAATTAGGCTCCACATAGTTGCTGGTTAATTCTACTTCAGCAAATGGAATCAGTTCTACCTCCAAAATGCAACACAACACCAAACACAATAACACCATTTTACCAAACCATTTAAACATGAAGAATATGTTATCTAAAAATTGCTATCTTCTTTTGTCTTTACAGCAAACAGATGACGGTGATCAAGGAAAACACATCAACACAGAATAACAACATACACACACATTAAATTTAAATAAAGCCTTTTCTCCTGTTTGAAAATTGTATCTGTGTCCTGATTTAATGTTTCTTAGCTTTAAACATTTGTGTTGACACTCGTGTTCACATGTTTTATGACTATATTCAAGATTGAAAGAAAAATTGGAAGGATTTTACATCTGTTCAATAACAGTGTATTTTTGAGTGATATTTATGCATTGCACACTTCTTGATTAATAGAGAGGGTTTTGATAGAGTAGATTAAAATGATTCAGTAGTGTTGTCTAGTCAAAAAATGTGGATTGGAAGTTGGTACAGGATCCAATTCCTGAATCCAAATCAATAATCCTTCAATCTAAATCATCAACAGTGTTGGGAAGGTTATTTTTAAAATGTATTCCACTACAGATTACAGAATACATCCCCCAAAATGTAGTTTGTAACATATTCCGTTAAGTTACTCAATGTGAGTAACGTATTCTGAATACTTTGGATTACTTAAAATATTGTCATGCTTTTTACAACTACATGAATGTAGCAATCACATCCTGCAAATTCTTGTTTGTTTTTCTCTACCAATCGGCTGTTAAGCCCAAATCTCCCTGAATAGACAATATATTTACTGTAGGTAGAGGAGGAAAGACGAAATTTCCGAGTAAGAAATGCATTCCTGCCCGGGCACTGCTGGCTCTGTTGTGCTGGCTCCGGGTCCATTGTGTAACTGACGCCACCAACATTAACAGGACGCTTACATTAGAGCCTCTTATTGCGTGTTTGTTTGGGTGACAGGTGTCGTGCCGAAATCGGCACCCCTGCCGCGAGAAGCACCCCCGACACGGGCGCGCGCATTTGATGACTTCCGCCTTTATACGAACTACTGTCCATAAACATTATTCCTACTCTAAAAATTCATTCCTACTCTCTGTTAACACCAATGAGATGAGGGCAAAATTACTCATATTCTTAAAAATAAAAAACCTTATACAAACTTGTAAACAATAACGTTTCATTTAAAAAAAAAAGTGAACAAAAACGGCGAAATGAGTCATATTTTTTATAAAGCTTTGAAATAAATATTTTACCAATATTATAAGTGCACAATCCACTAGCTATTTAATTCTATGCAAACTGCACACATTTACCTGGCTAGTGTAATGGATTATTGTTTAAGGCCATGCTGTACTTACTGAAATCATTTCTAAAATTCAAGTATCTATTGTGGTAGGAAGTAACATTTTGTATTATACATAAACATATGTTATAGCAAGCAACACCTTTTACATGTTTAGGGTCATTAAAAATGTCACTGTTTGAGAAAACATTAAACTGAATCTAGAGAGGCCTGTTATGAACAAAACTCGCTAATAAAATCCTTTGCACACTAATGTCACTTGAAGAAATAAACATATGCCTGGATCTAAAATCTAAAATATGATAACCTAAAAATAATATCTCAGCACTAAACCACCTCAAACAAATTTAAAGGGAGGTTTTTGCAACAGATCACCTGCCAGGAAATGCACTCCCTTCTAAGTCTGCATATGATGCTGTTACATTCATAATACTTTCACCAGTTACACATCATGGTCTGACAAGAATGACATCCAAAATTTGTTTGAACTGAACACCTTAAAAAGAAGTTACAGGGGGGTGCTTTTTATGGCAGAGCCTCCT
Source organism: Distichodus sexfasciatus (assembly GCA_032718565.1). Lineage (NCBI taxonomy): Eukaryota > Metazoa > Chordata > Actinopteri > Characiformes > Distichodontidae > Distichodus > Distichodus sexfasciatus. The sequence continues at coordinate 23,619 of JAVGVS010000038.1, read as the reverse complement.
GCCAGGAAATGCACCCCCTTCTAACTCTGCACATGATGCTGTTACATTCATAATACTTGCACCAGTTACACATCATGGTCTGACAAGAATAACATCCAAAATTTGTTTGCACTGAACACCTAGAAAAGAAGTTACAGGGGGCTGCTTTTTATGCAGGGGCTCCCTGCCAGGAAATGCACCCCCGTCTAACTCTGCATATGATGCTGTTACATTCAACATTCAACAATACAAACATTGTTTACAAGTTTGTGTAAGGTTTTTTATTTTTCAGAATATGAGTTATTTTGTCCTCATTTCATTGGCGTTAACAGAGTGTAGGAACGAATTGAATGTTAATGTTTATGGACGGTAGTTCGTATAAAGGCGGAAGTCATCAAATGCATGCGCCCGCGTCGGGGGTGCTTCTCGCGGCAATGTGTGAAATTACCAAAATTAGAGAGGGTATAGCCTAACATATGAAACATGAAAAGTTAGATGAGTGATCTGCAGCATTTCAGGAAAAGCAGGATCTGAGGCACATTAGACTTTAGATTCCCGCATTAAAGCACTAAGTAGATGTGCAGAGTGAGTTTGGTAAAGCTGTGACCCAAGGAACTTTGAAAATAAAGGTAGGTCTTAGCTGAAGTATGAGGCCGTTGGTTAGAGACTTGGATGTTGTATTTGGAACACCTTCCAATTGTTTTCTATGAGTCATTTAGTGAGTTAGATCTTCTGCCTCGACTCAACTTATGTTCTTTAACTTAAGAAATTGTTAAAGCCAACAATCTCCTCAAATTGCTTTATTCATTTACGTTTAGCTTTCTCTAACACTGCAAGTGAGCTTAACTTTTCTCATAAAATATTTTCCTGTTTGCTAGTTGATGGTTTTTAAATTTCTTTTCCGACATGTAATGAACAAATCTTCATCAAACTTGACCAAACTGTGCAATGTGACTAAGGAGGCTTAGGCAGTCCCATAAACTTGACCCCTTCTGCCCAGCATCCCTCACTAGCTACTTAAGGAGGAGAGTGTTTAAGACAGGTGAGACTTTAGATCCCTGCATTAAAGCACTAAGTAGATATGCAGAGTGAGTTTGGTAAAGCTGTGACCCAAGGAACTTTGAAAATAAAGGTAGGCCTCAGCTGAAGTATGAGGCCATTAGTTAGAATAGAATAGAATAGAATAGAATAGAATAGAAAGCTTTTATTGTCATTATACACAGTATAACGAAATTTAAAGCAGCTCCGTAAAGTGCACATGTGCCATAACATATTATAAGAAACTATACCATAAAATAAAATAACTAATAAAGAAAATACACAGTGCCGGAGTAACACCGACAGACAGCTATGGAGTTATGACGATTTAAGCACAGACAATTTTGACATGAATGCCTACTATAGTCCAAGAAACAGCAGAGTGAGTATGAACATGAACGGTAGAAGTAGTTTATGTCTAGTGGTGCAGTGGTCTGTGCAGATAATCAGTACAAATCCGTGCAAATTACTGCCAATTTGTGTTGAGCATGGCGATAGCTTTGGGGAAGAAGCTATCCCTGAATCTGTTTGTTCTGGCCCGCATGGACCTGAAGCACCTGCCAGAGGGCAGCAGGTTAAAAAGATGGTAGCCAGGATGGGTAATGCCCTGCAGGATGTTTCTGGCCCTGCTGAGACAATGGGAGTTATAGATGGCAGTCAAGGAGGGCAGGGGGCAGCCAATAATTTTTTGTGCTGTGTTTGCTACCCTCTGCAGTCTCTTCCTGCCTGCTTCTGTGCAGCTGGTGTACCACACTGTCACTGCATAGGTCAGCAGGCTCTCGATGGTGGAGCGGTAGAAGGTTACCAGCAGCTGGGAGTTTAGTTGCTCCTTCCTGAGCACCCTCAGGAAGTGTAGCCGCTGCTGAGCCTTCTTGACTAGGGCCATGGTGTTGACTGACCAGGAGAGATGTGCAGCGATGTGGACGCCAAGAAATTTGAAGGACTCCACTCGCTCTACACATTCACCGTTGATGTACAGGGGGTCATGGGCGGCTCTGTTCCTACTGAAGTCCAGGATGAGTTCCTTGGTCTTGGTGATGTTGAGTGCCAGGTTGTTCGATGCACACCATTCTCCCAGTTTCAGAACCTCATCTCTGTAGGCCGACTCATTTCCCCCTGTGATCAGCCCCACCATCGTTGTGTCATCAGCAAATTTGACAATGATGTTCTCTGGGTGGGCGGGACTGCAGTCGGATGTGTAAAGGGAGTAGAGTAGTGGGCTCAGCACACAGCCCTGTGGAGAGCCGGTGCTGAGAGTACGAGGGGAGGAGAGGTGAGGGCCCAGTTTCACCTGCTGGGGTCGGTTAACCAAAAAGTCTTTTATCCAGGAGAAGGTGAGTGGTGGGAGCCCCAGGTTGGCTAACTGTTCCAGAGACAAGTTGAAGATGTCAGTGAAGACCTGTGCCAGCTGGTCGGCACAGGCTTTAAGCACCTTCCCAGGTACTCCATCCGGACTCGTAGCTTTCCTGGGGTTCACTGCACAGAGCACCCGCCTCACATCCTGTGACTCAAGAGTGAGTGGGGGGTTACTGGAGGCTGGTGTGGGTTGTGGTGGTCGTAGGAATGGTGTGGCTGAGTGATGTGTTTGAGACTCAAAACGGGCAAAAAAGCTGTTCAGCTCCTCTGCCAACCCCGCATCTGAGTCCCCAGGTGTCACAGGACTTCCTTTATAGTTAGTAATGGTCTGTATGCCCTGCCACACCTGCCTGGGGTTATTGAGGTGGTTCTCTATTCTCTTTTTGTATTCTGTTTTGGCAGTCCTAATGCCCCTCCTCAAGTTGGATCGTGCAATGCTGTATAATGCCCTGTCACCTGACCTGAAGGCTGCGTCATGGGCCTTGAGGAGCATGCGGACCTGGCTCGTCATCCAGGGTTTCTGATTCGGGAACACCCGGATGTCCTTTTCCACAGTGACATTCCCAATACAGTACTTGATGTAGGATAGTACCGTGTCTGTGAATGTTGCCAGGTCTTCATTATAGAAGGCATCCCACTGTGTGTGTTCAAAGCAGTCCTGCAGTTGGGGGAGGGCATCCTCGGGCCAGGTGATGATGGTCCTCTTTGAGGGCTTTGTTTGCCAACTAAGGGGGGTATATGCTGGAGTGAGGAGCAGGGAGAGGTGGTCTGACCGGCCTAGGTGGGGGAGGGGTACGGCTCTGTATGCATGCTTGATGTTGGAATACACATGATCCAGAGTGTTTTCCCCTCTTGTTGGGCATTTTACATGTTGGTAAAACTTTGGTAAAACAGTCATAAGATTTGCCTTATTAAAATCACCTGCTATGATGTGGACGCCATTTGGGTGGGCGCGCTGCTGAGAATTGATAGCCTTTAGCAGTAATGAGAGAGCTGTGTTTACGTTAGGATCCGGTGCTAGATATACTGCCGTGATTATTACAGCACTTAGCTCTCTGGGCAAGAAAAAGGGTCTGCACCTCACCGTCATGAACTCCAGGTCAGGAGAGCAGTGTCTGTCCACAATAGCGCTGTTGTTACACCAGCCTTCATGCACGTAGATGCAGAGCCCCCCTCCTCTGTTCTTCCCGGAGTCCCCATTTCTATCCCATCTGTGTAGCATGCGACCTGCTAGCTGCACTGTGGCATCTGGGATTTGTGAACATAGCCATTTCTCTGTGATAATAAGCACACAACAATCCCAGACATAACAATTTCCAGCCAGCTGTATATCCAAATCATCCGTCTTTTGTACCATGGATCTGGCGTTTGTGAGGTAGAGGCTCGGCAGCGGGGGTTTGAGTGGCTGCTTCCTCAGCGTAACCAGTAATCCAGCCCTGCAGCCTCGCTTTTGTTTCCTCTCGTGTCGCAGTCTGCGTCGTCTGTTCAACCTATGCTCTTTAACTTAAGACATTTTTAAAGTCAAAAATCCCATCAAAGTGCTCTAAATATTCACTAGCATGAATGGCATAGCCTCCTCTAGCTTCACACGGGAGCTTAAATGGTGTAATTGCCTCTTTAAAAGAACATATTGATAAAACTTGACTAGACTTTATGGGGTGCATTGACAGGTTTGAGCAGTCCCTAAATGGTTGACCTAGAAACCCTCGGTAGCTACTTAAAGAGGGGAATGTCTAAGACAAATCAGACTGTAGATCCGTATGTTAGAGCACTAAGTAGATCTGCAAAGTGAGTTTGGTAGAGCTGTGAGCTAGAGAACTCTTAAAATAAAGGTAGGCCTAAATTGAATTAAGGGATTTGGATTATGTTTTTGGAAAACCTTGCAACTGTTTTCATTGAATCAGATCATCTTCTTAGACTCACTTTTCCTTAATTTCCTTTAATCTCAAAAATGGCAAACTGTCTCTGACCGTTCCGTGGCATTCACAGCATAGCCTCCTTTAACATCACAAGTGAGCTAAACTCCCAAAGAATCATATATGCAAAAAAAAAAAAATCACATCAGCTAAATTGATGCAAATGATCCCAAAGGATCCAAAATACTAAATGCTCCAATTATTGAATACAGATCACTAGTGCTTTCAATGTAAAGTTGGTCTTTCCTACTAAAAAAAAATCAATTCCTTAACTGAAGACATTTCAATCTTAATAATGGCAAACTGTCTCTGACTCTTCAGTGGCATTCACAGCAGAGCCTCCTTTAACATCACAAGTGAGCTAAACTCCCAAAGAATCATATATGCAAAAAAAAATATGTAATGAATGTGCTATATCAAGTGAGTTAGTACTTTAACACACACTCTCATATAGGGGATAATATGGAACTGTTACAACAGTAAGTATCTCGCCTTTCAGTATTACATAATAGCAAGCAATGAAGAATGAGTTAATAAACGAAAACACTCATTTTTGCTAAATTCCAAACTAGAGATCTGGCTGTCCAGAAAAACAATTAAAAATTTTATAAGTTAGAAGTTTATCATTTAAAAAACATTATTCAATTCCAAACGGGAGATCTGTCTTTCCAAAAATACAGTCTTGAAATTTATGTTAAAAATTATCAGTTAATTATTGTCACGTTGGGTGTCAGCATGACATAAGGCGAGGTCACAGAGCAAGCCATTTATTTGACAAACAAGGAACCACACAAAACAAAACTGGCACAGAGGCCACAACAATAACCAAACTTTACACTTTCAAACCAAAACAAAGCACAAGCAAACACAAACTAGAAAGAGAGCCAGAAACCGAAACAAAACTCCATAAGATAACAACCCACCGAACAGCACGCCGACATAGGGAGGGTAGAGTGAGGGTGGACCAACAAGAAACACTGGGAAAAACTGAGCTTAAATACTAACACACAAATAAGGGGCTGGACCAATGAAACAAAGGGCAACCAATGGGAAGGCAATCAGGGAACAACCAACAAAGGGATAACCAATGGGGAAGGAGAGGGTGTGACTACAATGAACAAACACAGGTGAACAAACTAATGAACCGTGATTAACCAATAAGACACAATGGGAAGTGGGACATAGACAGTGGGTGCGTTCGACATGGGCTTAGGTCTGTCTGCAGCTGACGTGACGTAGCACGAGATCTTACGGCGGCTGCAGGGGCGGAGAATAAAGTGACTGGCGACAAGCCGGACAACTTTTACCGCTCGTAGTGCGCGAGATCTGCAGTGGCCGAGCTCGTGGTGCTGGCGTTTCCTGTGTTCTTGCATGAAGAATACGGAGATCAGCAAAGGCAAATTAAAACTTAAAAAATATATGCGTCACATTATTTTTATAATCTGATGCTTGTAGTCTCCTTTGGTTTACGGAACAGGGCAGAATAAATCTCAAAACAACTCTTTACTGCAGGCTACATTTTTAATGTAAGATTTTTTCAAATACATAAGAAGAGAGGTGATTTTAGCCTAGATAAATAAAGCTTAACCTGCGAGGGGAGGAGTAGCTGACAGCATGTGTCCACACGATTTTTACACATCCTTTTTCCTACATTAAGGCTGACAGTACAGTTCAGCAGAAAGTCTAACCTGTTGTGTTAGAATGGCCAAGAACTATATATCTGAAGAAAATCATCCCCAAAAGTATTGACAATAGTGTTTGACCCAACAAATTGCCTCTAGCAAGTATCAGCAAATAAAAGCTTATTGTGTATTCACCAGTCCTTAGCTTTCTGCCTTTTCTTTGGACACACACAGTGTATCAGTGTACCCTCAGAGTAAGTTATAGTGATTGAAACAGTTTCAGTTGCCATGGCTCAGTTTGTGAGCCTTTATATAAGCCCAACCATCTACCCATAAACACAACACCTTTTCCACTGCAGAACTGCATAATCAATTGACAATCTACTCATTAAGGTTAATTTAGGGAATTCAACTGTGCTACAGTAGAAGACTTAATGGGAAACCTGCACAGCAGTTTAATTTTGTGTGATTTCATGTCTTTATCTGATAAAAGTTAGCATATGGGCATTACCCTCAATGTCAGAAGGGTTTGGCAAACTGTTACACATTGCTTATTTACTCAATAATATGTTAGGTGATGTTAACAGATGTTCTAAAATATCAAGCTAGACAGATGACACTCAGTTATATCAAAGTAATGTTGTGATCATATGTAGGGTGATGCTAGATGTACACTTTCAGAGAGAAAACATTTTTTTTTATATCTTTTTGTTCTACTAACCTTACTTATAAGAATAGAATGTAAAATGGAAGGGACACTGCCAGGAGGATGTAAATAAATCTATACAAATATCACCTGCATGCACATTACTTCTTTTACAATAAGCAACTCCTCATTCAAACCATTTTCAGTATTTAAAAAAGCTCAAAATATTGTGAATTGTGGCCCTGTATGAAAAGATAGCTGGCAGAAAAAAAAACATTTGTTTTAAGGATTCAAAGTTTATATTGTCATATGTGCAAAGTACAGTGCACAGAGTACTATGCAATTCTTACTTGAATGCTTTCTTTACAGAATAGATGATTTGACAAATAAAGCAGTGCAACATTACAGTAACTAACAATAAAAATACAACTAACAAAAACTAAAGTGTACTATTAAAGTGGGCATTTCTTTTATTTATTATGTTTCATTGTGTTATTAATTGCATTTATTTTAACTTTATTTTAGCAGGTAAATTGTCTGAAAACCAGTTCTCACTGCTTGACATGACATAATACAAAAACCAAAGTGAAAACATCCAACACCAAAGAGAAAAGAAAATTAAAAACAAATAGATAAACAAAAACCCTTAGTCACTAAGGTGGAACAAGCTCATGAGGAGATTTGTTTTAATGGCTTTGGAGTTTGCTGAAGATTGTAGTGTGCTGTTGTAAATTTTTATATCATTCATAAAAATGGAAAATGGACAAATGTACAGAGGTTTCTGGGGATCTTTCACAAAATGAACATGAATCATTGAGGGCTTTTTTCTTTCTTGAAATAGCAGGTAACGCATCGGAACTTCCTGGAATACAAACGTCACACACGTCATGCGCGTCCCTAAATTCCTTCAGCCAATAAGGGCAACGTTGTGTCGTCACGGAGGCGGTTCCCAGCTCGTGCAGCCGGTTGAGAGGTGCTGCAGGATCTGTCTTACGGCGTCTTGCTCTCGCGAGCTTTTTGTACCACGTGGCACGATGACGCGTGGTGACGTTTTGCAGCGCCGACTGAAGTCGGACAAAAAAATCTTACCAAGATGCATTGCGTCAATACCAGAATGCATTGCTTTAAGCCAGCGCTGTAAGCGGCTGCATCAAGTCGAACGCACCCAGTGATTGACTCAAGACAGCATGACAACATGGCCGAACACACTAGACACCACAGACACAAAATGGCCGATCACACACGAGACACAAAATGGCCGAACACACTATGCACAAGATGGCTGAACGCAGAACACACAAAAGGGCTGAACAAGAAACACACAGCAAGGCTGAACAAAAAACACACAAAAAGGCTGAACATAAAACACACAACATAGCGGACTTTAGCTGTCCTATCTAAAGTCCAGGGGGTTCATGACAGTTATAAAAAAAAAATATTCAATTCTAAACGGGAGATCGGGCATTCCAAAAATGCAATCTAAAAATTTATAATGTAAATTATATGTTAATAATAAAAGAAACATTTAAGATCTGGTCTTCCAAAATACAATTTAGAAATTTATGTGATTGGTAAATAATCAATTACAAACGGGAGATCTGATATACAAGGAGTATATAGTCTGCAAATAAGACCATTTGATTGACAGTTCCAACATTAAGGTATAATTCCATATTTTACATCTGCTGCGACATTGCCCCCCCCAAACACAATGCAAAATGAGTGGTATTGGAATAAAAATGCAGATTTTGATGACTTTTAATTTAATAAATATTAATAATTTTGACTTGTACACAAGCTTTATTTTAAAAGATACTTCGAATTATTCCAATTTGAGTTATAAATTGCCCTAACTATCCCTAATTAGGGTTAGGGTTAGGGTTGGGGTAGGGGTTATAAAAAATAAATAAGCAAAGGAAATTGATAAACAAAAGGATTATAATTAATGAATCTGGCCGGATTGAAAAGTAACAGAAGAATATACAACTGTGAGAAAAGTGACCAGACAAAATCAACCAATAAGTATATTTGAAACCACAAGGTACACAGGTGAGGTTTAGACCTGGGTCTTCTGAGTATTAACCCGTGCCAGTGTCCAGTACACCATTTTGTCTTCTAGGTTTAGAAGACAATGAATGGTAATGGTAATGGATGGTTTTTAAAGAATGTAGAAAACGAAAAGGGAGCCAAGTAAGATTCCAACGAGGGTCTCAGACATACACAGAGAAGGTGTTATCATATTGTGCCACTCGGTTGGCAACTCAAATCTAGATATGGAGCACTATTGTCCCTCATTAGTTTGAAAGTAAAAAATAACTTTATATTTGAATGGATTGTGAATTGGTAGAGGTTGGGGGGAGGGGTTAAGTTTGCGATAGGGTTAGGGTTGGGGTAGGAGTTATGGGTTAGGGTTAGGTTTTTCAGGTTAGGGTTAGGGTTTAACCTTGACACTAAACCTTAAAATAAATAAGTAAAGGAAATTGATAAACAAAAGGATTATAATTCATGAATCTGTCCGGATTGAAAAGTAACATAAGAATATACAACTGTGAGAAAAGTGACCAGCCAAAATCAAGCAATAAATATAATTGAAAGCACAACGTTCGCAGGTGAGATTTGAACCTGGGCCTTCTGAGTGTTAACCCATGCCTGTGTCCACTATACCATTTTGCCTGCTGTGTTTACAGGGCAATGAATGGTAATGGATGGTTTTTTAAAGAAAGTAGAAAACAAAAAGAGAGCCAAGTATGATTCCAAGAAGTGTCTCAGACATACACAGAGAAGGTGTTATCCTATTTTGCCACTCGGTTGGCAACTTAAATCTAGTTATGGAGGACTATTGTTTCTCAGTAGTTTGAAAGTAAAAAATAACTTTATATTTGAATGGATTGTGAATTGGAAGAGATTAGGGGGGAGGGGTTAAGTTTGGGTTAGGATTGTGGTAGGGGTTATGGGTTAGGGTTAGCATTAGGTTTATCAGGTTAAGGTTAGGGTTAGGGTTTAAACTTAACCCTAAAAATAAATACGTAAAGGAAATTGATAAACATTAGGATTATAATTAATGAATCTGGCCAGATTGAAAAGTAACATAAGAATATACAACTGTGAGAAAAGTGACCACACAAAATCAAGCAATAAATATATTTGGAACCACAACGTTCAGAGGTGAGATTTGAACTTGGGTCTTCTGAGTGTTAACCCATGCAAGTGTCCACTACACCATTTTGTTCTCTGGGTTCTGGGTTTCTCTGGTCCTCTGGACATACACAGAGAAGGTGTTATCCTATTTTGTCACTCGGTTGGCAACTCAAATCTAGTTATGGAGGAGTATTGTCCCTCATAAATTTAAAAGTAAAAAATAACTTTATATTTGAATGGATTGTGAATTGGTAGAGATTGGGCAGAGGGGTTAAATTTGGTTTAGGGTTAGGCTTAAGTTTGGGGTAGGGGGGATGGATTAGGGTTAGGTTTTTCAGGTAAGGGTTAGGGTTAGGGTTTAAACCTAACCCTAACCATAAAAATAAATAAGCAAAGGAAATTGATGAACATAAGAATTATAATTAATGAATCTGGCAGAATTGATAAATAACAGAAGAATATACAACTGTGAGAAAAGTGACCAGCCAAAATCGGCCAATAAATATATTTGAAACTACAACGTTCACGAGCGAGATTTGAAACTGGATCTTCTGAGCGTCAACCCAGGCAAGTGTCCACTACACCAGTTTGTGTTCTGGGTTCAGAAGACGATGAATGGTAATGGTAATGGATGGGTTTTAATGGACATACAAAATGAAAAGGAGCCAAGTAAGATTTGAACCAGGGTCTCAGTGATACACAGAGATGCTCTTATCATATTTTGCCACTAGGTTGGCCGTCTGAACGTAGTCATGGAGGGCTATTGTACCTCATTACACAGAGAAGGTGTTATCCTATTTTGCCCCTCGGTTGGGGACTCAAATCGAGTTATGGAGGACTATTGTCCCTCATTAGCTTGAAATTAAAAAAATAACTTTGCATTTGATAGGATTGTGAATTGGTAGAGACTAGGGGGTAGTGGTTAAATTCAGGTTAGGGTTGTGGTAGGGGTTATGGGTTAGGGTTAGGGGTTAGGGTTAGGTTTTTCAGGTTAGGTTTAGGGTTAGGGTTTAAACCTAACCCTAACCATAAAAATAAATGAGCAAAGGAAATTGATAAACATAAGGATTATAATTAAAGAATCTTGACAGATTGAAAATTAACATAAGAATATACAACTGTGAGAAAAGTGACCAGCCAAGATCAAGCAATAAACATATTAGAAAACACAAGGTTCACAGGTGAGATTTGAACCTGGGTCTTTTGGGTGTTAACCCATGCGAGTGTCCACTACACCATTTTGTCCTCTGGGTTCAGAAGATGATGAATGGTAACGGTAATGGATGGGTTTAATGGAGGTAGAAAACAAAAAGGGAGGCAAGTAAGATTCAAATCAGGGTCTCAGACATACACAGAGAAGGTGCTATCCTATTTTGCCACTCGGTTGGCAAATCGAGTCTAGTCATGGAGGACTATTGTCCCTCATTATTTTGAAAGTAAATCATAACTTTATATTTGAATGGATTGTGAATTGGTAAAGATTAGGCGGAGGGGTTAAATTCGGGTTAGGGCTAGGCTTAGGGTTGGGGTAGGTGTGATGGATTAGGTTTAGGTTTTTCAGGTAAGGCTTAGGGTTAGGGTTTAACCCTAGCCCAAACCCTAAAAATAAATAAGCAAAAGAAATTGATGAACAAATGGATTATAATTAATGAATCTGGCCAGATTGAAAAGTAACAGAAGAATATACAACTGTGAGAAAAGTGACCAGACAAAATATACTTGAAACCACAGTGTTCACAGTTGAGATTTGAATTTGGATCTTCTGAGTGTCAACCCATGCAAGTGTCCACTACACCATTTTGTCTTCTGTGTTCAGAAGATGATGAATGGTAATGGTAATGGATGGGTTTTAATGGAGGTAGAAAACAAAAAGGGAGCCAAGTAAGATTCAAACCTGGGTGTGAGACATACACAGAGAAGGTGTTATCATATTTTGCCACTTGGTTGGAAACTTGAATCTAGTTATGGAGGACTATTGTCCCTCATTAATTTGAAAGTAAAAAATAACTTTATATTTGACTGGATTGTGAATTGGTAGAGATTAGGGGGGAGGGGTTAAGTTTGGGTTAGGGTTACGGTTGGGGTAGGGGTTATGGGTTAGGGTTAGGGTTAGGTTTTTCAGGTTAGGGTTAGGGAATAACCTTGACACTAAACCTTAACATAAATAAGTAAAGGAAATTGATAAACATAAGGAATATAATTAATGAATCTGACCGGATTGAAAATAACATAAGAATATACAACTGTGAGAAGAGTGCCCAGCCAAAATCAAGCAATAAATATATTAACAACCACAAGATTACCGGGTGAGATTTGAACCTGCGTCTTCTGAGTCATAACCCATACAAGTTTCCACTACACCATCTTGTCTTCCTGCTTCAAAAGATGATGAATGGTAATGGTAATGGATGGGTTTTAATGGAAGTAGAAAACGAAAAGGATGCCAAGTAAGATTCGAACGAGGGTCTCAGAGATACACGGATACGATCTAATACTATTTTGCCACTCGGTTGGTGACGCTAATCTAGTTATGGAGCACTATTGTCCCTCATTAATTTGAAAGTTAAAAATAACTTTATATTTGAATGGACTGTAAATTGGTAGAGATTGGGGGAGGGGTTAAGTTCGCGTTAGGGTTAGGGCTGGGGTAGGGGTTACGGGTTAGGGTTAGGGTTAGGTTTTTCAGGTTAGGGTTAGTGTTTAACCCTAAAACTAACTCTTAAAATAAATAAGTAAAGGAAATTGATAAACAAAAGGATTATAATTAATGAATCTGGCCGGATTGAAAAGTAACATAAGAATATACAACTGTGAGAAAAGTAACCAGCCAAAATCAAGCAATAAAAATATTTGAAATGACAAGTTCCACAGGTGAGATTTGAACCTGGGTCTTCAGTGTGTTAACCCATGCCAGTGTCCACTACACCATTTTGTCTTACGGATTCATAAGGCAATGAATGGTATTGGTAATGGATGGTTTTTAAAGAAAGTAGAAAACAATAAGCGAGCCAAGTAAGATTCCAACGAGGGTCTCAGACATACACAGAGAAAGTTTTATCCTATTTTGCCACTTGGTTGGTGACTCAAATCTAGTTATGGAGGACTATTGTCCCTCATTAATTTAAAAGTAAAAAATAACTTTATATTTGAAAGGATTGTGAATTGGTAGAGATTGGGGGGACAGGTTATATTCGGTGTAGGGTTGGGGTAGGGGTGATGGATTAGGGTTAGGTTTTTCAGGTAAGGGTTAGGGTTAGGGCTAAAAAAATAAGTATAGGAAATTGATAAACATAAGGATTATAATTAATGAATCTGGTCAGATTCAAAAGTAACAGAAGAATATACAACTGTGAGAAAAGTGACCAGCCAAAATCAACCAATAAATAAATTTGAAGTCAGAAGATTCACAGGTGACATTTGAACCTGGATCTTCCGAGTGTTAACCCATGCCAGTGTCCTCTACACCATTGTGTCTTCAGCCTTCAGAAGACAATGAATAGTAATGGTAATGGATGGGTTTTAATGGAAGTAGAAAATGAAAAGGGAGCCAAGTAAGATACGAACCAGGGTCTCACAGATACACATAGACGGTCTTATCCTAATTTGCCACTCGGCTTGTGAGTGGAACCTTCTCATGGAGGCCTATTGTAACTCATTAATTTGAAAGTAAAAAATAACTTTATATTTGATTGGATTGTGAATTGGTAGAGATTAGGGGGGAGGGGTTAAATTCGGATTAGGGTTGGGGTAGGGGTTATGGGTTAGGCTTAGGTTTTTCGGGTTAGGGTTTAACTCTAACAATAACCCTAAGCCCAAAAATAAATAAGTAAAGAAAATTGATAAACAAAAGGACTATAATTAATGAATGTGGCCGGATTGAAAAGTAACAGAAGAATATACAACTGTGAGAAAAGTGACCAGACAAAATAAACCAATAAATATATTTGAAATCAGAAGATTCACAGGTGAGATTTGAATCTGGGTCTTCTGAGTGTTAACCCATGCAAGTGTCCACTACACCATTGTGTCTTCAGGCTTCAAAAGACATTGAATGGTAATGGGTGGGTTTTAATGGAAGTAGAAAACGAAAAAGGAGCCAAGTAAGCTTCGAACCCAGCTCTCAGAGATACACAGAGAGGGTCTTATCCTATTTTGCCACTCAGTTGGCGACGCAAATCAAGTTATGGATGACTATTGTTCCTCATTAATTTTAAAGTTAAAAAATAACTCTATATTTGAATGGATTGTGAATTGGTAGAGATTAGGGGGAGGGGTTAAGTTTGTGTTAGGGTTAGGGTAGGTGTTATAGGTTAGGGTTAGGGTCAGGTTTTTCAGGTTAGGGTTAGGGTTTAACATTAACACTAACCCTTAAAATAAATAAGAAAAGGAAATTGATAAACAAAAGGTTTATAATTAATGAATCTGGCTGGATTGAAAAGTCACAGAAGAATATACAACTGTGAGCAACATCACAAGCCAAAATCAACCAATAAACATATTTGAAACCTCAAGGCTCACAGGAGAGATTTGAACCAGGGTTTTCTGAGTTTTAACCCATGCCAGTGTCCACTGCACCATTTTGTCTTCTGGGTTCAGGTGATAATGAATGGTAATGGTAATGGGTGGTTTTTTAAAGGAAGTAGAAAACAAAAAAGGAGCCAAGTAAGATTCAAACCAGGGTCTCAGAGATACACAGAAATGGTCTTATCATACTTTGCCACTATAGTGGAGAATAAGTGGAAACTCAGGCTTTGGTTTCAGAAGATGTCGATTTTATTCGGTGATCAATAAAACCGGAGAAAGTCTGCAGAGTCTCTGCCGTTCTCTGAGCGTTCCCCCATTATATAACCTTGCTTTACAATGGCGTCTATTGAGATCATACACACATCTGTGGTTCATTAAACCCCTCTTTACTCAGTCTTAACGTATAGCTTAGACCCCCCTGTGTCTAAACATCCTGAGGGGCCCTTTTCCTGTGTTTTAACATTCCAAGGGGCCCCTTCTTCAGTTACACACACACATCTCAGTTCTGCTGGCTCCAGCAAGCGTCGGCTACACACAGCCAGGGCACGTTCCATTATTTAAAATAAGTAAGATTATATGGAATCAAAAATCAACGCAAAATTTCTTCTACATCTCTCCCCTCTGGGTCTTACAAGTCCCATACTAGTCGTTTTACCTAGAGTGCAAATCCATGTGCCAGTCCTCCTTTTCACTCTCTGGTGATTGAACTCAATCACTGAATTCTATCAATGACCAACCTATGTTCTCGCACGCTAGTGGAGAATCGGCCAAACCTCTCCTCCCCCACTTGACTACGAAGGAGTAAAAGACACAACCTCCATGATGTTATACTGTTCATAACACAACAACATAACATGAATATGTAATTAATACAATGATCTGCTAAGATTACACTAAATGGATAAATCATATAACCTAAAAATGAAACATGCATAACACAACACAACTTTAAGCATGAGTCCAATTTCAACCGGCCTTGTGGTAATGTAATAGTCTTCAACCCAGATACTTTGCGTATCGTAGAGGGTCGCCATTTGGGGAGAGGTCAGGCTAGTACTTTCACCTGAGGCATGGCTCATCTTTAATCTTCTGTTTCATCCTCGTCTGAGGTGCAGGAATCTTCTTCTGAGTTTTGTGAAGCATAATCAGAGCTGCAAGTATCTTTATTGTTAGTTAGAGGTGTTTTCTCATCTTGCCATTTTAATAATATTTCATATTCAATATTCAATATTCAATTAATAATATTTTAATTTTAATTTAATAGTAGCCTTTAGAACCAAGGATTTTAATACAGGTAGTACACAACAAAACAACATCCCTCCTATCACTATGGCCAGTCCCAAGAACATGCCAAATTTGGCAATCCATGCTCCCCAAGCTCCTAGTTTCAGGTCTAACCAATCCCATATTTTACTCTCACTCCCAGCGTTAGCTGTAGTTTCTGATCCCAATTTTGTACATCTAAAGATACTGCTGATGTGTCTTTAGGTCTAGTCGATTGTCGCAAAGTTAATTCTTGGGAAGTTTGGTTGGAGCTGTGTAGGGGTGAGCTGGTTATAGTTTGATTTAATACCTGGCATACAATGATCACTCTGTATGCTATCCATTCTATTTTCCCCATTATCACGCTTACTTCCTTCTACACCTCTCACACAAATTTCAAGACCTCATGCGTTGTCACTGTTGGATGGTGGGTTTTCCTCTTCATCTGCCCTTTGTTCCCTACTTACTTTAGGGACTCTCGTGCAATGGTTTAAATGATACCAGGTGGTCTTGCCTTCCACTTGCACTGCTGTTGGAGTAGCTGCCGCAACTGTGTAGGGTCCCTCCCTCCTGGGCTCGTGCCACTTCCTCCTGAACACTCGCAGGTAAATCTGGTCTCCTGGGACGATGGGGCATGGAGCCTCTTCTCTCTCCTTCTCCGTCTCCTTGCTCTTTTCCTGCACATAAATCACCTTATGTATAGCTGTTAGTTTAGTCACATAAGATCTGAGTTCCATTTGCAATTGTTCTAGCGGCGGGCCTTTATACAGCTCTCTAAAGAATGGCACAGGCATGGGTCAACCCGTAAGCATTTCATAAGGGGTTAAGTGTGTGCTTCTGTTAGTTTGAATGCGATAGCTCATTAGTGCAAGGGGTAAAGCATCGACCCAGTTAAGGTTTGTACTGGCACAAATCTTGCTAAGCTTAGTTTTTAGGATGCCGTTCACCCGTTCTACAGATCCCTGTGGCGCTGCGTGATAGACACATCCAAATCATTGCTTCATCCTCAACTGTTGTAGTACCTGCTTTACAATTCTCTGAATGAAGGCCGATCCATTATCTGAGCTGATTACTGACGGAATTCCAAATCTGGGTATCACTTCTCTTGTGAGGAATTTGACAACTGTTCCTGCCCCTTCATCAGCGGATGGCGTTGCTTCTACCCATCTGCCAAATCTGTCAACTATTACAAGCATGTATCTCTTACCTAGGACGTGCTTAATCATGTCCACATAGTCCATCACTAAATATGGCCAATAGGTGTCGCTGTTCCCTTTCGAACGTTATGCTTGGCACAGATTTCACAATAAGTCAAGAACTCATCAACCATAGCGTATAAGTATGGAGACCAATACCCTTGGTTCTTGATTTTCCTCACAATTTCACTTTTAGCACAATGGTCAAACTCATGGGTATCTGCAATTATGATGCTTAACAGTGCTGTGGGTGCAATGATTAGACCTTCATGTGAACACCAAATTCCCTGCGCATCTTTTTGAGCTCCCCTTCGATGCCACATCGAATGCTCGTAAGGACCCACTTGATGCTGAATTCGAATAATATCCTCCAACTGAGGCTGTGGGTCAATGAGAACTACTGGATTCATTACTGCTATTTGACACTTTGATGCCTGCTTTGCTTCTAAGTCTGCTATATTGTTACCCTTAGTGACATAGTCATTTCCTTTTTTATGAGCCTGACATTTAATGACAGGCAGTCGTTTTGGTAACATCATAGCAGATATTAATTGACTTATCTGTTGTGCATGTTGGATGGGGGTTCCATCACTTTTTAAAACCCTCTTTGCTTCCATACTGCTCCAAACAGATGGCACACACCGTGCGCATAGGCTGAATCTGTAAAAATATTAGCTACTAGCCCTTTGGATAATTGGCATGCTGCTGTGAGCGCTTTCAGCTTGGCTAATTAAGCGGAACATGGTTGTGAACAGTGTTGAGATAAGACAGGTTTAAAGTCTTCTCCGTCCTTCTTTATTACTGAGTACCCAGTGTGATTTCCTAAATGGTCTCTAAAACTAGATCCATCAACAAAGCAAGTGACTTCTGCTTCAGATATCGGTTTGGACTCAAGATCGGGCCGTAATCTAGTGAATGCCAATTAATTCGCTACACAATCATGTGCTACACCTTCATAGGCTAAGGGGATCAATTCAGCTGGGTTAACTGTGTCACACCTCTTTATTGTAACATCAGGATATGTGAGCAATGAAGAATATGCTAGGATGCGAGCTTGAGTTAAAACAAATTTCCCTTGTTCTATCAATTCCACTACTTTATGATGTGTGTAAATGGTGACTGGGTAACCCATTGTCAATGTAGATGCTTTTTCATAGGCATAATGTACTGCTGCGAGGCCCTGCTGATAGCATGGTGGGTAACCTTGTGCTACATTATCTAGCTTAGTACTGTAGTAAGCTAGGGGCTGTTTTTTCCTCCCACTGCAGGCTTCCTGCATTAGTACAGCTGATACATATCCATCAGTTCAGTTAGCCACATACAGATGAAATGGTTTAGTGTAATCCGATACACCTAAGGTAGGTGCCGTCTGCATTTCTTTTTTGATAGACTCAAATGCTATCAGTGCATCTGTGCTTCACTGTATTGGAGCACTTAGATCTTGCCGTCCTTCCTCTCTCATCATCTCCCTTAGTGGAACTGTTTTTATCGCATACTCCTCAATCCAATCAGCGCTGAAACCTGTTAGGCCTAGAAAGGTCATCATCTGATTAACTGTTTGCAGCAATGGTGCCTTCTAGGTGGGTAGGTGCTATGGCTTACGTTGCGTGTGAAATTAGCCGCCCTAAATATTCAACTTGAGGCTCGCAGTATTGCAGTTTAGCTTTGGACACTTTATGACCTCCCTCAGCTAGCTTACTGAGTACTTTAATGGAATCACGATGACATGCTTCTAATGACGGTGAACATATTAATAGATCGTCCATATATTGAATGAGGCTGCTTTCTATCGTTAAATCTTCCAAATCAGCCTTCAGAACCTGATTAAATATATGTGGTGAAATACTGCTACTGGAATACTGAATAACGCTGAACAAAGATCGATTACAGTGAAGTATTTGGATTCGGGAGGGATATTGGTTAACAGTGTGTGTGGATTTGGAACCTCTGCTGGATAATCCTCTGTTATATTATTAATGGCTCGCAAATCATGCACAAGATGCCATCTGTTTTTACCTGGCTTGATTACGGGGAAAATTGGAGTATTACAGCAACTAGTTGTCTCTTCTAATACAGCAGCTTTTACGAGGCCTTCAACAGTACTTTTTATGCCAATTTCGGCTGCAAAGGATATTGTCTCACTCTGGGCAGCTGTACATCTGGTTTGAGTTGAACTCGAATTGGGCTGGCGGACTTAATTAGGCCTACATCTGTTTCATGTCGAGAACATAATTCAGGTGGGACCTGACTCTCCATTTTCCTAAATAGCTCAGCGTTGACAGTCTTGACTACCTCAGACGTTGATGCCATTTGTGCTTGCGACTTGTGACTAATGACAACTTCCTGAGGAATACCAACCATATTATTGCCACACAAGATTTTGATATAGCCTTTATCTGTAGAATGGAAAATCAACGGGTTTATGGTAGGCTGCCACTGGATTTCTTTAGCTATCTTCATCATCGGTCCCAAGTCCTTTGATCTGCCGTTTTTCCCTACATATAATGCTACATGAGGAACAGAGTCAGTTACACTGAACCACTTCTTTACAAAATTACTCTCCTTTATGCTGATAGCTGCTCCTTGCTGGCCTATAATGATGTACTGGGTAATTAATTCAACCTTGTGCTCTTTTGTTTCTTCCTGCCATATCTGTTCTAAGCCAGTGTCTTTAGTTGGGTCATACATCATTGTACAGTGAAAGTCTGAAGTAGGTAATTGTGCTTCAGGAATCTGTGCTTTAATGAATTTTCCCCACTTATGGATCACTTGACTCACATCTCTGCCTAGCTGCCCTATCCAATACACATTCGCTTCAGGCTCAGTCATTACCATTTGATTCTTTACACCTTTTATGTCAACATACACACCTTCTGGAGAACACCATATTTGCAATCCTAATTTACATAACGCATCTCGGCCTAACAAATTAACCGGCGTCTGGTTTGAGACTAATATGGGTATAGTCACACTTTTATTGTTTGCTTGTAGACAGACTGGAGCAGTCATAGGAATTAATTGCTTTTGTCCCAAGAATCCTACTGTCTTGGCAAATTTCCCAGACATGGGGAGATGTGAGGCATGACTTAAATTTAAGCATGTATAAACTGCTCCTGTGCCTACTAACATAGGTGTGGTTTTTCCGTCTACTTCAATGTGCAACATGGGTTCTTGTTCAGCATTAGTTGTTAGAATAGGTAACTGAGTCTCCCCTATAGAATTCTCTGGGCACCCCTAATATCCTTGGCTTAAATTCACCCACGGGTTCACTGGGCCTTGAACTTGCTCTCGAGGAGGCTGTCGCCACCCCCCTCCCATCGCACCCCTCGGGGGCTGGGGCCATGGATGTGTGGGGCAGATTGTCCAGCTGATCCCCTTTTAATGCCTTTGGGTCAACTCTGGTGGGATACTCGGCACGCAAGGCCTGCCACACAGCAGGGCGGTAAGCGTCAAAGACAGTTCCATCCATGTGGTATGTATTTACCCCCATACTCAAGTCAGACGCTTGGAGAATTTCTTCCATCTTTCCTCCACCCAGAAGCCTCGCCAAAAGAGCTTTCATATCTCCCACCATAAAATCTTGCGTGCGGTCTCCTCAAGACCTTAATCCATTTGCCCGCACCCTCGTGAATGCTCAGAAGGCGGTTGACAAGCCCCTCAAGATCTTGTGTGGCCCATGGTACATATTGTCCCCGTGCACCTTTAATTAAAATTGGGAATTGAGGAGCTATTTTCCTCAGTCTTCCGGTGCTTCGTCCATCTCCCCAATTATCGGGTGTACCCTCCGCCTTCCCCTTCATTCTCTATACTATATAAGGGCCTATGTCTAGTTTTTAATCTCGTGTCTGTCTGACTGCTTAATTGTCCCGGTGTCTTAGCATTCTTGTACGATCTCGCTTCACTCATCCGCATTTCCTCCTCTTCTATGCTATCCTCCTTCCCGTATACCTTTTTCATTTTCTCTAAATTCTCCCTTACTTCCTTATGATAATCTAACGGTGGGCTTCCCTTCCTCTCCATCTTCTTTTTTTGGTCTTACACACGGCTCTCTATAGTCTCCATCTAAGTCTACGGGGCCCTCCATCTGCATCTCTCCCAAAATACCAACCGTCTCCCTAAGCATTGGGAATTGACCTTCTTGCTGTACATATGGTGGAGGTGTGTTTAACGATTCTCCACTGTCTTTCTGTGCCTCACCACCTGCCTTTTTTGATTTCTTCCTTTCTTGCCACTTCGTCTTTACCAATTCTTCCTCTACCTGCTTGAACAGAGCTAAAATCTCCCTTTCCTTCTGTCTTTTTAATTCTCTCTGCACACGCTTTTTCTTCCTAACCTCAGCCTTGTAATTTTTTTTATCAAAATCTCCATTTCCACACACAATGCAAAATCAAACGACCCCTCTTTCAGCCATTTTGTCATTAGATGTTGCATCCTCTTTTGCCATTTGTCTGAGATTTTAGTTATGAGATCTCCCAACAACGGATATTTTGCCACCAGGGTCTCTACAGGAGAGGCTGCCATTATGCTTTATAGCTTCCGTTATTACAACCTAAATCTCTCTGGTTTATCTTGACTATGACTAAATTTACTTAAACAAGTATACTATATTGTACAGTCACATAAACATCTCCCTAATTAACAGACCTAACAATGATAGCCACTCTTACATGTGTAACATTTCACTATTTGTCAAAAAAGTTTTCTTACACACAGTGAATACAAATGAGATGCCACAGTGTTTATGTAGGGTTCAGACACATTCAACACTTACTCTATGCCTTTATTTTACAGGGCGTGTCCCTTTTTCCCTAGGAAAATAGGGCTCATCTTCCATTCATACTTGTCCCGCAGCTAATTTGGGCTCATTCACTCTCACTTTATCCCTTTTATTAATTCATTAATTAATCTATTTATTTATTTTATGCTAGAAGGAATCATACATACACACTTTTGTCCCTTTTATTCTGAAGGGCTCATACACACACCCTTTGGTCCCGTCAGACAGCCACTGGCCCCCTCTGATGGAATGCACATACAATTCCCTTGGGGGTCCAGGCCAGTCACTGGGCACGGAGCTTATGTTCTCACTCGGTCAGACTCTCACACACTCTTGCAAGCACACAGAGATCTCATACATTTATACAATATCAGTCAATAATCACAAACAATTGGCCACGAACAAGTAATCACAAAAAATTAAACACAAATAATGCAATTGTATTCAACTTAATGGCATGCAGACAGGTGCTCCTCATAACATATGTATCTATAAAAATGGCCGCAACTCATACAATATCAAACAATGCAATTGCATACAACTTAATGGCATCCAAACAGGTGCTCCTCATAGAATAGGTATCCGTAAAACTGCCACAACTCATACAATATACCATATTCAGCAGCATACAAAAATCATTGACATACAACAGTATGTTCCTCATAAAATAGGTATCTATAAAGGCCACTGTACTCATACAATACAGTTTAGGGAGCGGCAGAACAACTCATTTGACATACAACTGTATGTTCCTCATAAACAGATATCTATTTTAACTACTGCGGATCCTCACACAAGCAGTATGTCTAATTATGCGCACTAACCTCTCTAACCTGCTCACAGATTAATCCAGGGCCTATCTATCTTTACACATTGCTGTCCAGCTTTTGCAACACTAATACACTCTTATCTGCTGATCAGGGCTATGCCTCGCTCCTAGTGCTGCTTGATCTTAGTGCTGCTTTTGATACTGTTGATCATGCCATTCTCATAGATAGACTTGAACATGTTGTTGGTATCAGGGGAGTGGCCCTCTCTTGGTTCAGATCCTACCTTTCAGACCGCTATCAGTATGTGAATGTAAATGGTGATTCCTCTGAGCACGTCAGGGTGAAATATGGAGTACCACAAGGATCAGTTTTAGGTCCCTTGCTGTTCTCGCTGTACATGCTACCTTTAGGCTCAGTCATTCGTAAGCATGGAATTAGTTTCCACTGTTTTGCAGACGATACACAGTTATATATATCGGCTAAACCAGAAGACAGACAGCAATTTCAGAAAATGGAAAAATGCTTATGTGACATAAAAAAGTGGATGTCAGACAACTTTCTCCAGCTAAATCTGGGGTCTGAGGTCCTTCTTACTGGCACTAACGCCACCAGAAGTCAGCTATCTGACATCACGGTCCGTCTTGATGGATTATCCATTGTATCAAGTAATGTTGCTAAAAACCTTGGTGTTACTTTAGACTCCAATCTTTCATTTGATGTACATGCTTCTAACATTAGTCGCACCTCCTTCTTTCAACTCCGTAATATTGCTAAACTAAGAAACGTGCTATCCTTTCAAGATGCAGAGAAACTAGTTCATGCATTTATTACCTCAAGACTCGATTACTGTAATGTCTTATTCTCTGGTTGTCCAAATAGGTTGTTAAATAAACTCCAGCTAGTTCAGAATGCAGCAGCCAGTGTCCTCACTAAAACTAAAAAATATGATCATATCACCCCAATTCTATCCTCACTCCACTGGCTACCAGTAAAATTTCGTGTAGACTATAAAGTACTTCTCTTGACCTATAAAGCTCTAAATGGTCTTGCACCACAGTATGTGAGTGACCTCATTTGCACTTACAATCCGGCGCGTACGCTTCGATCGCAAAACGCAGATCTTTTAGTAATACCTAGAATAAAAAACGTTACCGTGGGGGGAAGAGCATTTGCTCATAAAGCGCCACAATTGTGGAATAAACTACCCGTTAGTGTTCAGAGCTCAGAAACAATCTCTGCTTTTAAGTCAAGGCTTAAGACTTACTTGTTTAGTCAGTCTTTTGGTTATCAAAATCCCTTTTTCTTAGTTAAAGGTGAGATCTGGGGGTTCATGGTCATTTGAGATTAAAGGTGAAAGGGGGGATTGGTGCTGTCATCCTACCACTCTGCTGATC